>JAODAL010000452.1:0-312048 GCA_025379985.1 Phyllomedusa bahiana | reverse complement strand
AGGCCTTTGCCTTCTCAAAGGGGAGATTTTGCTGCTGCTGCACGCTGAACGCTTTGGTAAAAAGGTTTAAAAAGAAAAGTAGCCTAAGGAGTTTCTGAGCGCCGAGTGTGTCTGTTTTGTTAAAGTGGGGATTTAATATTGGGGGATTTAGATTTGGGCTTTTGAAAGGGCAGATTATAAGGATTTTTTATTTTGATCTTTATTTTTTTTTTTTTTTTTTGTAACATCCCATGTTTCCATGTTTGACAAGCGTCCGGTGCACAACCTGTGCAATGTATGCCACCCTTGACCACAGTTAAAGGGGTCCATACTGCGGCAAGATATGTACACACGCACTTTTAAAAGCCCGTACCCTTAAACTAAATGAGCAATGCACAGGCCCATTCCCAAATTTTGGAAAGTGAGCTGGTCCCCCGAGCACTCACTCGTAGGTGTAGGAGGGAGGGGGGCAGCATGGGGGTGCACAAAAAGGGGAGCTAGTGGGTAACAGAAAGAAGGGAAAGGGGGAAGAGTGTTGGGGAGGCAGTCCTAAACGGACACCCCAAAAAATTTTGCAAGATTGGGATGAGGGGATGGGGCCAGAAATAGCCAACTCTTACCAATGCTAGGCTCTGAAGGGGGCCATAAAAATCTTTAGGACAAGCTTAGTCCCAATTGGACTATAGCTACTCTTATTACCAAGGTTTATGTTTTATAGCGGACAAAAAAAGTGTGGTCTTTAGGGTTAGGGCCCCCATCCGGTTCACCCAAAATCCAGTAGGATAAATTTTTCAAGGTATCCCGACAGGTACCACAAACGGAAGGCCATAAGTGCAATGTTACTGGTGCCTTACAAAAAATGCTTCCTCCTCTCCTTTCCTTCTCCTGTCTAATTCACTGACCGTTCACTCTGAATTCAATGATAAAATCCGCCCTTAGAGATGCATACTTTAACACAGTTTACCAATTTACTGAGAGATCTGGTTACAGCTGCTACTCATAGAAGGAATAAAAAATGAAGAGACCCAAACTCTCAGCAGACTAATTAGGCCCCTTCAGAGCCAACCTATCAAGCAGAATATATCTTCTCTTCTCTGCTCTCCCAATATAGTACCTTCAACACTGTGCCTAGTGCTGTCCCTTAAACAGCAACTGACATTAAAGCAGAGCAATGCGTTGGACATGAAGTCTCAAAAACAAAGCAATATAAGTATGTGAGGCTTTTACCAGTAAATGACAATATCATATGTCATTGTACTCGATATTCCAAAACCGAGCACAGTATCAGGACCTCTGGTCTGACTAAACCAGAGAAATGACCGAGTGTAGGTACATTTCTTCAAGCTCTTTATATTTTGTTACATTCACCAAACACAACCTTTACTCAGCGGAGAATATGTTTTTCCATAAAATATGTATTATTCTAGCATGCAGGAATCAGCCATTTTCAAGACCTAAATTCATCTTGGCTTTCCATGTGGTATGTAGAACATAAAGAAGAGTAGAGACGGCCTAATTAAGCAAAAGCTCACTCTGTAAATGGGATGTATACATTAAACTTGCATAGGTAAAGTCATGAACTATATTACAAAGAATATGGAGGTTTTTCCAGCCAAAAACCTTCAACTATCCATAAATGTCAGATTGGTGGTGTTCCACCGCTGGGATCTCCACTGATCTCATTTTATCCCTTTTGACACCTTTCAATTTAACATTACCGCCTATCCTGGTGGAATGGTGGTATACCTCTTCAACAAATAGAAATCCTGACTGAGCTTTAACTGGGGTCCTGAAGTCATTCATGGTTTACATTATTACCTTGTGTTCAGCAGATTGCTGCAAACATTAATAAAAAGAATGCAAATAAGTTGAAAACTAAACATGAACTTATAATTACAGTACTAATATCCTATATTACTAAAATATACATAGATGCAAGTGCAGCATCAGCATGCCAAGGATACAAATAACAGAAAGCTAAAAGAACAGTATAACAGCTAAGAAAAAGAAAAGATGCAATAACCATAAAGTTTTTGTAAGATAATTAGCCAGTTATTTTGCTGGTTCCTAAAGACTGAATGAGTCGTTAGCTGAGACTCCCACTTCAGACAGTTGCATGAAAAGATGAGAAGACAAATAAAGAAGAATGTTTAGATTCCAACCAACCCAGACATGCAATGTGAACCCATTACCTTCTGATTTCATCCCATACCGACATCAGCTGGAACATCTCAAAACAGGTCATGATGGTGCTACTTACTTTTTATCATGTATTGGGGTCACCTTGCCGTGGCAGATGGGCTTTCACAGTTTTGATCAAAAATGTACAGTATGAACCTCAAGTTTTCATGTATTTAAAAGTAGCAGAAATGCTTTTCCAAAAATGTATGTTCCATTTTACTGTTTTAGTGCTAGTAGAGTGCTGCTGATATTGTATTTTATTTGCATTTTTGCTGCCACACCAGCGTGCTCCTAAGCTAATTTTTCTGAAAAATCTTTTTAGATGTGTAGACCAACTTTGTTTTTAGGCTGTAAGCATTCTAGCCACTTACTGTACATAATCAGCATGTTGAAACCAGGCCCCAATACTCTAGAAACACCTTTTCTCCCATTTGTATATAGTACTGCTTCTATTTCGGTTCGGGAAATAAATACTGTTAAAAGACATTGATCTGATTAGGTGACAACTGGAAGGCATTATAAACTGCTTATAGGAATATTTTGCTGGCTATTTTCTAATAATATTTCTGCTGTGAAGAAAGCTAGTGTTAAATTGTGAGTTTCACATTACAACCCATAATCAATGTGTGCACTTGAAAAAATGTTTGCTCTTGAATTTTTGTTGAGAAATGCTTTTTTTTTATTTCCTTAGACATGAAAATGTGTTCATAATTGGCTTTTTTCTTGTCAGTCGTATAATGGAAGCCTAAATTTGAGCTATTTTAAGCAATACATTTCAGTATTCATTGTTTCACGGCAATAATGATGTTTCAAGGCTATTCTGAGGCGGAACTGATGTAAAAGGTTTAATTTTCATTGTACTTCTTTTGGCACCATTTTTGTCAAAGCACCAATTTTAAGTCATATTTGTCATAATGTAACATAAACATGGTAGGTAAAGCCTTTAAGTACTTCAAAATAATCCTTTAGAAATCTAATAATACATATGCAACAATTTCAGTACATCAGTCTATTTCACTAAACATATGAAAAACTCAGAATGAAAGAAGAAAATTAACCTGTTTATTTGAGGGTCAGCAAGGATGGATGGATAGACAGAACACTAGATACACATCTAGACAGAAAGATAGATAGAGACTACAGATTAATTCAAACATTAAGTCTATGTCTACACAGCACAGGATTTTGGTAGTTTTTTTTATCAGATTCGGTATTTTAATCCGATGAAAAATGACTGTAACCTGTGCTGTGCAGCCCTCAACAGAAAATCCATGCTGTAGTCTACATAGCATGGATTTTTTATGAGGGAAACCATAAACAAAAAACGTCCGGCAGAATGTAGAACATATTCTATATACCGTGGGAACGACGGCGGATTCCTGTAGCCCTAATGTACTGGGCCACCAGGAATCCGAAATCCGACCACTGTCTTTTACGCAAAACACGGCGGTGCTGCCCGGTCCAGCAAAGTGAAAATGCCATCAGATTTTTAAAGGCTTTTTCACTTTGCTGTAAGGACCTAACCTTACACTGACACAAATGTAGCAAATAACAAATTCTAAACTTATGCTAACCACATAAAGGGTTTCTTGCAAGATACCACGCTAAAAATTTACAAAAAAAAAATTGATGAGCAACCTTGACGTGGTGTTGGTGTAGTGGCCACTGTATCAACTAATACCTCATATTTGATATTTTTCCAGAGTGTAATCTTTTGCTCTAAATACTAGAGAGCAGAGGTTGTCAGTATTTTGTGTTGGACACCCAAAAAGTGCTGGGCAGCCCACCCAATTGAATAATAGAGGTGTCATAGGCTGTAAGCCAGCATGGTGTACCACATGTATCTGTATAAATGGCAATCATTTTATCGCATTATCTATATGCAATTATAATACTAGCAATCCCACCCTCCCTCCTTATGCATAGCAGGCTTGTGAGTGGTTGTCTTATCAATATTTTTGCATTTGTGCAGTCTCCCCTTGTATTATATTGTGACTTTTCTGCATACTGGTGTGAACTGGTACTTATCCAAAGTGCCGTTTTTTGTTATTCAGTTGCCTCCTAGTGGATGGGTGAGCTACTGTTCATTAGTTATATGCACCTGTTATATTTCTTCCAAGTAGCACTGGGGCTTATATTTCCTCCTGCTGGGTTTAGTTTATTATCCAGCCAATGAGCTGTAAGTACAACCTTGTGTTTTTGATTAAATAGCATCTAATTTATCTGTGATTTTTTTCTAAGATTCCAGCAATACCACATTGGGGGAGGGCTTCTTTTTGTAGGTTTAAGTGTAGTTTTACTGCTACAGTTTTGGGTACATACAAATTTTTGTCCAATTTTTGGAGAGGCAAATAGACAAAAACGACACGTAGTGTTGCATACATATTCTTTTCATGACGTTCACTGTGCACAAAAAGTATAGCTTTATTTAATAGACGGGACTTTAATAGATTAGACTATAAACCTAGTTAAAGCAATTGTTTATTATTTTTTATGTATTTTCTTAAAATTTTACAGTTTTTAAACTTTATTAATAACAGGATTTGATTGCCTGTTTACTATTCTGCCATATATTTCAAGCATAAAATAGTAAGATAATTCATATTTCTGTTGTATCATCTTTTAGAATGCAAACAATGATGAGGTAATACTAGGCCACATTTAAATTTGACAATCTAAATCTTAAAACAGCTTCCGCTATCCCCTGTCTGAAATCAAACGACAGAATGTTGCCAATAATAGCAATTTATGACTTCCATATAAAGCCAGTAAAATATTATGCATCCATATAATTCAAACTACCATCTCCATTTTCTTCCAAAAAAGTAGTGGCTAAAAGTTATTTTACCACAGTTATTTCAGGGAGAATACAAGTTTTTACTGTATTGATATACTGTGTCAGGAGAGTTAACAGGTCTTGTAACGCTATTCATAAATCTATAAACATATGCCATGATACAAGACCATATTTTACCCCAGAGTCCTGCAGCCTGTAGTGCACATAGTAGTGCAGTTTGTACACGTAGCTCAGTAAAAAAGAATGTTCAAGCTATGTATTTCTCATGAATATTTTATATACATGTAAATTCCAGCCTGCAGAGCCGAGCATACAATTTCAAGAGCTAACTGTTGCTATTCAACTAAGTGGGCTTCAGCGGCAGAATCCAATAGGTCATTGTTTTACAACTCGAAATGCACAGAGTGTCATGATATATTATCATATGGTACTTGAGTTCATGGAGAACAAATGAGAAGTAATGATCAGAGGAAAATTAGTACCAAAACACAGCAATTTGGGGACAGGAGTAGATTGTAAAAATACACAAAGGGAAAAAGATGAGCTTTAAACCTTTGGATTGTAGGAGAAAATTATTTGATGTGGCACTTGTTTAGCCCATGAAAATAATTGCTTTTGGTACTTTACAGCAAGCTTGGGAAACTCAAATAATGAGCACAGCTATTTCATTCTTTGCCTTCTTATTTCCTAAACACTCTAAATGATGCCATGTACTATGAGCATGCATCAAGTAACGCAAGCAAATACAGTCATATGAAAAAGTTTGGGCACCCCCTAATAATGTTAATCATTTTTAGTTCTAAATATTTGGGTGTTTGCAACAGCCATTTCAATTTGATATATCTAATAACTGATGGACACAGTAATATTTCCGGATTGAAATTAGGTTTATTGTACTAACACAAAATGTGCAATATGCATTAAACCAAAATTTGACCGGTGCAAAAGTATGGGCACCCCAACAGAAAAGTGACATTAATATTTAGTAGATCCTCCTTTTGCAAAAATAATAGCCTCTAGTTCCTGGATCCTGGATGAAGGTATTTTTGACCATTCCTCTTTACAAAACAATTCAAGTTCAGTTAAGTTTGATGGTCGCCGAGCATGGACAGCCCGCTTCAAAGTATCCCACAGATGTTCAATGATATTCAGGTCTGGGGACTGGGATGGCCATTCCAGAACATGTAATTGTTCCTCTGCATGAATGCCTGAGTAGATTTGGAGCTGTGTTTGGGATCATTGTCTTGCTGAAATATCCATCCCCGGCGTAACTTCAAATTCATCACTGATTCTTGTACATTATTCTGAAGAATCTGCTGATACGGAGTTGAATCCATGCGACCCTCAACTTTAACAAGATTCCCGGTGCCGGCATTGGCCACGCAGCCCCAAAGCATGATGGAACCTCCACCAAATTTTACAGTGGGTAGCAAGTGTTTTCTCTGGAATGCTGTGTTTTTTGGGACGCCATGCATAACGCCTTTTTGTATGACCAAACAACTCAATCTTTGTTTCATCAGTCCACAGGACCTTCTTCCAAAATGAAGCTGGCTTGTCCAAATGTGCTTTTGCATACCTCAGGCGACTCTGTTTGTGGCGTGCTTTCAGAAACGGCTTCTTTCGCATCACTCTCCCATACAGCTTCTCCTTGTGCAAAGTGTGCTCTATTGTTGACCGATGCACAGTGACACCATCTGCAGCAAGATGATGCTGCAGCTCTTTGGAGGTGGTCTGTGGATTGTCCTTGACTGTTCTCACCATTCTTCTTCTCTGCCTTTCGGATATTTTTCTTGGCCTGCCACTTCTGGGCTTAACAAGAACTGTCCCTGTGGTCTTCCATTTCCTACTATGTTCCTCACAGTGGAAACTGACAGGTTAAATCTCTGAGACAACTTTTTGTATCCTTCCCCTGAACAACTATGTTGAACAATCTTTGTTTTCAGATCATTTGAGAGTTGTTTTGAGGAGCCCATGATGCCACTCTTCACAGGAGATTCAAATAGGAGAACAACTTGCAATTGGCCACCTTAAATACCTTTTCTCATCATAGGATACACCTGGCTATGAAGTTCAAAGCTCAGTGAGGTTACAAAACCAATGTTGTGCTTCATAAAGTCAGTAAAAAGTAGTTAGGAGTATTCAAATCAATAAAATGATAAGGGTACCCAAATGTTTGCACCAGTCAAAATTTGGTTTAATGAATATTGCACATTTTGTGTTAGTACAATAAACCTCATTTCATGCCATGAGGAAGGGCCCGTAATGGCCTGAAACGCGTTGGCGTGTTTTTAGTGTGTCTCATCGTTGTGTTGCTGTCGTGGACTATTAATAAAAGAATATGGCATTTGAAGACGCTGGACATCCTACTATTTCTTTCTTCATATGAATTTTTGCGGTCCTGCAAGTCCGTGCATCTAGGATTCAGCGAGCCGGTAAAACTTTTTGTTTTGAATAAACCTCATTTCAATCCGGAAATATTACTGTGTCCATCAGTTATTAGATATATCAAATTAAAATGGCTGTTGCAAAACCCAAATATTTTGAACAAAAAATGATTAAGATTAATAGGGGTGCCCAAACTTTTTCATATGACTGTAAAGACTACACATAAAGTCTTGTGCTACCCAAAAATAGTGTATGCTGTATGAAGAAGATTCTAGTATCTAATATATTAGCGTTTTGAACATGTAACCTAAAAGAAGTCTTTCCTACAAAATATAGTATAGTGATCCTTCAATATACAATATAAACCCCCTCCCATACATCATGGTCAGGAAGGTGTTCCCACAAATGGGCATATAGGTACATCCAGAAGATTGTGCAGGCTCACAAGACGAGCCAGCATCATCGGTGCATGGAACCAGCTGTAAATTACAGTTGGCGCCATGCATGACGGGTGCTCCCTCTGTCTGCATCAGCCACCCCACGGTGCAATCGAGGGTATCAATGCCTTCGATAAAAAAACTTCCATAGCTATGTACTGCTATGTATTTTACCAGCGATCAAAAGATTACTGAGTGAAGTCTCCTATGGGTACAAGTTAAAAAAAAAAAAAGTACCAATATAAAAAAGTGAAAAAAAATCACAGTAAAACACAAACACAAAAAAAAAAGAAAACATGTACACTGCCCTTTTCCCATTACAAATGCTATTTGCCCCAAAAGATCAAAAATAAAGTGTACATATTTGGAATTGGCTCATGTGTAACGACTTTGCCTACAAATCATGTTATTTAACCCACAAGACAACACCTTAAAAAAAAAATATGTATGATTTTTGTTCATCTCGCAGTACTCAAAATGGAAAAAAAAAAAGAGATCAAAATGACATATAAATGCCAGAGTGGTACCAATGAAAATATCAATTCGTCCCACAAAAAAAAGCCCTAGCACAGCTCCTTATATGGAAAAAAAAAGTTATGGCCACCAGAAGATAGAGATGCATAAATATTGTTTTACACAATAAAAACACTTTAAAAAAGTGCTGCAACATAGAAAATAACAAACAAAGGGAATTTAGCCAAAATCTATCATCCCCCATAAAACTAACATGTCAAAAATACTGCCCGGTGAGTGAACGCTGTTAAAAATAAATAACACTTCTAGGATTGCGGTCTTTTCTGCACCCTGCCTCCAAAAAATGAATTTAAAGGCAATCAATAAGTCTTACCCCAAAAATCTCCCGAGAAAACATTCTCACCTACAAAAAGCAAGCCCCAAAAAACCTTTTTTTTAAATAAAGGGTTTTTTTTTTGTGTAAAAATTAAAACATTAAAAAAAAAAAAAAAAAAAAATATATTAATTATCACTGTAATCGTATCGACCTGCTGGGTAAAGTTAACATGTCATTTATATATACAGTGACCGCTGAAAAAAATTAAAAAAACTATGAGGATTGCTGTATTTTGTTAATTCTGCCTCCCAAAATCATTACTAAAAAGAGATCAAAGTGTCATATGAACTCCAAAATGGTACCAATGAAAATGTTACCTCATACTACGAAAAGCAAATCTTTATAAAGCTCCATACACAAAAGAATTTAAAAAAAAAAAATTTAAACTTCAGACTTTTACAATATAAAACACATTTTTTTACAAAAACATTTCTATTGTGTAAAAGTAGCAAAACATAAAAAAGTGTATAAAATTGATAAGGTAATTATACCACCCACATAGTAAAGTTATCTTGTCATTTATACCACATGGTGAACGCCGTAAAAATGAAACCCAAAAAACTATTTTGGAACTGTTTTTGTTTTTTCCAGTTTTATGGCCCAGTGCTAAAAAAAACAGTGGAACACCTGTGGGGCCAAAATGCATAATACACCCCAAAAAGATTCCCCGGGGGCATTTTCCGGGGGGCGGGACTACTGGATGTGGCCCTTTTCCCAAACCCCCCCAAAAAGGGCTCCGCAAAACCACAAATTTTCACCGAGACCACCTTTGTCCCCCCCCCAAGGGGTACACAGGGCGCACTAAAGTTTGCTGCACCGGGGTTTGAATAATTGGGGTCCTCAAAGACATCCCTGGAAGCCAGGGGAATAAACTCAGATTTGCCTAGCACAATTGATGTAAAAGGTGCCCAAATGTGAAAGCGGCACGCAACAGCATCGCCGTGGACGTGGTTCCAACTTGCTATCCCCATACCCCACCTACCTGAAGTACAAGCGATTCCGCCGAGAACCGACCGACGTGGTTGTCCCGAATCCTCGCGGCTATCCTATCAATATAGAAACAACATCATGGTCGGAGGTGTTCCACGGGGATCCCGAAGATTGGCAGGCTCACAAGACGGCCAGATCATCGTGCATGGAACAGCTGTAAATTACAGTTGCGCCACAACAGTGCTCCCTCGCCTGCTAGCCCCCGAGGTGCAATCGAGGGTATCAAATGCCTTCGATAAAAAACTTGCCATAGCTTATGTCTGCTATGTATTTTACCAGCGTCAAAGATACGAGTGAAGCTCCATGGTACAAGTTAACAAAAAAAAAGTCCAATAAAAAAAGTGACAAAAATCACAGTAAAACCAACCAAAAAAAAAAGAAACATGTCACTGCCCGTTTCCTTACATTGCTATTTGCCCCAAAAGATCAAAAATAAAGTGTACATATTTGGAATTGGCTCATGTGTAACGACTTTGCCTACAAATCATGTTATTTAACCCACAAGACAACACCTTAAAAAAAAATATGTATGATTTTTGTTCATCTCGCAGTACTCAAAATGGAAAAAAAAGAGACAAATGCACATAAAATCAGTGGTACCAATGAAAAACAATTCGTCCCACAAAAAAAAGCCCAGCCAGCTCTTATTGGAAAAAAGAATTATGCGCACCAGAAGATAGGATGCTAAATATTGTTTTACCAATAAAACACTTTAAAAAGTGCTGCAACATAGAAAATAACTATAACAATAGGATTTAGCCATAATCGTATCCATCCACGCAGTAAAACTAACATGTCAAAAATACTGCCCGGTGAGTGAACGCTGTTAAAAATAAAAACACTTCTAGGATTGCGGTCTTTTCTGCACCCTGCCTCCAAAAAATGAATTTAAAGGCAATCAATAAGTCTTATCCTCCAAAAATGCTACCGATGAAAACATTCTCATCCTTCAAAAAGCAAGCCCCCTAAACACCTTGCTTTTTAAATAAAGGTGTTTTTATTGTGTAAAAGCAGTAAAACATTACAAAAAAATATATTAATTATCACTGTAATCGTATCGACCTGCTGGGTAAAGTTAACATGTCATTTATATATACAGTGACCGCTGAAAAAAATTTAAAAAACTAAGATTGCAGTGATTTTTATCGCCTCCCAAATCATTACTAAAAAGAGATCAAAGTGTCATATGAACTCCAAAATGGTACCAATGAAAATGTTACCTCATACCACGAAAAGCAAATCTTTATAAAGCTCCATACACAAAAGAATTTAAAAAAAAGTTATAACTGTCAGACTTTTACAATATAAAACACATTTTTTTACAAAAACATTTCTATTGTGTAAAAGTAGCAAAACATAAAAAAGTGTATAAAATTGATAAGGTAATTAATAACCACCCACACTATAAAGTTATCTTGCATTTAACCAACTGGTGAACGCCGTAAAAATGAACCCAAAAACTAATGGAAGTTATTGTTTTTTCAGTTTAGTGGCCCATGCAAAAAAACAGTGGAACACCTGTGGGGCCAAAATGCATAATACACCCCAAAAAGAGTTCCCTGAGGGGTGTTAAATTCAAAATGGGGGGACTTTAGGAAGGTATCACCTCTTCTGGTATTTTGCAGACGTGAAATGGCACCCACCAAAATCTGCATTCCAAAAGCCAAATAGCGCTCCCTACACTGTACGCCCTGCCATGAACAGTAGTTTACACCCACATATAGGGTATTGAAAATTTTGGGGTGCTTTTCTCCAGGATTTAATTTTCACTGCCTAATGCTAAAAAAATCTGTGAAACACCTGTGGAATCAATATACTCACTACATCCCTGGACATATTCCTTAAGGGGTGTAGTTTCCAGTATGGGTCTTTTTAGCGGTATTCATTAAGTTTTAACTCCTTAGAGTGTCCACAAACCTGTAAATGCACCTAAAAATATCCTAATAAGAATTAGACCCCAAAATCAAGTAGGTGCTCCTCCTTCTCTGGGGCTTGTGGTTAAGTCAAATAACGCACTAGGGCCACATATAGGATATTTCAAAAAACGGCTGAATCAGAAGAATCAATGTTGAGTTGTGTTTCCTTGTTATCATCTACCAAGTTCCAGTGAATAATGGATAGAAATTAAAAACCTACAAAAAAAAATAATTAATTTTGAAAATTCACTGCCACTTTGCTTTAGTTTAATTTAAAGGGTTAATAAACTTCCAAATGCTATTTTAAATACTTTAAGAGGTGCAGTTTCTTAGATAGAGTCATTTATGGGTGTATCTAGTCCCTCAAAGCCACATCAGAACTGGACTAGTCACTAAAGAAATATATTTTGCAAATGTTCTTGAAAATGGGAATGATGGCTACAAAATTTATAAGCCCCCAAAATGATGCCAACATACCACATGTGTACAGTGGACATATGGTAAATACTAGTTCTAAACTATTTTATGTGGTAAAAATACGTCTGCGTGGCCCACCGGAGGACCGGAGAATGTGTATGTGGGATGTATATGGTGTTCGAGTGATGTATGTAGAATGTGTCCGGTATGCGAGTGATATATGTAGAATGTGTCCAGTATGTGAGTGGTGTATGTGGGATGTGTCTGGTGTGTAAGTAGGTTATGGGGTATTTGCGCAGTGTGGCAGCGGCATGTATCACAATCTGTTAGTTACTGTTAAGGTGCAATTTAATGGCATTCTGGATAATGGTGATAAAACTAACACGTAGGTAGTATGACAAAGGAGTTTCTGAGATTTTCGAAAACGAAAACCTACTACTCAAAATATTAATTGCCGCTCACTTTTTTTGTTGTTGCAGTTCCAGCACCCCTGCAGCTCCAGTTTCCACCTCCGGTTGGTCAACAGTGGCCTCCCATGCGAGCATTCATGCGAGCAGTGACCATTGAGGCAAGTATTTGGTTCAGGGTCACATGAGCAATGAACGAGACATAATTGCTAAGAGACTGGTGAGGGACACTGAAGTTTCAATGAAGGGAGCACAACTTTTTATTTTAAAACAGTAGAAGGGTTTATGGAAAATCTAGGAAGACCCCTTAACATTTCTATTGTGTTATATAAAGGCATATTTGTGTACTAAAAAGACACATCCAAAAACATTTTTTGAAAAAAATATAAGTATAGGTGCACACTGGCGAGGCAATTACATACATATATTCCAAATGCCAGCAGCACACTATCAACTAAGAAAACATCAAAGGCATATAGAAATTTTTGAAAAATGCATAACTGCTAAGGATATATGAAAATTTGGGGTTCTTATTTCGCAATTTTGATCAAAAGTGCTTAAGCTCACCTCCCGATTTCGTCAAGGGGACCTCAGCACAGGCGAGTCCTAACACAAAAAAGTTACACTGCACAACCAAAAAAAGAGCCCCATAGTGTCATTTTAGTCTGTATGAGGAGTGGCTGCCTCATTGGCTTTTAGCACTCCACCCATCTCCACAGGTTTAAAATCAGTGCAGTGTGGTCAGTAGCTAGTCCTTTTCACTCCCTGAAGTGTTGAAGTCTGAATAGGCTCCAAGAGAGGTAACGTTTTAGTGTTAGGACTCACCTGTGCTGAAATCAGGAGGTGAGCTTAAGCACTTTTGATCAAAATTGCGAACTAAGAACCCCAAATTTTCATATATCCTTAACGGTAATGCATTTTTCTAAAATTCCTATATGCCTTTGATGTTTTCTTAGTTGATGGTGTGCTGCTGGCATTTGGAATATAGGCATATTTGTGTACTGTCATAATGCTGGAATCTACCTGGGCTCTTCTCCCCACCAGTGGTTCTGTAATGCAGGTCCTATAAATAACATAACATTGCAAATGTGATAACTCAGTAAATGATTTTTGTATTACTGTACAATGACCCGCTACAAGGCTTGCATATAGAGCTGTTGTCCTATAGCAGTGGAAGTTTTAAGTTATCATACACATTGGGTTCATTCTGTATTATAAAGAAAAAAAACTCCCATACAGTATAAGTGTATGTTCAGATGGTATATTTGCGGGGCATACTTTAGCGCATAACTGCACTCCAATGCGCCTGAAGTACCTCTGCAAATACGGTATAATCATAGCACTCATTGAGTGCTATGATTTTCTAATGTATTTCCTGGCGTGTACTGTGCGCCCCTAAAAAGAAGTGACAAAGGTATGTTAACATGACACATGTTTTAGGGCATATTTTGCACTGAGCTATATGCCCCAAATTACGGTTCTAACATTGTTCTATGCAGTTTTCATTGATTCCATTGTAAAATACGCACCGTCATTCACACAACGAGTATTTTACAAGCGTATTTGTGATGTATACTTTGAAAAGATTTCATTTGCCTAAATGTAAGTGCCTTGTCAAATCTTTAGGTGTTTACGCAAGTGAAATCCCATAGAAATTATAGTGGAGCGTATTTTAAGTGCACAAGTGCCGCTAAATACACTCCACACTTTTACTTCAAAATATGGCTCTCATTAGGTATATTTTGAAGATCACATTTATTTGTAAATTTACACTTGTAAATTGACATTGTGTGAACCTACCCTAAAGATATATTCAAAGATTTGATACAGACGTTTTTGTGATTTTTTATTTTTGAGTATGTGAAAGAAATCCCCAAAAAACTGCTGCAAAAACATCCTCATGCAGATTAATAGAACTGATTTTGAGTTGCAGTGATTTCTGTAACAAATCTGCTGTAAGCCAATGTATTCTCTAACATGTTGATATTGATAACTGTAAGGGGACATTCACACAGCATATTTTTTATGCGATGTACTGGGGCGCTGTAAGCGCGTTTGTTGCGCTGTTAAAATTCTGTGCTTGCTAGCATGTAATTCAATGCAAAAGTAGCGTGCAGTGGCCCAAGCCAGATTTCTGCCCCCTGTACTTTCCTCTTTCACACCATGTATATGTCTGAAAGGAATTACATGTTAATTCTCTTCAGGCGCGCACAATAATACGGGTCATGTGAATGTAGTCTATGGGAAGTGTATTATACATTGTTTTGGGCTAATTTTGGCACATATTTCATTGCGAAATGTGCACAAAAATAGGTGCTAAAATACGCTGTGTGAGCACACCCTAATAGTCTTTTAGATCTAGGCAATCTATGCACATTTTATTTCATAATTAATAGAGGCTATGTGTTATGACAGCAGGTCCCCTGAATAAATTTCTCTGTTTGGCCCAAAAGACTCCAGTCCAATACTGTATATCTGTCGTGCAGCAATTTTTGAGACTTTGAAAATAGCTAATTTTTTCCAAATTTTCACAACATTTTGATAATTTCTACAAATATACAAAGATTGTTTCTGGGACCCAGACTGCATAGTGGATCTGACTCATGACCTTTCACAATGGTTGATATGCTTAAGTTAAATCCCTGCTTTTAAGAATATACTCATTGTATCGCACTTAATTTGTTCATGTTATTCACATAATATATATTTTAAGTGTTAACTGGTACTATTTTGAAATGTTTTGACTTCATGTTGGATCTCTCTGAATTATCCGAGTCTACCTCGTAATTTTAAGATGTTAACTCTGGAACAAACTCCTTTGTTTAAACACTAATGTTCAATACGCTGATCGATTTTATTGTTCGCATAGTAAAACACTCTGTGCATACTTGCGCACCTCTTCATTCTCCCATACTCTCGCACCTGAGTTCCTGCAGGACAACATTTCGTCTGGCACAGACTCATTACATGGAATATACAATTGGACGCCATGAATTTTCTTATGTATACTAAGGGGACTTACCACATCTCACTGCATTTTCCCCTCTCCCCGTATGTCTGTGCCACCCCCCCCCCCTCCCCTTCCATCTTAAATGTATTGTTGCCCCATGTTGGGGTTAACGTTTATTATTGATTGAAAATGTTAATAACCATAGTATTGAAAAAAAATATATATACAAAGATTGTATGGACCAAATTTATTACAAACTTAAAGAGTACCTATCACCTTTATTTTACTTCAAAAATCTGTTTGAAAAAAAAATTAAACATATGTCATTAAAAATAATGAAGATTTGGCTGGGTATTTTCAGTATATGTGGCACATGCCTTCTATGCAAATCAGCCGACTTCAGGCTGAAGTCACCGCCACGGAGCGCTACAGGAAGTTCCCAGCATTCCCTGCTCTTGTGATGTCACTCCCACAATGCCGGTCGGCAGAGACTGCCAGTGACAGGGAGGATTGTGTATAAGATGAAGCAGGATGAATGTACTGTGCACTGAAGTCCAGTACAGGACGGCATCCTCCTCTGGGCTCAGGTTTCCAGGGCTGTGACTTATGTATAGTGTGAGGAGCACAGAAGCACTTTGCAGCAGGACCTCCCTCTCCCACCTCCACAGACTCTCTGCTCTCCTGGCCTCTCTCCCACAGTACAGTCACCAGCGGAGTCTGCACCAAGCTCCTGCTTTACCAGGTACATGTGATGTACAGCTATAGAAATGACTGCAAATAGTCTATATGTATTTGTGTGTGTTACATAGTTACATAGTTAGTATGGTTGACAAAAGACAAACGTATCTATCAAGTTCAACCAAGGGTGGGGAAAATGTGGGTGAAGGGAGTAAAAAATGTGTGCGAATGTATACACATTTACACATACACACAAGTCTATTTACTGATGTATAAGAGTGTGTGTACATAGGTATATACACCCTACAGTATCTCACAGAAGAAAGTACACCCCTCATATTTTTGAAAATATTGTATTATATCTTTTCATGGGACAACACTGAAGATATGACACTTTGATATAATGCAAGTATTCAGTTTACAGCTTGTATAAGGGTATGCTCACACGGCTTATTGCGGCGCGTATAGTACACGCCGCAATACGCTGGGTGTTTAGGAAACACGCACTGATCAAGGAGGAGGTCGTCCGGGCGCCGGCCCCATAGACATGCATTGTCAGCAGCGCGTATTCACCGCTAACAATTGACATGTCAATTCTCCCCCCGCATGTACAATATGATCATAGTGTATGCGCAGGGAGATGACGCATAATCCATAGCTCTCTGTGAGAGCTATGAATTACCGTAATTGCAGTGTGCATTTTGCCACGTATAATGCGCAATACGTACTGAAATATGCAGCATTTTAAGCCGTGTGAACATATCCTAACAGTTTAAATTTGGTTTGTCCTTAAAATAACACACACAGTCATTAATGTCTAAACCACTGACAACAAAAGTGAGTACAGCCCTAGATGAAAATGGACAAATTGTGCCCAAAGTATCAATATTTTGTGTGACCACCATTTCTGTCCAGCACTGTCTTAAAGGGGTTGTCCAGGACTTAGAAAAACTTGTTGGTCCTATGAGGCATGATAAGAAATAGAAAAAAGAAGTATACTAACCTCAATGATGTTCCCATTCCATCCCAGTGGCCTCCCCGTACATAGTGAACATCCATCATTTATGTTCTATTTGCAGCCAATCACAGGCCAGAGCGGTCATGTGCATATACATCAGTTTAGACATTGATGGCTGTGTGTTGAGTTATTTTGAGGGCACAGCAGATTTACGCTGTTATACAAGCTGTACACTGACTACTTTACATTGTGTAAGAGTGTAATATCTTCAGTGCTTTCCCATGAAAAGAGATACAGTGGTACCTTGACTTAAAGGGGTTTTGCCACGAAGTAAAATTGATGTGGGAAGCTTGAAAATTAAATAATAAACATTTTCACCATTCATCGTTATTAAAAATTCTGCATCATTTTTGTTTTAGCTGCTCCTTTAGTGATCCATTGTTTACAGCTCATCTCCAGGGGATACGACCAGGGCTGTGAGCTCTCAGTCCTGGTAGCACATGCTCAGACATCACCTCTCTTCTCAGGTAGCTACTGAGTGTTCAAACCCCGGGTACTGTCATTATACTCCTCTCCTTTGGACTAGTTAGTAATAAGTCAAACAGTGCAAATAAAAAAAAAGAAACCTCAATGTGGTCTGTGCATTGATAAAGAGGAAAAAAAATCTACAGGTGAAGTTCCTGCAGGGATTTGAACCAAGGACCCTTGGGCTGTAAAGCAAAAATGTTACCTCTGAGCTACAGTATAGCTACTTCCAATTGTATACATAAACAGACCTTTCTTTGACTACAGAGAGGAAAGGTATGGTGATGTCATCCTGCTGAGTCACATGATATGCAATTTAAACAAATCACACACGCCCCCGTCTGAGCACACAGAGCTAAAGAGCTGGATGCAGGAGGTATGAAATGAGATCGGGGCAAAACCCATTTAAGAGCATCTTGACTTAAGAGTTTTTTGAGATAACAGCAGTCGCTGGATCCATTTTTTTCTTTAAATTAAGAGCAAATATTTGAGTTAAGAGTGTAGGAGATCAGTCGTGCATCGCTGCAGCTCCTGCTCAAAAGCTCCTAATTTAAACACATAATCTGCTCTGCAAACCATCTGCCATTACAGCAACATTGTATAAACCCACCCATTGTATAAACCCACCATAAGTTTAGCGATCTCTTCCGGCAGTATCTTCCTCTGACTTTCAAGGTGAATACACTTAATTAAACCCATTAATTTCTCTGCATTATCTTTTGTTATACTGTATACAGTATATTGATACAGTCATGTGCTTGTTTATAAACATGTAAATATACATGTATGTATATATACACAAATATATATAGTCACAGAGCGACTTTAGGCTGTCACTAGGTGGCATACAGCAGGTCGTTCCCATGTTCGAGGTCCAGGTTTTACGAGGCCTATTAGAAGTATGCTCCATGGGATGTGGTATTGCACACTCGCTCAAGATTTCTGGAAAACGTTATTGGAACTGTTTAGACGTACAGGTGTGGTAAATTTAGATCTCAAGCTGGAGGTTATACTGTTTCAAAAAGTACCCCAGTTGGGTTTGAATACCCAATTTGTACATGTATTCCTCCTGGGAGCTAAGAAGTGTATCTTGGAGAAATGGTTGGATGCCAATATGGAATTTCTAGATATGATACTTAACAATGTCAAAAAATGCATGTACTTACAGTGGTGGCCAAAAGTATTGGCACCTCTGCAATTCTGTCAGATAATACTCCGTTTCTTCCTGAAAATTATCGCAATCAAAAATTATTATTATCTTCATTTAATTTGTCTTCAATGGAAACCCATAAAAAAATTGTCATAAAGCCAAATTGGATATAATTCCACACCAAACATAAAAAAGGGGGTGGACAAAAGTATTGGCACTGTTTGAAAAATCATGTGATGCTTCTCTAATTTGTGTAATTAACAGCACCTGTAACTTACCTGTGGCACCTAACAGGTGTTGGCAATAACTAAATCACACTTGCAGCCAGTTGACATGGATTAAAGTTGACTCAACCTCTGTCCTGTGTCCTTGTGTGTACCACATTGAGCATGGAGAAAAGAAAGAAGACCAAAGAACTGTCTGAGGACTTGAGAATCCAAATTGTGAGGAAGCATGAGCAATCTCAAGGCTACAAGTCCATCTCCAAAGACCTGAATGTTCCTGTGTCTACCATGCGCAGTGTCATCAAGAAGTTTAAAGCCCATGGCACTGTGGCTAATCTCCCTAGATGTGGACGGAAAAGAAAAATTGACGAGAGATTTCAACGCAAGATTGTGTGGATGGTGAATCAAGAACCTCGACTAACATCCAAACAAGTTCAAGCTGCCCTGCAGGCCGAGGGTACAACAGTATCAACCCGTACTATCCGTCGGCGTCTGAATGAAAAGGGACTGTATGGGAGGATACCCAGGAGGACCCCACTTCTTACCCCGAGACATAAAAAAGCCAGGCTGGAGTTTGCCCAAACTTACCTGAGAAAGCCTAAAACATTTTGGAAGAATGTTCTCTGGTCAGATGAGACAAAAGTAGAGCTTTTTGGGAAAAGGCATCAACATAGAGTTTACAGGAAAAAAAAAGAGGAATTCAAAGAAAAGAACACGGTCCCTACAGTCAAACATGGCGGAGGTTCCCTGATGTTTTGGGGTTGCTTTCCTGCCTCTGGCACTGGACTGCTTGACCGTGTGCATGACATTATGAAGTCTGAAGACTACCAACACCAACAAATTTTGTAGCATAATGTAGGGCCTAGTGTGAGAAAGCTGGGTCTCCCTCAGAGGTCATGGGTCTTACAGCAGGACAATGACCTAAAACACACTTCAAAAAGCACTAGAAAATGGTTTGAGAGAAAGCACTGGAGACTTCTAAAGTGGCCAGTAATGAGTCCAAACCTGAATCCCATAGAACACCTGTGGATAGATCTCAAAATGGCAGTTTGGAGAAGGCACCCTTCAAATCTCAGGGACCTGGAGCAGTTTTCCAAAGAAGAATGGTCTAAAATTCCAGCAGAGCATTGTAAGAAACTCATTGATGGTTACTGGAAGTGGTTGTTCACAGTTATTTTGACTAAAGGTTGTGCTACCAAGTATTAGGCTGAGGGTGCCAATACTTTTGTCCGGCCCATTTTTGGAGTTTTGTGTGAAATGATCAATGATTTAATTTTTGTTTCATTCTCTTTTGTGTATTTTCATTGCAAGCAAAATAAATGAATATATTACTCCCAAAGAATTTGTGATTGCAATCATTTTCAGGAAGAAACTGAGTATTATCTGATAGAATTGCAGGGGTGCCAATACTTTTGGCCATCACTGTAGGTAAGATAGCAACTGAACGTATGAAAGATTTTTAGTCTGACAGCTTCTTTGCAAAATGGCAACCATTTATGTCAAAATTGATGTCAGACTCTGGCCTACCGGATTGTAAACTGTATTATCTGGCCTCGGCCTATGCGCGTTTTTTAACGCTGATCTCAGAACGGGATAATAAATTATGGGTGGGACTGGCGGAGGATCTTAGTTCGTCGGCGGTGGCGGCTCTCCCCTGGATCTGGACTCCCGCCCTTCAAAATGAGTATTCCACTTCTTTCTGTATCACGCACACATTGGCTGTCCTTTACTCATACAGGAGTTTCTATAACCTCATAGATCGAGGGGGTTCATGCCTGCCAATTACCGACAATCCTGACTTTCCCCCGGGGGTTTCGTCAAATGCTTTTCTGGGTGGCACGAAACAATCCCCCTTGCGATTTTGCACAGTCTCCTCTAGGGGAAAATTAAAGGCGCTGGGTGAGATCCTTGATGGGAAGGCGGACGTTAGTCGTGCTCCCTTTCAATTTTTACAACTCTCACACTTTTTTCATAAAATGAGGCCTCGCGTTGATTTGTCCAGACCCCTCACAGTTTTTAAGAGGGCAGTAGTTTCTCCCACAAGTTCGAGACACTCCCTGTCTTTCATGTACAAGCTATTAATATCCATTCACTCCACACAACTTCCTCCTTATTGCCAGCGCTGGGAAAGGGAATTGGGTCTCTCTTTCACTACCGAACAATGGGAGCGCTGTTTTCAGCTAACCCACAGGGCAATGATCGCCTCCAAACATCAGGAGACCTGTTTTAAAATCCTATCGCGCTGGTACAGGGTTCCTTCTGTCCTGCACAAAATGTTCCCATCAGTTCCGGATATTTGCTGGAGGTGTGGGAAGGATAGGGGTACTCTACCCCATGTGTGGTGGGGATGCTCCTCGCTCAAAAGCTTTTGGCTGGCAGTGCTGGAGGTGATCAAGGAAGCAACTGGTGTCTCAATTCCCCACCCCAGAGGCACTCTTACTTTTTATGTTTCCCATGCCTGTCAGCAAATACAAAAAGTCTCTTCTTAAACATCTGCTGCAAGCCGATAAGACCGTAATTCCCCGGAGATGGAGTCATCTTCCCCCCCGTCCCGGGAAGAGTGGTGTGCTGAAATTAACTTTGTGCAAAGAGTGGAGGAATTGATGGCCCGAACTCCTGAACAGGCACACCGGTTCCATAGAACATGGTTCAGCTGGATGTCCTTCAAGGATTCTCCTTTATACCTCTCTGTCACCTCCTGAAGTAACGATACTCTACTCATTCTCTGAACTTGTTCCTCCCCCCCCCCTCCGTTTTTTTTTCTTCCCTCTACTTCTCTCTTCTTCCCCTTCCCTCTTTTTTGTGTCTTATTTGTTTGTCCTGTATGAGTGGGGGTGTTGTGATGTATTGTCCGTCATATAGTCTTCGGAGTGTTTATGTTCTTCTCTCATGTAGTATTCGTGTATTCGACTTTCTGTAAAAGGGTTCTTACAGGACCCTGCGGTCATTCAGGATTCTTCCCCTCCTTTCTCCCCCTCTCTCTTGGGGGGGGAGGAGAGGGGGAGACAATTTACACCAATCTACCTTGCTCATTACAGAGCTCGGTTGATGCCAGTGTTCTAGTTTCTGTGGTCTACTCTGATATTGGCGTTCCACCTCCTTTTATTTCTCAAAGTTATTGGAATTTTGATTTCTTACTACCTTTATGTTTTACATGTATACATATAGCATTTGCACAAAGTTTGGAACACGGGTCAAGTCTTGTTATGCATAAAAGCCTTCCGTTTTGAATGATGGGAGCAATGGACATTCCCCACCTGGGTCGCAATCTCCCACTCCTCTTCGATGCCTCGCTGTCTGACTTGAGGAGGTGGTTTAGTTATATTTACTAACTCCCTGCTGTAATATAACTTAATTTGTTCAGTGTTGATAGGCAGTCTTTAAAGCACAATGTGTCACGAGAAAACATTCTGTGAATCAATGGCTAGGTAAAAGTATTAAAAAGTTATTCCTACAAAGCGCACTTTAGAGTTATAAAATGGGACTCTGTCAGGAAGGTCCGAACTGGCTGCGGTAGTAAGGGGTTAATTGGTTCTGGGCCAAGCATTGTATGTTCAAATCTTCAAATCAAAAGTCTATGGAAAACTGGTAATTGGTTCTGAATCCACATAATGTCAATCTGAATAAGAAAAAATATATAAATTTAGAAAATAAGCACACAAATATTACGGATAAGTTAAGTTTTTATTTTTAACAGTCTTAAGTCATAAGTGAAGATAGTTAATAACTGTCTAGAGAGATTTTTCTGTTTAAGTGTAACGATAAACACTGTGGTCTCCGCTCAGAACCATGGGTGTGCTCGTGTCGGGTTCTGGGGGACCCCGCTGCCCGGGTGTCTGACCTCCCAGCTACTTCTTGCTCCCCTGACCAAGCCCCGCCGATTATAGATTTAAAGGGCCGTACCCTTTCAGTAATTACCGGGAAATCCAACAACCTCTGGGGGGTTTAAAGGGAAATTCTGCCTTGCCCGTATTAGTTTGTAATTGATGTTTCTACATTTATCCTGACCTCTGAGTTGCTGTATGTTTGCTTTTTCCTGGTCCCATTTACCTGCTGACATGCCCGACTATTACCTTCTGATGTTACCTGCCGTCATGCCAGTCTACCAGCTGCTTCAGACCCACCATCTCTACCTGCTCGCGCTTCTACACCTGGCATTGTGACTGTTACTGCGAGCAGTCACATCAGGGGTTGCGACCTGGAAGTTCCCCACAGCCAACCCTTATTCACCAACATTCCTTATGCTCAAAATATTAGCGCAGTCAGAGAAGTTTTACATGAGTATGTGTCTATATCTAATTGCATTTTTTACGGCATTGCTTGGTTACAAAAAATTATTTTAGTTTTGGTGAACAATATTATTTGCAGCTACAGGGGACTTCAATGGGGTCCTCTGTGATCCCAAGTTAAGCATGTTAAGCATTTTTTTTTTTTAAATAGCATGCTTTTTCTTCACAGTTTTTCTCTTTGATGAAGGCTTGGTATTGTAATGTGGATGATATTTTTGTATTGGGACGTGGCACTAAAGACCAACTTAGGACATTCTTGGATTTTTTGAATAGTCAACATGACCTTAGGTTTTCCATCACTAAAAATGAAGAATGCATAAACTATTTAGATATAGAGGTTGGTAAGAAAGAACATTAAACTATATATTATTTTATATTCTAATATCAAAACAATATTATACACAACCCTGAACCTCAATGACCTGATGGGCACCCATCTAGTTCTAATGCCCCACAAACCTTCACCAGTATTCCTAAAGCCCAATTTATCAGAGCCAGATGCACATGCTCCAGTACTGAAAAGTATATGAAAAAAATGCAGGGAATTATTGAGAAATTTGTATCACAAGATTATGATAGAGCGACTCTTGTAAAATTGGGCACAGAAGTTTCAGGTAAAACTAGGGAACAGTTTTTATCATCTCCTGTCAAAATTAAGTCTGAAAGATTGACTTGTCACCACCTTTGATATAAATCCCAAATTGATCAAACAATCCATTTTTAAAACACTGGAATGTTCCCAGGGGCAATCCAAATTATTCAAAGAACCTCCTTTGGTTCATATACTGAAAAGGCTGCGCGCTAGGTAACAAATTAGTATCCTTGGATTGTGTTATCCATCTTAAGACAAGTTAGGTTAGACACTAAACATAGTGGAACATATCCCTGCCTTAATTTTCATATTTACTCTTCTATTATAAAATGTACTACCATTTTACAACCTACTAATGGTAGGAGTATAGATATCAGAGGTTTTTACCTCTTGAAATGCCCTTGTGGCAAAATATATGTGGATCAAACATCTAGGAGTATTAAAACTCACTTTACCGAACATTGATTGGCAATATGGATATATAAACAGTAAAGAGAAAGTACTGCTATAACTGATACCACACAGATGGATATTGAACCCTTGAAAAGATCTGGTGGGAATACTGTGGCCTGTCACTTTTTTGGGGGCTCGCCATGGTGTTGTGGAGCTACGAAGTTGTGTGCTAGAGGAAGTACATGGTACATGATAATAAATCTACCAGAATACGTCTGCTTAAGAGAGCAGCAATCTGAATATTCACACTTGATGCATTGTTCCCGAAAGGGTTAGATAAACATATAAGTCTCAAAGTATTTCTGTGATTTATAGGGTTACTAATGTTTGTTGGTAATTATGTATACTTTTTGAAACCTGTTTACTATAGTTTTAATAAAGTACTAAGTCGCTATATTGTAGCCTCTTGCTATGACAGTATATAAGCACAGCCTCATTCAAACTGAACATGCTTGAGAAAGGTGGTTCGCCTTTGAAACGTTACACATGAGTGCCTTCGGCTCCTTGCCTAACTGCCTCCATAAAAGTAACACAGGCGTACACATGGACATTGCTATAATGGCTGCATGCCACAAAGATGAATAAGCAACACACAAGTTAATACTACTATTTTTGCTATGATCGTTCTGATGTACCGAAGACTATATGGAACTTATTAAATATTAAAAGTAAATGCAGAGGTGTTTATGGTCTATTGATCTGAATATATTCTGGATGCACTGCTCCATTAGGCAACAGCCGACAGTGTCTCCATTTTTCTGTTTTCCTATACTTTATGTGGACTGTACAGAAAATTGTTATCAACATAGGAAGAGAATTACAGTCTTCAACAGTTATTTATGTTATTTGTAAGGACTTGGTTTGTATAATCTGTAAGTTTCCTCAATATATGTTTCATATCTTTTTTTTCTTATTTTGGGATTATATTTTGGGGTGTTCTAAACTAATAACTACTTTTCCATAGAATTATGTTCTCAGATTACAATACTTTCAATTTAAAATGGTTGTCCCAAAGCCAATTAATATTGTGACTATACACCAATTGACCAGAACCTTAAAACAACCTACTTAATATAGTGTGGGTCCCTCTTGTGTCATGAGAACTGCTCTGACTCATCAAGGAATGGGTTCGATAAGACCTCTAAAGATGTCCTAGTATCTTAGTCCTTTAGGTTCTTTAAGGTTCTTCTCACTTGCTTTTTCGGGCACATCACACATTCAATTAAATTGACTCAGTAATTCAAAGGCAAGTACTTAAAGGGGTTCTCTGAGACTATCTTTTTATTTGTTATAGGGCTCACAACTGTATTATATTAAACTATTTTAAACAGTAATTCATGCTTATTAAAAATTATTTACTTGTCCGGCTGCGCAAAACCAGGCAAAGATCCCTGTCCTTCCTTCCCTCCATCCTATGCAAACCACCTATGCAAAACCAGGCAGATAGCCCTTTACTTACCTCCTTCCTGCATACCATGTGACGTTCATTGATCACATGGCCTCAGTGAACGTTTTGTCATCACTTTGTGAATGTGCTTTGATGCCAAGCTCAGCTTAAAAACACCCTCAGCAGAGAATGATCTGGCTGCACTCACTCTTTCCAGCCTGTAGCTTGCAAGTGAATAGAAGTAATTACTGTTGACAGGCAGCTAAACTCTTTCCCAGCAATTCAGTGACACAGGAGCCATACACTATCTGTACTTCAACTTTTATTGCAAGGGATAGTGTAAAACTAAGAGACAGAAAAATAATGCACTTACTGTAATGTAGCAGCATACATAACACAATATTGTACAAAGTAATACAAAACATAATCATACACTAAGTTTAAAATTAAAATACAAAAATGGGGTGTACAAAAATTAAATGTGGAAGGTATTTCCTATCTACGCAAGATGGCCCAACTCAAAACCCAAAAACTATAAAAAAACAGTAGGGAATTAAAACCAATAATACGTTAATTGCAAAGCCCCATTTGGAAATTTTTTTTTTTAATTTTTTTTTTTTAAAACATTTATTGCTTTTCTCAAATAAAAAAAAACCCATTCGAATGGAAAAAAAGGAATAAGAAGTTTTAAAGGGCCCCGTGCTGAAAATTTGGGCATTCATTAAGAGTAAAAACGAAAACAAGGACAAATACATCTAAAAACAATAACATCAAAAAAGGAAAAAAAGAACCAAAGTGTTGGTGCATCCTCTTAAAAAATATTAAATGTATAATGTCAAGGGTTCAATTGGAACAAAAAGAAAAAAAACCCTCAGCATAAACCCGTCTGTAAAATTGGTGTATGACTGTATTTCATACCGGGGCCCCTAAAAAGTTCGGTGACCCCTACCCTGCAAACAACCTATATTTGATGTTTGCATCGGGCCTGATTTCTTATGATTTAATGAGATTCAAAAGGGTTTTTCCCCAATGTTTAAAAGAAACCTTGGGGGCCATCTCTTTGCCCCCTTTTTGTTTTAGCTATCAGGCCCAGTTGTCCCCAGCTGCTTCATGACCCAGTGGGCAGCAAAAGGGGGGTTTGACCCCTGTTGCAATAGGCAGGTTTTGCAGAATTTTAAGCTTTTGCACTTTTTCCCCGGGTTTGGGTTGGGTGGCCCCCCCCCCCCCTTGTGGGTCTCCTGCTCAC
The DNA here is from genome assembly GCA_025379985.1 of Phyllomedusa bahiana. Classification (NCBI taxonomy): domain Eukaryota; kingdom Metazoa; phylum Chordata; class Amphibia; order Anura; family Hylidae; genus Phyllomedusa; species Phyllomedusa bahiana. The sequence continues at coordinate 285,237 of JAODAL010000452.1, read as the reverse complement.
CCTCAAGGGGGTGGGAGAGTGGTATCAGAATGCGTGGGTTTTTTTGGGGTGTAACCCCAAAATGCACCCAAATTATCTGAAATCTCCCCCAAATTTTTATGGGAATACTTTCCCCAAAACCCATGCCGGGTCAGTTTTATTGTCCCCATTTGGGGCAAGGGTTGTATTATCGGGATTCCGGGGAAAAACCGGTATTTTAAAGGGAAAAATCGCATTGTGTATGTTTTTAAGGAAGGGTTTCTCGCCGGTTGCATATGACTGTTAGGTGACGCCCGCCCCTTGAGTATCATTTTGGAATTGGACATCCCCCAGCGACGTTGCCGTTTTTAAAAGGGCCCCTGCGGTTTGCCCGTCTCAGAACCATCCCTCCTGTTATTACAGTCTAGAGAGGGTACAAGTTTCCCTTTGAGCTCGGAAAAAAGAGTCAAATATTCGAGTGGTCCCCCGCGAAATACCCTTTAACCTACTCTGCAGAAATATAGAAGGGGTTTTTTGAAGGGCCCTGCGTCCCCATAGCGAGAATTTTCTGTCTCCATGGGTAACCTTATTTTAAGCGTCTGCATTAGTCCCCTGCATTTGCGCCCCTGCCCCCAAAAGCGAAAAAAATGGGTTTGATTGCCCAAGGGGAATTTTGGGTTTGGGCCCCCCCAAGGGCATGGGTTGGATATTGCAAAGGGGGCCCTCCCCCAAGGGAAATTTCTTCCATGCCATAAGGTGTCGCGAATAAACACGGGGTTTTTAATCGGGGGAGGTAGTTTGGAGTCTTTGTGAAAAACGGGTGAGGGTGCCGGAAGCATTAACCCCTTTTAATTTTCCCCCCGTTAGAAAGTAGCTGGGCCCCACACCCAAACCAGCTGTGTCTTCCCAAGCAAGCGGGGTTGTAACCTCAAAACGTGGTTTAGGCTCAGCCCTCCCCCCCAAACGGCAACATCATTTCCCTAAAGCTTGGGGGGGTTTTTTTTCCCCCCCAAAATGAATCTGGAAAAAAAGAGTTGTTTGTTAATCAATATGTCTGAATGGAACTGGGGGTTTGCAATGGGTAAGGGCTTGGGGAAGCATTCTTTTTGTAGCAGGCACCTGCCACCCCAAATGAAAGGGGGAAGCGGGACTCGCTTCAAACCTGAAGAGTTTCCCCAATGACAGGCGGGCGTTTAATTTTATATGGTATCTGGGGTTCTGCCTTTTTTTATTCCCAAGGGTTGTGATGTGATCCGGGGGCAGTGTAATATAAATATTTAAAGTGTTCCTTTGTAAGGGGTGATTAATTTGGGGCCCAATTCCAAAAATTTCGCTTTTGGCACTTTAAATTTTGAAACCCCGAAAGATTTCAAACAGATTAAAATTCTTGGACCTTGGGAAGGGGGGGAAGGGGGGGGTTGGACAGAAATAGAGCATTCATCCGCAAAAAGTGCAGTTTGATTTCCGCCCCCTCGCCCTGCCCCTGGAGAGAGGTCGAGTCCCCCAAAAAAATTTTGGCCAGGGTTTGGGCCAGATTGAAGGGAGGGGGGGGACAGGGGCACCCCTTCTGGCCCTTCGAGCGGAAAAACCTGGTGTGGAAGCCCGGGGTGTGAATTTGGGGGTGTGGGATGTTGTAGAAGGCGACAAATACACCCGGGAAAAGCACCTGTGTTCCATATGTCCATGACAACCAGACCCAACCCCATCGCACGTTATAAAAAGGGCCTTTTCGGCGTCCAAAAGCCCCAAGGAGGTTGGTTTCCCATGCACTGGCCTGTGATGGATTGTTCCGGACTGCCAAGACCTTCTAATATTACCCCCGCAGCCCCCCCCCTAATGAACCCCCTTTTGTGCGGACCAACCAATTGTGGCATGAAAAACCCCTAAACAGTTGCCGGTTTTGGGAGTATTTTTAAACAATTCAATTTAGTGAAAGGGCCGCATGAGCTGGCCTTTAGGGACTTTACCTTTTTGGGAAGTACCTTAATAAGGCATTTTTGGGCTCCGGGGGCATAGCCCCCGAGCGAAATGGAACCCAAATTTTTTAAATTCGTAAGGGGGGGTTGGGGCAATTTGATCGATCAAGATTTTTATAATTTTCCCCCGAAAACCATCGGGCCTGGGGGTTTCCCCGCCTTTTAAGAGTATGGTGCTGTACCCTGATTCAGAAATTTCCTCGTTTTGTGTTTTCTGCGAAACGACAGGGAGGAAAATTTTACCTTAGACGGAATTCTAGTGTCGAGGGGAAGATTGCCCCGGAGGAATAAAGTTTAGGCGTAAAAATGTTTAAAGTGTCATTAACACCCCTTTAGGTCGGAGGTCGTGGGGCCCTCTAACGTTCGGATGTTGGGGTATGGGACGGTTTGTGGGAGCCCCTTTAGAATTTAGTAGAGCTTCCCCGCTTTTCCCATATCTGAATTTAAAGTGGAATGCATGTGCGATCTATTAAAAATTCCCCCTCGGGTCGCCCCAAATAAACTGGTTTCGTTTTTTTCCCCCTTAATCTATGTGCGAAATGCCCCTCCCCTAGAAAAACTTGATATGCAAACCCCAGCGCTTCAGAGGCTTTTGGTGGGTCTTTAGGGTTTCTTTGGAGGGAAATGTAGGCCGAACCCCGCTCTTAAAACTGCTTTTTGTGTTGCCCGTGGCATAGGGTCTGTTGGTGGCTTCGTTGTCCTTGGATCACCGTCCCGTCCCCGACCATATAGCAAAACTGCCATTTAGCCAGGTAAGCCCGGAATCCAAAAAAAATCAGTGCCCCTTTGGGAACGCGGGCTGCCAAGTCCCAGGGATTGGTGCATGGTCGGGGAATGACCAAATCCTGATCTGGGCTGTTACCCTGGTCGAAAGGTTGTCGGGGTACCCGAGGAAGTTAACCCAGCCACGACTTATGTAAAGGGGAAAAGAACGTGAAATCTCGCTCATCCCGGTTCCTTTCCCTTCCCAAAAGTCGGTAGGCCCAACCCCCGGGGGTGGATGGGTAGGGCTCCCTCCCGAGGTGTTGGGTGGTCCCTCCCTTTTGGTGTTTGGGGCCTACCCCCTCTTCCATGAGGAATTTCGCCTCTTCATTCCCCCCCTTGTACTGAATGGGAAAACCGTGCAGTGATGAACAGGGTAGAGGCATCAGATAGGGCTGGAGAGAAAGATGAGCTGGCGCTGCTTCAGGACAGATTGAAAAGGGGGAGTTTGCAGAGAGGTGACGATAAAGAAAGGAGTTACGTAGTCAGACGAGAAGGATAGAGCGTAATGAGATTTGAGTTGTTTCACGGTGAGAAAATGGGGATTTGGAGTGTTTTTGAGGTGCAGGTGACAGGAGCGGGAAGGATTGGATTTTTAGGGTAAAGGACAGATCAAAATCTAGTATAACCCCGAAGGGGGCCTGCTCCCTAGGAGTTATGGGGGTCCCACCCCGGAAACAGAAATAGCGGGGGGGGGTTGGTTGGTGATGGCGGAAAGACAAGAATTTTCAGTTTTAGTGAGGTTTATTTTCGATGGGAGAGGACTGATGTCGGGAAAAAGGGCCAGACAGTCACTGGTTTTTTGTAGAGAGAGGTTTGTGTCACGGGGGGAAGGTGTTAATTGGGTGTTAAAGCATAAAATTGGTATGGAAGCCAAAATTACTGATGGTTTGTCCAATGGGGGCGGTACAATAAAAAGGGGAGGGGGGACCTGAATTGACCCCTGGGAACCCCAACAAAAAGAGGGAGAGGAGAGGAGGTAGAACCGGAAAATGGGACATGAAAAAAGCGGTCAGAGGGGTAGGATGAAAACCCAATGGAGCGGTGTTGGAGGCCAATGGGTGAGCATGTGAGGGAAAAGGGTGGTGATACAGTGTAAACCTGCAGAGAGCCAAGGAAGCAGAAGGGAGTAGTTCCCTTGAGATTTTGTTTTAGGGGGTTTATTTGAGCTTTAAGGCATTTTCCGGGGGTAGGGTGCGGAAACCCTGATTGTAGGGGGTCGAGAAGGAGTTAGTAGAGGGGATAGGGATTAGGTGAGAGTAGCCCAAGGTTCCAGGGTTTAAAAGGGGGAAGGGGGCGGTTAGAGATGGTGGTATTTTACCACAGGACGGGTCCAGAGGGGCTTTTTTAGTAAAGGGTTATGATGGGTTTTTGAAGGGAGGGAAAAGACCCCAGGGGAAAGGGAGAGAGGGGTTTAAGAATAGCAGTAAGGTGAGAGAGGAAAGTGGAGAAATGACGGGACAAGGGGGGGGGGAAAGGGGGTCTTTTAGAGCAGGTGGTGGGGCGTTCAAAAGGAAAAAGCTGGACATTTTTCCTCTGTCGTCAGGTAAGGGGTGAGGTAGATTAGGGGGAATGGGGGGGGGGGGGAAAGGGTATTATTGGGGATGGTAGTTTAGCCGGATATTTTAAATTTTTCTTTTGAAGAAAGTGGCCAGGTCTTAGCAAAAGGGTCAGTGATGGGGGCCTGAGTTGGGCCCTTAGGGGGAGTGGAAGGTGTCAAAGGGCGTTTTGGGTTTTTTGTAGTGTTGAGTGAGGGAGGTAAAAAATATTTTTGTTTGGGCACAGTAAAGGGCCGGTAGTAAGTCTGAGCATGAATTTTGTAGTGGGAAAGTTGAGGTGCTTCGACTTTCTCCCACCGCTCCCCAACCTGGAAATCGTGCAGATGGCGGTTGAGGGCGGGTGCAAAGGCTGGGGGTCTGACTCTGGTGGTGCGGTGTCTGAGTGGTCCCACATGTCCGGGTTTTTGTGGGGTTTCTTAAAACGTTTGACAGCCTGGTCGGGACATGAGGGGGAAGATTTTGGGGGGATGGGGATTTATGGTTTTGTGATTTCCCTGAGTATTAATGGAGCGGAATTTCGAATGTGTGATGAGAGGTTTGTCCCAGAGAAGGCTGGAAATTGTGAAATGAAGGAAAAAGGTTTGGTCAGAGAGAGCTAGGAGATTAGTGAAGTTAGAAATTGGGAAAAGATGACAGAAGACCAGATCAAGAGAGTTCCCCCTTGTGGGTTGGAGAGTCAGTAAACTGCAAGAGGCCAAAAGAAGAGGGGAGTGAAAGAAAAGAGGGAGAGGGAGCATGAGGTTCTCAATGGGGGTGTTTTAAAAATTTCCCCTGATGGGTGGGTACTTCGTAGAGAGGAAAAGTGGGGAGGGGGCAAAAAGTCCAGAAAGGGGGGGTGAGGGGGGTCTGTAGACAACTGCGTTTGATGGAAAAATGGCCGAAAGAGTTGAGGGTGTGGACTCAAAGGAGGGGAAAAATGAGTGGGGTACAGGGGAAAGACCCGGTAGGGGAATGGGGAGAGAGAGTAAGCCCACTCCCCACCCGGCCTGTTCTAGGTTGGGGGTGTGGCAAAGGGGTTGGCGCTAGGTGAGGGGCAAAAAACAAAACGGTGTCGATGGCTGGAGCCATGTTTATGTGAGGGGGCCCGAGGTTGAGGGAGTTGGAGGAAAAGGCAGAACAGCAGTGAGTTTGTTGCAGGGATAGGCATTCCCTAGAGCAACTTAAAAGGGGCAAGGAAAAAAAGTTCAGCGAAAACAAGCAGGTTGAGGTTTTATGGGGGGGCGAGGGGGAAAAAGGGGGTTGAAGGACGGGGGGGGGGGTTAGGAGGGTGTCCCCTTTCGCAAGAAAACAGGGAATGAAAAAAAGACAGAGATGTTTAGTGATGAATATGAGTGGCGTTTGTGCGTAATATGTGAGCTGGAGGTTTGGGGTGGTTGAAAAGGGAAAATAGGTTTTGGGGTGAGTACTAGGTGAGGAAGGAGGGGAGGCTTATGTGGATAAATTGTTGAGGGCAAGACGGGTGGGAGATGGGGGGCGATGGCTCAAGGTAGTAGTAATGCAAGCATGGTAATTTAAGGAATATGCAAAGAAGTGCAGTACTTAAAAAAGGCGAGAGTCCCCGCTCCCTTAGGCTCACTTCTGGCTCATTTTGGATATTTTTGAGGATTTGGCACTTGTAATAGTCACTTTGAAATTTGGCACGTGAAATATGGCCCCCCAGACCAGTCACGCCGGAGCTCTGCAAATTATAGTGGGAGGCTCGGAAAAAAAAATAAAATTCCCCTGCATTCACCCCGGAAATTTTTAAAAGGTATGCCCTGGAAAAAATCCGGGACCTGGCTAAAACTTGGTGGGCAAAATAAAGTGTCCCCGTCCCATTGGGTGTGGTCCGAGTGTGGTTGCTCTAGGGCGGCGACGCTTTTGGGCGAAAGGGTGGGGGAGAGGGCGAATCCCCCAGGGAGTCCCTTTTTTCTTTCTTGGTGATGGTCTCAAAACTGTTATCCCCGGTGGTGACCAGGGAGTGGGGAAAAAAACCCTAAGTCCAGGGGTGGAAAGGATTGTTCCCCCTTTCCCCTGTGAATGAAAAAGCGAGGAGGCCCGTCCGGGTCTAGCCTTTAGGTGCGGATAAGAATTTGAAAGCGGATTTTTCTGCTTGAAAAGGCCCTGAGTCTTTTGAAGGCTCATCGCTGGGAGAAATCAGCGGAAAAGTCCCAAACAGAAACTTTGTTTTATTATGTTATGTTTAAACCCCCCCTTTAATGTAAGCGCCCTGGAACCATGGCGCGTTAAAATAAAAAATAAATATAAAAATATTATGGCAGCAGGACCTTTTTTTTGAAAAAGGCCCTTAAGATTTTGGCTTTATCGTTGAAACCGGGGAATTTAAAAATGACTTTGGGGTACGTTGTCTGGTTTGCGTCGGGAGTTGGGACATGTGCCCTTTGGGGCCCCCTGTGTGTCTTTCCCCCGGCGTGGGTTTTCTAGGTGCTGGGGAGCCCCTTCCTGGCCAGTTCTGAAGGTCTCTTTGCTTAAAAGATTTGCGCCCACAATCCTTAGGTTGTGCCCGGAGCGGTTTTCGAGATCCTCCACCGTTCCTTTGGGCCAGCTGGGCGGGGGGAGAGCTTCATTTGCTTCAAGACGCTATATCGGACTCCCGGTCATTATTTCCTTTAATTCGTCTAGTCTAGCAGCCCTGGGCTTGTCATCATGTTGTATTTTGTGGGGGGGGGCCTGCACCGTGCTTTCTAAGGGGGCCCTGCAGGGTCAGGGGCTATGTGCCTGGCTACTTCCATGGCCAGCAACTTGTAGTTAATAGCATAGGGTGTGCTGGCATCCATGGTTGGGCTGGGGCTGCTGCAGAGGGAGCTGTTATACAGGAGCTCTGCCTCAGTCTCTACTGCTTCCCTGCTGCTGCTGTGCCCCCTCTGCTCTCTGACCTGTTTGTGCTGGCCAGGGTGATGCACATGTGCTGCAGCCGCCATCTTGGGATCTGCTTGCTGCTGGTCTCGGACACTTCCTGTCTTCTGTGCACTCCTCAGGACGTACCGATCCATCGGAGAGAGGAGCGGCTGTGCTGTGGGCCTTATGCCGCAGCTTTCTGCGGCCGGTCGGCGCTGCTGTCGGCAGCTAGGAACGGGCTGAGCTGGCAGGGATCGGGAGCCGAGCCGCGCTACATCCTCCTGCGCCGGCACTGGAACCGGAAGTCCCAGTTGGTAATTTTAACATACTAGCAATGCTACTGTATGGATGGAGAGGATGTCTTAGGATGCTACACACAGCATCTGTGCAGAAGAAAATAGCTGTTGAGGAGATGACTTGAAGATGTCAGCAGGGTCAGGTGATACTATGGCAGCTCTCATGGGACATACCGTACTTAAGATTGTATACTAGCAGTTTACACAAACAGACACTAGATGGAGCTATTGCAAGTGAAAATAAGAACACAGTGTTTGAACAGAAGAATTACTGTCAAAGACATGACACTCCCTGGTTGGTACCCCAAGGTACCATTAAAGCACTTCAGAAGAGAACAACAAATCAGTTGAGTAGCAGGTTTGACATTTGTTTCATGTCTGTGAAGTAGAGAGGTATTGTATTCTCCATTTATTCCAGAAGGCATCTGCTAGAGATTGTACTCTTCCCCAGTGGTTCATGTATAAGTCCTTGTTGGTAAATTCATTAAGAAGAGTTGTAGCTGGACCAACAAATCTTTTTTCTCTCACTATCCAGAATTCTGCTGTACACAAAGTTCCCTGAGTGAAAAAAACATCCTTGGTGCTTAGTCTGTTTGTGATAGTGTTGCACAACTAAATCTGCAATGTGGTTGTTTGGGAGCATTATTGGATTGCAATAATCTGTACCAAGTTTCATATTTGAGACACAGTTGTGCTCAAAAGTTTACATCCCAAAGGCAGAATTTTTTGTTTTCTTGGCCTTTTTTCAGAGAAATATGAATGATAACACAAAAGCTTTTTTTCACCCATGGTTAGTGGTTGGGCGAAGCCTTTATTGTCAAACTACTGTGTTTTCCTCTTTTAAAATCATAATGAAAACCCAAAAACATCCAAATGACCTGATAAAAGTTAATACCCCAGTTCTTAATACCTTGTATTGCCCCCTCTAACATCAATGACAGCTTGAAGTCTTTTGTGGTAGTTGGGGAAATAAAGGCTCTTTTTTTCTCAGATGGTAAAGCTCCCCATTCTTCTTGGCAAAAAGCCTCCAGTTCCTGTAAATTCCTGGGCTGTCTTGCAGGGAACTGCAAGCTTGAGATCTCCCCAGATTGGCTCAATGATATTGAGGTCAGGAGACAGAGATGGCCACTGCAGAACCTTCACTTTGTTCTGCTGTAGCCAATGACAGGTCGACTTGGCCTTGTGTTTTGGATCGTTGTCATGTTGGAATCCAAGTACGTCCATGCACAGCTTCCAGGCTGATGAGTTTCAAATTTGCCTCCAGTATTTGCTGATAACGTGCTGCATTCATCTTTTCTTCAACTTTGACCAAGTTTCCTATGCCTTTGTAGCTCCCTTGCCAGCGATCCACCTCTGTGCTTTACAGTAGGTGTTCCTTTCGTCATAGGCCTTGTTGACACCTCTCCAAATGTAACATTTATGGTTGAGGCCAAAAAGTTCAATTTTAGTTTTATCACTCCCAATTACCTTGTTCCAGAAGTTTTGAGGCTAGTCTCTGTGCTTTGGTGTGTTGTAGGCGAGACGGCTTTCTTCTGGCGACTCGACCATGTAGCCCATTTTTCTTCAAGTGCCTCCTTATTGTGCATCTTGAAACAGCCGCACCGCTAGTTTTCAGAGAGTCCTGTATTTCAGCTAATGCTATTTGTGGGTTTTTCTTTGTACCCCAAACAATTTTCCTGCCAGTTTTGGCCAAAATTTTTGTTGGTCTACCTGACCGTGGTTTGATTTTTACAGAGCCCCTGATTTTCCATTTGTTTATCACAGTTTGAACACTGCTGACTGACATTATCAATTCCTTGGATATCTTTTTGTATCCCTTCCCTGTTTAATACAATTTAAGCTACCTTTTCCCATAGATCCATCAACAATTCTTTTGCTTTTCCCATGCAATCCAGAAACGTCAGTGGCTGGATGAAAGATGCACAAGTCTGTCGGGATCCCAGAAACTCACTCAGCTTTTATGCACAGACACTGATTACAATTAAACAGGTCACAGGAGAGGATGTTACCTCTACAAATCATCCAAACCCATTTGTGTCAACTTCTGTGCATGTTTTCAGGCCAAAATCACCAGGGTACAGTATGTAAACTTTTGATTAGGCTTATTTGAATGATTGTAGTTGATATTATGATTTAAAAAGAGAAAACACAGTAGTATGACAATAAATTGCTTCACCCAACCACTAACCATGAGTGGAAAAAAAGTTTTTGTGTTATCATTCTCTGAAAAAAGGCCAAGAAAGCAGAAATTCTGCTGGGGTATGTAAACTTTTGAGCACAACTGTATGTCTCCTAATTCTCAACACTCCATTAGCATCTATAAATGGGTCAAGTCTCTTTAAGGAGCTGTCCTTAGAAACACTTTCTTTTTTGTTATTTTGGAGACATTCAAGTTCACATGCATAAGCCTCTTGTTTGACACAATGGAGAACACCACCTCTGGCTTGTGTGAGCCCATCCACTGTATAGGCTTTGTGACAATAGTTCCAACTGTCACAAAGTTCTGGTGGTTATATAAGAGGTTAATCGCACCATGCATCACCCATCAGCAGGATTCCTCCATTTCCTCTTAGACTATGCAACAAGTAAACCATGGGTGGATAGGTATAAAAGCATAACATTTATTGCACTATTGAGTGACAATTAAAAATGCTCAACCAGAGCAGATACTTGCGTTACCACAATGATTATACATATGGGCGAAAATGTCCTGGAAAGTCCAGTAGTAGCGTTCATGTGCCGCATTCAGGCATAGCGTCTCCTTCCCGGAGCTGGCTGGTGGACAGGCGGGACCAGAGATTGAGCGTACGACGTTTCGGGAGACTCCTCCCCCTTTGTCAAGCACGTAGCACATCCGTTCACACTATCTTTATATACACTGTGGTCAAGGTAACACAAGTAACAAAAACATTAAAAACAATTACAGAAACACTTTGAAGCTGAGGTTCTCGTTCATACCTAGGGGCGTAAGAGTATTCATCCTATGTATCCATCTAGCCTCTGCTTGTAATAGGCTACGTTCTAATGTTGACCCCTCACTTCCTTTCACCTCCTGTAGGATACACCAGCGCAACTCTGTGACATTATGATTATATTTGAGAAAATGTCTAGCTACACTGCTTTCCCCATATCTTTCTCTGTCACCTGCATTTTCAGTCGAGAAGTTGCGCTTGGCTAATCTGATATTAGATCTGTGTTCGTTAAGTCTGATTTTAACACTTCGTGCCGTCTGTCCCACGTATCCTTGCCCACACGGGCATTTTAGCAAATATATTACCGCCTTCGTATCGCATGTATATGCACCCTTAAAATATATTTTGTCACCATGTGTCGGATGCAGGACATACGGTCCTTTTATAATAGAATTGCAATTTTGACAGTTATGACACGGGTGAGTACCCTTAGATTGAGGGTTAAGAAAGGTCTGTCTCTGTCCTGTAGTACAACACAATTTACTTGAGACTATTTGATTACCCACTGTACGTCCCTTTCTATATACAAACAGTGGCTTCTCTTTAAACAATTTCCCATATTTTGTGTCATTAGCCAACATATGCCAATGCTTCTCAATTGTTTTTTTAATCATTTTACTATGGGTGTCATATACACTAGTAAACAAAAACCTATCCACCCTATTCCTCTTTTTTGACTCATACAGTAGGGTGTTACGTGTTTTTTTCCCCACATCTTCAGCTATTTTTTCCATATCTTCCCTCCGATATCCTCTATTGACAAATTTGTCAATAAGGATATTACTTTGTTCAACGTATGCTTGTTCAGTAGAACAAATGCGTCTTGCCCTTGTAAACTGTCCTACAGGGATCCCATGGAAAATCTGGGGGGCATGAAAACATTTCCTATGTAACGTGTTGTTTTTATCTATAGGCTTGGAAAACAGACTAGTAGCCAAGCCTGATGGGGTTTTTTTAACTTCCACATCCAGGTAGTCGGACTGGATAGACAGGTAGTCGCATGGTACAGGTATGTGGATGACGTGTTCGTCCTGTGGAGAGGGACTGAAATAGAATTCAAGATATTTGTTGATTACCTCAACGGTATCCAGCCCCTTATCCAATTTTCTGCTGTTACGGACGAACACGTCATCCACTACCTGGATGTGGAAGTTAAAAAAAAAAAAAAAACCCCATCAAGCTTGGCTACTAGTCTGTTTTTCCAAGGCCTATAGATAAAAACAACATGCTACATAGGAAAAGTTTTCCATGGGATCCCTGTCGGACAGTTTACAAGGGCAAGACACATTTGTTCTACTGAACAAGCATACGTTGAACACAGTAATAGCCTTATTGACAAATTTGCCCATAGAGGATATGGGAGGGAAGATATGGAAAAAATAGCTGAAGATGTGGGGAAAAAAACACGTAACACCCTACTGTATGAGTCAAAAAAGAGGGACAGGGTGGATAGGTTTTTGTTTACTAGTGTATATGACACCCATAGTAAAATGATTAAAAAAACAATTGAGAAGCATTGGCATATGTTGGCTAATGACACAAAATATGGGAAATTGTTTAAAGAGAAGCCACTGTTTGTATATAGAAAGGGACGTACAGTGGGTAATCAAATAGTCTCAAGTAAATTGCGTTGTACTACAGGACAGAGACAGACCTTTCTTAACCCTCAATCTAAGGGTACGCATCCGTGTCATAACTGTCAAAATTGCAATTCTATTATAAAAGGACCGTATGTCCTGCATCCGACACATGGTGACAAAATATATTTTAAGGGTGCATATACATGCGATACGAAGGCGGTAATATATTTGCTAAAATGCCCGTGTGGGCAAGGATACGTGGGACAGACGGCACGAAGTGTTAAAATCAGACTTAACGAACACAGATCTAATATCAGATTAGCCAAGCGCAACTTCTCGACTGAAAATGCAGGTGACAGAGAAAGATATGGGGAAAGCAGTGTAGCTAGACATTTTCTCCAATATAATCATAATGTCACAGAGTTGCGCTGGTGTATCCTACAGGAGGTGAAAGGAAGTGAGGGGTTAACATTAGAACGTAGCCTATTACAAGCAGAGGCTAGATGGATACATAGGATGAATACTCTTACGCCCCTAGGTATGAACGAGAACCTCAGCTTCAAAGTGTTTCTGTAATTGTTTTTAATGTTTTTGTTACTTGTGTTACCTTGACACAGTGTATATAAAGATAGTGTGAACGGATGTGCTACGTGCTTGACAAAGGGGGAGGAGTTTCCCGAAACGTCGTACGCTCAATCTCTGGTCCCGCCTGTCCACCAGCCAGCTCCGGGAAGGAGACGCTATGCCTGAATGCGGCACATGAACGCTACTACTGGACTTCCCAGGACATTTTCGCCCATATGTATAATCGTTGTGGTAACGCAAGTATCTGCTCTGGTTGAGCATTTTTAATTGTCACTCAATAGTGCAATAAATGTTACACTTTTATACCTATCCACCCATGGTTTACTTGTTGAATAGTTCCAACTGTTACAATGCTCTGATCCGGTTGGCCTGACTTTGACATTTAACTATATGACTTAAGGAAGCTGTAGCTCTGTTTAATCTTACCTGCACTATGAAATCATTATGATTATTTCTTATTAATTCCTTCACATTAGACATGCACTGTGACCCACAGATAATACATTTTATATGTGTACTGTGACAGCACTAAACCTATCAACCATGTATTGTGATAAGGTGTTCATTGTCCCTGCTAAGGGATATTACTTTGTATATTATCCAGGTTCTGTGGTATAACGGTTAGTAATATTCTTGCGCTGTCACCACCGTTTACATTATCCATGTTCTGTGACATAACTGTTAGAATTGTTCCTGAGCTGTCACTACTGTGTGCATTTTCAGGGTTCTTAAAATAGATAGGGACAGATTTTCCAGTTGCACATGTAAACCAGAGTGATGTAGTCCACAGATTGATAGTTATCCGCTGTATTATCAGCATGCTTGAACAAAACAAAGTGAGAATTTACTGACAACAGTAATTCGATGGTAACAATGAACAGGACTACAATTGTTGCCACTTTTGCAAAAACGACCACTGCAACTAAACTGAAAAATGACCTTTGTAAGCAAAACTATTAGCAGCTGCTGTAACTTCTAATTTGTTAGTATTTTGCAAATTCTTCACTACGGGTGGGATTTTTCTTCAACATATATAATAAATGAATTTGATTTCTTATAAAAAAAAACAGTATGATTTGAGGTGTCTTTAACTGTAAGAATGCTTCCGTTATTTGTTACAAGCAAGGGCGATAAGAAGATATCTCTTCTGGACTCGAGACACTTTTCACTTAGAAGTTAAAGTTATGTTATTGATGTGAGCAGGTTCTGTGGAAAGTTCAGCATATCACATCTCACTGAGTGGAGAAAACAATACAATGACATTCTTACATCTTAAGAAGGGTTCTCTATTCTTATTGATTTAAAGCCAAAGATATGTCTCTCTGAGCTGATACTCCACAGTAACAGTGACAAGTACATGTGCAACAGAGATTACAGTTTTTTAGCAAAGAACAAAGTCAGAGATCGGGGCGATACTGACAATTCTATAGTAAACATATGGATCCACAGCTTGGGACTGGCACCTTATCAGTTGAGGTAATTCAGGTTATTTTCAGTCTACTATTATAGTATCTAAAGTGGTATTACATAAAAGTATAATGCATAATATAGAGAATATGTTAATTAAATATGACATTCAAAATATATTATCACTAATAATTAGGTTCATGTTAAATATATTGGTAATTATAAAAGGCAATTAAAACTTTAAGGCAAAGTTTAAAACTATGATGATATAACCTTTTATGCACGGTCTGCATTATTAGACAACATTGTTTCCTGAAATGGATTGTCCAGTGGAAAAAATATTTTCTTAATTATAGCTTTCCTACAGTTAGGCACGTTTGTATTTAAGGAATGAAGTTCCCAGCTACACTCTATTCTGATTAAAAACAGTCTATGTGGAAGGGCTTGACCAAGATGGAGACAGCCACTCCTCCATGCAAACAATTCAAAAAAAACTAAAACTAATCAGCACATCCAAAACAAACGCTAAGACACAAACAATAAATATATGAACCCTGGAAGTATGGAGGCCTAATAAGGCACCAAGTAAGGTGAGATGCTATTGTAGGTCCCCTTCTGAACTGAGGTCTCCTTGGTATTGATGGATGGGCCCACAGTTTTGATTAAAAATCTTAATTAAGAACCTTCAAGTTTGTCTTTTAGTGTTTGTAGAGTGCTGCTGATACGTTTTTGTTTCTTTGCAGTCATATCAGTGTGCACCTATATCATTTTCCTTCAGATGGTTTTGGATGTGCTAATTATGTTTTTGTTTTTTTATTTTTTTTTCCAGTAGCACTATAACATTACTGGGATCCTCTCTGAGCACTCCTTAGTATTTTACCTATGTAATATACAGAAAAATGTCATTCAGATAATAAAAATAAAGTCATACATAGGTTTTAAACTAATTTTTCAGTATTTTTGTGGAGTTAGAGTTTGAGCATTTTCATTTACAAGGCAATCTTAATAATCCACGGTATTTGGGAACACAGATGTGAATTATTTACATTTCTGGTAGGTACTGTACATAGCCATGGTCTATGCATATTCCTGCACCTCAAATAATCCATTAGACTGACCCATCACTGAGGAATGGAAGGCAAGTGTCACACTTTAAGGCACACTACAGATATAACCGATACTCCGTGTTATGCTTAGATAGAAGTTACTAGAACACTTAATATAGAAGTCATGCCACAACCGTCAGACCTTGTACCCAGCATACTACAGGGATTCTCATTGTATCTGTAGTGGTACTTTAACTTTGGCAGTAGTCTTCCTCTACTCGGTGGTGGGTCATGGATTTTTTTATAGGTAGAAGCCTTGGTAAATAAACCCGAAGTTTTTTTTCTAGTAATACCATTTTTTTTGTATTGCATCAAAATAATTATTAGAGCAGGATTGTAAAACTAATTTTCACCCTGGGCCATGTCAACATTATGGTTGTCCTCAAAGGGCCATTGGAGAGTGGCTAGGGTGCCTGGGTTGGATGGTCTGAGCTGTCCACCACCTGTGAGTAGCTTAACAGAGTGGTATGGAGGTGCGTGCCAGATTTCTGAATCCTTGTGTTGGTGCCTCCTCTGCCAAGCATTGCCTGCATCTGGAGAAAGTGAAGTGTCAGGCTGTGTCCAGACCTTATCGATCCCTGCTAGCTGTATCTAAGATCTATCTAAAGGCCACATAAAATTACATTGCTGCCAGATTCAACCTGGGGGCCTTGAGTTTGACACATGCTGTCTAGAGCATTGGGTGTTGGATTAACACCATTTCACTGTAATTTACGGACGTAGATAATAATTTCAAGTGACTGAATTCTGTATTTCTAAAGTGCTATAATTTTAATTGAATGTGTGTCTCCCTACTGTTAACTACTCTCTATCCTCAGGATTATGTTCTTACGTTAAATGAGGAAAAAACTGCAGTAAACATCCTCTCACCAATGTGACTTTAATACCATGACAAACATTACAGCATGTCCATTAGGACAGAGATTGATTACACTGATGATTTACCAAGATCTTTCCACACACGGGTATTTCACCAACCTGGGAACCCGTTCTTTCTTTTGCTTATCTGTTGTCACTAGTGGCTAATAGCATTTCAATTGCTCTCAATGTGGATACTCTTTATATTCTAGTATTGAATGCATTCCTGACATAACCAGCAGTTCTGGATAAAATAAATCATAGTATTGCTTTTATTTTTTTCAGAAAAAAAATCTATTTAATAATCTTTCAGTGGCACTGAAGGAGAACCGATGTTGCTATATTATGCCCAGAGAGAAATTATCCTAAAAGAGCCAGTTAACCAGTGGCAAAGCATGTTCACAAATTGAAAAATGCCATTTTCTATTACACATTTACATTAAAGTATTATTTCACATTTCACATAATTAATGATTGATTAGGGGCCATAAAATAAAGAATAATTCTGTTTGGGCTTCTGGTTAAATGTAATTTCCCATGAAGCATAAGCCACATCATCATAATACAAAATGAGCTTTGAAGTGTGTTATAAATAGGATTTTTCAGCACTATTGAGCGGTAAAACAGTTGTCAATTTCCATTTTAGCTTCTACATTGTTTTTGGTGATTCATTTAGCCTGTAAAAATGACAATAAACCAATTGCAGTAAAATACATTATGGAAGGTCTCCGGGTAACAGAACAACTTGTTTAAAGTTGTGAAAGACATTTGTAGATATGTATAAATTTGTCAAAGGTATCAGTCTTGTAATATCAAATTCATATAGCTTTCGTCTAGGGATGATGGTATCGTGAAGAAGCGAGGATGCATGTTAAAGACTCCATACCATTCTCCTATTCTCTAAGCAGTTTAGCAAAGCATGCTGTTGGCTACGTAATAAGGTTCTCCAGCTAAATATGATTATGTTAATGTGGCAATAAGAAATGGAGAAAAGATTATTTTGGGTCCTGTTAAGCATCAGTTTTTGTGCCCTCAACTAATGCACAATTCTTACTATAATGTTTTTGTATAAATCAGTAGTTCTGATTGAGAAGTATATACACATCTTATTAAGAAGACTAAGGACAAACAACACAGATCTGACGTAACACTATGAAGAGAACCCATTTACCCAGGTTTGCACTGTGGTCAGCCCCTGCTTTTAAAGAGGAACTATCACCTCGAGGAAAACCTGATGAAGTAACAGAAGACTAAAATAGAAACATTTGCTCAAACATATTTATTTATGAAGATGAAAGGACTTTATCTGCATTACGGTTAAAAAAAAGTTTTGGTCCATTTGGAAAGGAAGACTGGGGTCAGGCTTTTTGCAGGCAGCAGTGATAGGTCACTATGTTCACAGTTTCTAAGCTGGAGAGTCCAATGTGAAGGAGGGAGCCTGTAAGACTGCAGCATGAGAACACAGGGTAGATCTGTGCTGATATCTTCATACTGGATATTATTATATTACCAGCAATGTAATATGGATTTCTGTCTCTCATAGACCAGGTGGAGGAGGCTAGAAGCAGCAGCAACTTAAGTAACCTTGCCATACCTATGTAATCAGTGTGTTGTGGCTGCTGGTGTATGTAGTAAGACTTAAATGTACTCCTTACATGCAGTTATAACCTCCTTCTTTAGCTGGACTGCAAAATACACAACGATATATGTTTTGCTGGTCATAGGGATATATTGATGAATGAATTCACCTTGTTTGTAATTCACTTTTATGAGAAAAACAGGTGATGTGATTCCCTCATTGTATTCTATGGACCAACAAATCACTTGAATCTTGCCCAGATCTGATCTTGCTCCTTTTACAATTCAAATTCTGTATAAAATCAGTTTGTATCTCCCAGAGAAGAACATTGTGACCTTTCTCTGATAAAATGACAGTAAAACCTGTGTCCCTGTAATACTGAGGGAAATCATCTGATTTGCTGATAACATGTATTTGAGAAAAGTCTTATAATGTCTCCTACTGTCAATTTTTGTGTTTTTCCCAGGTAGGTAGAGGTGATAGGTCCTCTTTAAACCTTAGTAAAGGGCTATTCAAAAAGGCATGTCCCTGTAGTTAAAGTAACATAGTGTAACATAATATGGTGATATGGAAACAAGAAAAAGCTTTTGGGGTTGGAATTTGCTAGGACAGAGTCTGTTGAGACAGCAGACCAAAACTGTTAGAATAAATTTGGTAAGTGTGCTTCCCATAGAAACTGTATCTGACATTAGGTGAAGCAATTAGAAACCATAGGGTGTTTATGTCATTGAAATAGTCCAGGGCCCCAAAAAACATCAGAAGAGACAGTGAACAGGATTTCAGCAGTGTACGAGCATAGTCCTAGAAAGTCAACCAGGCTGACTAATACAGAAGCACAGGGGCCATGATCCACAGTATGGCATATTTTATGAAACCATCTACGTTGTAAGCCATACAGATTATATTTTTTTGGAAGCTGAAACCAGACAACAAACCGAAACGACATGACTTTTGCATTCACTGGGTTGATTAGAAGAAGATGAATTCACTAGTAGGCTGGTGTTCAGCAGTGAGGCTTTCAACTCAGTGGTTAAGTTCATCGCCATGTTAGAATTTGGGTCTTAAAAAAACCATATGCCCTTATTGAGCACATGAGGGACTCACCCAAAGTAAATGTGTTCTGTGCAATGAGCAGGTGCAAAATCTTTGGTCCCTTTTTTTGGCCAAGGATAGTAACCATGGCTGCTCCTACCTGGATATGCTAAAGAAATGGCTTATGCCACAGAAAGAAGTATACATAGTCCATCAGCAGGATGGTGCACCTCCACATTTCCATCTGGATATTTATCGATACCTAATAAAACCAGAATGTTGGATTGGGGCTGCTGGAAACGATTCACCGACAAAGTACTAGCCTCAAAGTTCAGCAGATCTAACACCCTGTGACTTCTTTATGTGGGGCTGCATCAATGACTTTGCTCCCTTCCCTCCTGCCACAGGTTTTGAACAACTGGAGACAACATACCCTGAAACAGTAGAGTCCATATCCGAGCATAATATCCTGGCGTTTGTCTAGACAGAACTGGACTAGACTGTCTAGACATCTGCCATGTCATAGTTACATAATTTGTAAGTTCGAAAAAAGACAGACGTCCACCCAGTTCAGCCTATTGCCCTATAGTGTTGATCCAGGGGAAGTCAAAAACCCCCTTGAGGTAGAAGCCAATCGTCCTTATTTTAGGGAAAAACCTTCCCGACTACAGTCTGGCAATCAGAATAAACCCCTGGATTAATTACCCTTCTCCAGAATCCTAGTCGCTATAGCCTATTATATTATTGCACTCTAGAAATGCATCCAGAACCTTTCTGAACTCTGTTAGTGAATTCACCATGACAGGTTCCACTGGCAGATAGTTCTACAGTCTAATTGCTCTTACAGTAAAGAATCCCTTCCTATGTTTATGTAGAAACATTAACTCTAGAGGTAGAGGATGTCTTCTTGTTCAGGATACAGTCCTGGGTATAAATAGATCTTGGGAGAGATCTCGTTCAGGATACAGTCCTGGGTATAAATAGATCTTGGGAGAGATCTCTATATTGACCTTTTGATAAATCTATTCATTAGATAACCCTAAAGCCATCTTCTATCTAAACTAAATAACCCTAATCTTGCTAATCTTTCTGGGTACTGTAGTCCACCAAGTCCTTTTATTATTTTTCTTGCCCGTCTTTGAACCTGTTCAAGCTCTACAATGTTTTTCTTGTGCACTTGTGCCCAAGACTGTACACAATATCCCATATGTGGACGGACCAGTGATTTGTATAATGGGAGAGAATGATGTTTTATTGTGTTCATCTATGCCCCCTTTAATGCACTCTATGATCTTATTTGCCTTGGCAGCTGCTGCCTGACACTGGCTGCTACAATTAAGTTCACCGTCGTATAAGATTCCCAAGTCCTCTTCCATGTCAGTTTTACACGTTTAACAAGTAATCATGGAATGGATTTTTCCTTCCCAAGTGCATAACCTTGCATTTTTCTATGTTAAACCTCATTTACGACTTCTCTGCCCAGGTCTCCAACTTCCCTCCAGATCCCTTTGTAGTAGGATGTTATCCTCTACTGTGTGAATTGCTTTTAGGATCATCTGCAAAGATTGATCTGAGTATGTACCATTAATCACCACCCTTTGTTTTCTATCATTGAGCCAATTACCCACTTGTAAACATTTTCCCCCAGTCAATGCATTCTCATTTTACTTAACAACATTTAATGTGGCATAGTCACCAATGGAAATCACTACATCATAAAATTTCTAAAGTACAGATATAGTTAAGACATACGGGGCCTTGTGTATGAAAACTGTCTAGCAGTAAGACTTACTTTGTTGCAATAGCAATCAGTCAGAGTGCAGCTTTCATCTCATATAGTGCTCTGGAAAAATAAAAGCTGAACTCTGATTGACTACTATGGGCAACAAATACAGTCTTACTGATAGACATAAGGCTCATAGTGCTATGTACTCTTAGTTATGAATACTAAGACTAGAATTTTCTGCTATCTATTTTTTAATTATCGTATATACTCGAGTATAAGCCGAGTTTTTCAGCTCAAAAAATGGGCTGAAAAACCCCCCCTCGGCTTATACACGAGTCACTATCGGCACTCGGGCGCTGCGATGGCCCGAGTGCCGACAGGGAAGCTTCAGCTATATGCAGCTCCTCAGGGAGCGCATATAACTGACAGCCGAGTACAGCTGACAGCGTGCGGGCACTGCGATGGCCCGTCGCTGTCAGCAATGTTTTCCCCTGCATGCGACTCCTCCGGAGCGCCTGCAGGAGAGGAGATACCACTGCGGAGCACAAAGCAACCGCTCCGTGTCTCGCAGTGCGACTCCGGGCGGCCGCAGACTCGCGACTGGTCCGGAGCTCCCGACACAGGCAGCGCGTGTCGTCACGCTGCGTGCGCGGCCTGATGACATCATGCGCCTGTGCCGGGAAGACGGAAGACAGCGCGCGGGAGGCCGGAGAGCGAGGAGGCGGAGCGACGAGGGAGACGGAGCAGCGGGGAGCCAGGTATGTTTTTTTTTTTGTTTTAAACGATGCCTACACCTGCCTAGTACTAACTATAAGCCTACCTATAAGCCTGAACACTACCATGTACTCTACTTAAGCACGATGTATAGGTGTAGAGAACCCTTGATATAATGAAATGAAGTTCGGGTATACCAATACAATTTAAACCAAACAACTAAGGTATAACACCTAGAATAAAGATACATAAAACATAACTTTTAATAAAATAATAAGAATTGAGAACTCAATTCTTATTTATTTTTATTAAAAGATTATGCTTTAAGTAATCTGTGATTCTAGTGTGTTTACCGAAGTTGCTTTTGGTACCATACGCTGCCTATCCCTGCTAGACATGCCTATACCTGCCTAGTACTACTATACCTCCTATAGCTGCCTATATCGTTCTAGTACCCGCCTATACTCAGTCACTATACCTGCTAGTACTACCTATACCTGCCCAGTACTCTATAGCCCTTCCTTACCTGCCTAGTACTGCCTATACCTATAGTACTACCTATACCTGCCTAGTACTGCCTATACCTGCCTAGTACTACCTATACCTGCCTATACCTGCCTAGTACTGCCATAGCCTAGTACTACCTATAAGCCTGCCTAAACCTGCCTAGTACTGCCTATAGCCTACCTATACCTGCCTAGTACTGCCTATAGGCTACCTATACCTGCCTAGTACTGCCTATACCAGCCTATAATGACCTATACCTGCCTATGAGGACCTATACCTGCCTATAGCCTGCCTAGGGGGACATATAGCTGCCTATACCACCCTATGGGGGACATTAAACTGCCTATACCTGCCTATGGGGGACATTAAACTGCCTATTGCCTATGTAATTTTATTGGTATCTATTTTTATTTTTAAAATTCACCAGTAGCCGCTGCATTTTCCACCCTAGGCTTATACTCGAGTCAATAAGCTTTCCGGTTTTTGTGGCAAAAGTAGGTGCCTCGGCTTATACTCGGGTCGGCTTATACTCGAGTATATACGGTACTTTGCATAATAAGATCTTTGCTGTTTTGTGATCTGTCTTGTGCTTTGTCCCCATACTGCTCGTTCTTGACTACTGCCCTGCAGACTGATCGTGAGCTAACCTCATAACTAAATGACCCATAAAGGCGATTTATTTTCTGTGATTTTGGCCATGATGTGATATCTTGTTGCTGACTTTTGTCTGCATGGCCTGCTCCTCTTCATACTTCAGTTACTTCTTTCAAATGGAGAACTAAGTAATTTTAGACAAATCATTACTGAAAATGTAATGAAAACATAGGTAGTTACGTAGTTTGTCAGGCCGAAAAAAGTCATACGTCCATCCAGTTCAGCCCATTTTGCTAAAGTGTTGCTAAAGTGTTGATTCAGAGGAAGGCAAAAACCCCCGGGAGGTAGAAGCCAATTGTCCTCATGTTAGGGAAAAAATTCCTTCCCGACTCCAATCTGGCAATCAGAATAAATCCCTGGATCAACGACCCCTCTCCAGAATCCTGGTCACTATAACTTTTTATATTATTATGCTCTAAAAAATGTATCCAGACCCTTTGTGAACTCTGTTAGTGAATTCACTATGACAATTTCCTCTGGCAGAGAGTTCCACAGTCTCACTGCTCTAACAGTAAAGAATCCCTTTCTATGTTTATGTAGAAACCTTCGTTCCTCAAGACGTAGAGGATGCCCCCTTGTTCTTGATACAGTCCTGGGTATAAATAAATCTTTAGTGAGATCTCTATATTGGCCCTTAATACATTTAAAACTATTTATTATGTCCCCCCGAAGCCGTCTTTTTTCTAAACTAAATAACCCTAACCTTACTAATCTTTCTGGGTATTGCAGTCCACCCAGTCCTTTTATTATTTTTGTTGCCCGCCTTTGTACCTGTTCAAGCTCTACAATGTCTTTCCTGAGCACTTGTGCCCAAAACTTTACCCAATATTCCATGTGTGGTCTAACCAGTGACTTGTATACTGGGAGAATCATGGTCCCATCCTGTGCATCTATGCCTCTTCTAATCCAACCCATGATCCTATTTGCCTTGGCTGCTGCTGCCTGACACTGGCTGCTACAGTTTAGTTTACTGTCCACCAGGATTCCCAAGTCCTTCTCCATGTCACTTTTACCCAGTGTTTTTCCATTTAACATGTTATCATGTAATAGATTTTTCCTCCCCATGTGCATAACCTTTCATTTATCTGTGTTAAAACTCATCTGCCATTTCTCTGCCCAGGCCTCCAACCTACCCAGATCCCTTTGTAATAACACTTTAAATCCTCAATTGTTTGGATTACTTTTCCAGAGCTTAGTATCATCTGCAAAGTTTTCGATAATCACTGTGCAAAATCCCTGGTAAGACTTTTATAAAAAATAAAAAAAGAGGATGGGCCCAAAAATGGGGGCCCTGTGGTACCACACTAGAACAGGGATCCACCCCCTGATTTAAGCACCTTTAAATTTACCCCCCTTTGTTTTTATCTTGAGCCAGTTGTTTTAAACCCACTTGAAACATTTTCCCCCACCCCAAAGAAATCTATTTTACTTACCAAATTTTATGGGGAAAACATTTATCAAATTTTTTAAAAAAAACCCTAAATATATGCACCCACCCCCTCACCCCGACCCGCCCGGGGAACTAACCCCCTTCATGAAGGGGGGGGAAATTAGTTTAACGGGTACCATTCCTTCAAAAACCCCATGCGGGATCGGCTTTTTATACCTTTTTTTGGGTGAGATAGTCCGGGTATTCTTTCTCTTGGGAAAACCCTTCAAACATTTTTTTCCCACAACAAAAGGTTTAAAAACTTACCGGCCTAAAGTTTCCTGGATCACTTTTTTGACCCCTTTTTGAATTTTTGGAAACCACCTTTACCCTTGCCCCAAATTTCCCTTTGGGGGACATACCCCTTTATTTTACAGCCCAAAAAAATTAAAAGAATAGGGGCCTATCTATCACTTTACTTAAACCCCCTTAGGAAAAACCGGGGGGTTTTCCGTCAGGGCCCCTTGGGGATTTGTCAAATTTAAGTTCCTAAGGCGGGCTGCACTTTTTCCCTTGGGTTTTAACAAAAAATTTTAATTTTAAATTTTTACCCCCTCCCTTTGCTCATCAACAGGAAGGCCCATCCTCCTCAAAAAAATTACAGGTGCAGAAAAAATTTGTTTAATAGATTTGCTTTTTTCTCACGCCCTTTTATAGCCCTCTCCCTTTCATTTATTTTTTAAAGGGCCCCCAAGTTTTTCCTTTTTTAATTTTTTTCTATTTATATATTTTAAAAAACATTTTTTTGGGGGTTTATTTTTTATTTTCTAGGGAAATATTCCCTTTTTTGTCCCCAATTTTGCTCCCTTTAACCCTTTTTTTTTACATATTTTTTTTTCCTTATATTTTTTTTAAGATCTCACATTTTTTTTTGGGTTCTGCTTTTTTTAAACCCCTTTTGTCCCAGCAATCCCATTTTTTTGGTTTTTAAGCAGGAAAAAATTTAAAAGGGGTTTCCTCAAATGCATTGTTTTTTTTTTGGCTCCATGACAAAAAGCCTTTTAAAAGGATAAATGGAATTTTTATTTTTTTATGATCATTTTCCCCTAGGTGCCCCTCAGCCTGAACCTTTTTACTCTGCCCAGGTCTTTTTGTAAAATTTTTTAAAGTTTTAGTCGATTCCTGCACCTTTTTGGAAAAGGTAATTTTTTTTTTGGGTTAAAAGACAAAAACTTTTTTTTCCTTTTGTAAAGAGTTTACAGGTTTCAGTTTCCCCAAAAATTTTGTATGGGGTGGGTTAAAGTTGCCCATAAAAAAAACCTCATTAGATTCCGCCTCTTTCTATTTGTCTGGGGATTCTTTTTCCTTTTGGGTTTGGTTATATTTGGGGGCCCTATTACAAAACCCAAATTAGAAAAAATATTACTGTTTTTTCCCCCCCAGTATATTTACCCATAATGTTTCCCACCTGTTCTTTACTTCCCCTATATCTTCCCGCATGGGGCTTCAGACAGGATTTTTCATAGAGCCCTACACCTCCCCCCCCTTTCCTTTTGTTTATGGTCACTTCTAAATAACTGTAACCCTGTAAGTTAATTCCCCCAATTTGTATTTTCTCGTCCAGCCATTTTTTCATTTATCCCCATAATTTTTTTTTCTGCAATTAATAATTTCCCGTTCATTTATTTTGGGTTTGGGCAACTCCTGGCCCTTTGGGCAGCATGCAAAATTTTAGATTTTTTTCCCTTTTTATTCCTTTCTTCCTATTCTTTTTAAAATATTGCTACACCCCCTCACCCCCCTCCACCCCCTGAATTTTTTACTAATTCCAACTCTCTATCTTTCCCCTATCTTGCACAATTTTGGTGTAAATTTTCCCTTCCCCCCAATTCCCTAAATTTTAAAAATTTTTCCCCCAGCTTCCTAGCCATTTTGTCCCCCAATACAGCAGCACCTCCCCAAATTTTTTTGCAGCCCCCTCCCTAGAAAAGAAGTCTGTAGCCAAGACAGAATTTAGCCCGTTACCCCAAAAACCCAAATCCCCCTTTCCTTTTTGGCCCAAATTTTTTGAGTCACTTATTCACCTCTCTAATCTCCCGCTGCCTCTCTGGTGGGGCCCCGTGGAACAGGTAATATTTCTGAAAATATTCCCCTTTAAGGTCCTTGCCTTGAGCTTTTTGCCTAAGTCCCTTAAAAAATTTTTAAGGACACTCCACCTACCTCTAACTTTGTCATTGGTGCCAATGTGGACCATGAACAGCTGGATTCTCACCAGCTCCACCCAGCAATCTGTCAGCCCGTTTTCCGCGATAAGTCGAACTCGGTGCCCCAGGTAAACAACACCTGTTCAATAAATCCCGGCCTTTGGGGCAGATTGCCCTGTCTGTGCCCTAATAATGGATTTCCCCAACTATCAGCACCTGTTAGCCTGACCTGCACTCCTATTCCCCATCTTACTGGAGCAGCCCGGGGGTAGTGTCTTGCTGCAGTAGTGCTATTTATGAGCCAACATCCCCCTCATCCGCCAATCTTGCAACTTTGTTGGGGTGTGCCAGTTCAGGACTAACCTCCCTGACACTCTTGCCTCTACCCTTCTTTCTAACTATTACCAAGCTAGCTGCCTCATGTTCCTGCACCTCCATGCTTCCACCGTTCCCAGCATCTACACCTGCGAGTGATTGCTCAGTGAGCAGCAAACTCGCTTCCAAGTTGGCAATGTATCTCAGTGTTGCCAATTGCTCATTTAGATCCAGGATAAAGGGTTTCTAAATGTGCAGTATGCACACATCTTGCACAACAGTATGGATCCTCGAACTGTTGCTTAAAAAATGGCATACATTGCACAGGAGTTTCACCGACAGCCCTTGTCAAACATGGAACTCATGGGATGTTACAAAAAAGAAATACAGATACAAATATGAAAAATCTGTATAAAAACTGCCCTTTCTAAAAGCCCCAAATCTAAAGTCCCCCAATATTAAATCCCACACGTAAGCAAAATAACACACTTAGACAAAAAGACACACTCGCACGCTCGGATTACTCGCTAGGCTACTTAGCTTTTAACCCTTTGATCCAAAGCAGTTCAGCAGTGCAGCAGCAATCTCTCCTTGAGAAGGCAAAAAGTTGAAAAACTTTAAAATGGAATAAAGCCTAAAAACTCCTTTGTCTGCAAGCAGGTATCCTACTTGCCTCCTAAGCTCCATTAGCTTACCAGTCCTGAAATCCCCACCATCTTCTTGCAGCCATCCGCTGAGTCTTGCTTGGTATTTAGACAAGTAGACAACTGAAGACTTCAAAGGACAATAATGAGAAGAACATCATTATAAATTACTTAAACAATTCAAAAAAGATGATTTTAGGTGTTAAGACAAAAATTTCAATTATGGGTAAAAGGCAATGGATCTTAATTTTTGCTGACAACTGAACAACCAGGAAATGAAAACCTGCTAGATCAATCTGTATTAGCTAGTCAATCAGATTATCCTCAGTGCTTCAAGATCCAAAATGTCTTTACATATAGCACCAAAGATCATCCTGAGATCATAACTCTTTTCCTTACATATGATTTCTAGCTGTAGAGACCACTTAGGTTAGCTGTTTTTAAAGATTAGGCTTTTTTAAATATATTGCATAATAGATTTTACTTTAGTCATGAGGTAAGATTTTATGAGCTCTCTGAGTGCACACAGGTTTCTATGGTTATCTGCATACCAGACGGACGCCTGTTCTCTGATTAGCTAAGAGAGCTGATAGCAGGGAGTGACGTCACCCCATAGACAAACTAAGCGTCCAGAGAAAACTAATTATATTGAACAAGATTAGCTTCACTAAACAAAAGGCACATGTGCTGTGAAAACTGAAAATAATGGCTTTATCTGTACTCTTATAAGAGATAACATCTCCTGCACTGTCAAACTAACAGTTCGCTAGAAGCTGAATATGCTAACCACCGTTGTAGAACCAACCAAAGTCTGAGGAGACAGAGTAAGTGCAAAATGCTTGTAAGCCAGTAAAACAGTCATAAGAAAACCCCTATGAGGACCTGGTAACACAACAGTCTGCATATATCAAAAGGAATCACTGATTCTTTAGCCTTTAAAGCAAACCTGTCATGTAGTTTATGCTGCCCTATCCAAGAGCAGGATGTGATAGAGGGAGAGAAGTTGAGCTCTGAGATATGTAGCTTTATGTCACTTGGAGCAGGATTTCTGAGTAAAAAGCAGAGAAAATACTGACTGGACTCCTTAAAGGAGTTTTCTCACTACAATGCCTGGCTTTTAACATGTAGGGAAAGGTAAACGAAGACTGTTACCAATTTGATTGTACTTTGTTCAGGAGATAAAGAAGATTGTATCTCCTCTTGGGGTACACAAGTTTCTCTGGTTACTGACCATCTCTCCACACTTTTCCTGCTCACTCCTATCTTTCTTTGCTCCAAGCTGTAGTAAGTCATTCTGAACATGGTGAGTCACTCCCTGCAGAGTTTTATCCTAGCAAGGGGTTTTGTTACCAAATTTAAAATTTAAAAGCTTTTACTATTCAAACCTGTAGCTTTGTCTACTCTTTTATAAACTCCTTCAGTCGGTCAGTGAAACGGAAAAACCGGGAACACAAGCAAAAATCCAATCATGCATAAACCACCCCAGCCCTGAACAGGAAGTGTGAGTCTATAGCTGGCTATGGCTTTGAAACTGCATGGTGGGTAAACCCCTTTAAAAGACAGACTTGAACCCGCCCACACAGAGTGATTGACAGCTTTCCCAGCATTAATGTGTATACACAGCAAACCATCACTGTATGTGAATGGGGTTAACATTACTTTAACTTTTGTTTTTTTTTACTCTGATTTTCTCTCAGAAATCCTGCTCCAAAATCATATAAATCTATATAACAAAAATCTCAGCTTCTCTCCCTCTATTATATAGTTCTATATATCCCAGACGTCAGCTTCTCTCCCTCTATCATACAACCCTATATATCACAGAGCTCAGCTTCTCTCCTCTATCATATAACCCTATACATCACAGAGCTTAGCTACTCTCCTCTATCATATAACACTATATATCACAGAGCTCAGCTTCTCTCCTCTATCATATAACCCTATATATCACAGAGCTAAGCTTCTCTCCCTCTATCATATAATCCTATATATCACAGAGCTCAGCTCCTCTCCTCTATCATATAACCCTATATATCACAGAGCTCAGTTTCTATCCCTCTATCATATAACCCTATATATCACAGAGCTCAGCTCTCCTCTATCATATAACCCCTATATATCACAGAGCTCAGCTTCTCTCCCTCTAATCATATAACCCTATATATCACAGAGCTCAGCTTCTCTCTCTATCATATAACCCTATATATGATGCAATGGTAGTACTCCAGTTGTGCTCTCCAACCAAGATGAAATGATAAACGGCAAAACAAAGAAGGGAGGGGGGGACACATAGGCGCCCAAATATAGTGTAGTAATTAGATGTCACAATGGAATATCAATTTATCAAATTGCTCACCTGAGCTAGCTGTACAGGATATGGTACAACGCATACAAAGCACTTATCGATGGAATCCCACCATTTAGCTGCCAGTGCCTCCGAGGTCCACTCGTACGCCTCACCCACAGGAGCAAGAGGAAAAATATAGCTTTTGTACCTGCTTTTAGCTATCCAGCCACAGGCAGAAGCGGAGGTATTACTAGCGCTTCTTCGGGTGTACAAACAGAAGAAGAGCTGCACGAGTAATAAGGTAGGAAAATGAAAATTCATAACAGGTAGTTGTATTACATCATATATATTCTATGGAGAATTTATTGTAACTTTTATGGCCGTGGTTTTTTATGTAGAGGTGGCAATAATCATGAGCGATTTTTATTTGTATACAATTAGGAAGGAAGATATGTGATTGGCTTTTTAAAAAAAAAAAGAGGTGGTACTTCTATAGCTCATTTAAAGAATGTAGTGTGTTAATATTGTTAATACTCCTGATGAAGCGTGCGAGGAGGCACGCGAAACGCGTTGAGTCTTTTGCTTTTATTTGATTGTTTTAAATAAATTTCTCATATAATAGATGAGGATTTAGACCTTTCCTTTATATTATAACGGAAAGATTTTATCTTGGCAATTTTATATTGGACACATAAGCGCTAGTAATACCTCCGCTTTTGCCTGTGGCTGGATAGCTAAAAGCAGGTACAAAAGCTATATAACCCTATATATCACAGAGCTCAGCTTCCCTCTCTCTATCATATAACCCTATATATCCCAGAGCTCAGCTTCTCTCCTGTATCATATAACCCTACATATCACAGAGCTCAGCTTCTCCCTCTCTATTATATAACCCTGTATATCACAGAGCTCAGCTTCTCTCCCTCTATCATATAAACCCTATATATCACAGAGCTCAGCTTTTCTCCCTCTATCACATCCTGCTGTCAGATAGCGTAGCAGAAACTACCTGACAGGTTCCCTTTAAGTCTCATGTTCTTAGGACCCCATGTGAAAATAAGCCCCATACATTCTGCATAAGAAACACACTATACTTCTTAAGAGAAATGGGTATATTAAATGAAAAAATTTACATTTGAATTAAAAACTCTTTAAAAAGCATTTAGAAGATCCATAAAAATGGTAATTTTTGGGCCGGGAATCTGAAGGAGGACACTGATTCAGGAGTTGTCTTACATTTTTTGGAGTTGTGATGCTACCACCAGTGACTGATTGCTTTCTGTCTATGCACAGTATAGATAGTAAATGGGAATTGTGTCAGTTCGTATTACACAATCTGTTACTTTTACATTTCATTCCTCAAGAAAAACTGTCCACTAGACAGCTTTGCAAAATGGACAAAACCAGTGGCAGAGAAAACCAGTGGCTGAGAAATCTGGGCCAAAGGACATGAGTATAACTGCGCTCTTTATGTTACTTCATAAAGAGTAAATGTATTAAAAACAAACCAAAATCCCTAAATGAAACCCTTTAAAGGGGGTACGGAGGGGACTGGTCCCCCCACTTTTTTCTGGATGGGGATGGTCCCCCCCACTTTTTGGCCACTTCAATAAAAAAATCCTTATGAAAGCATGAGATACTAAGTGGGGAGAGCAGGCACAAAGGAGGAATAATTTTTAACCCCTTTGATCCTTATTTCTGTGCATTTGGGGGGCGAGTAGGTAGCAGCTCAATTCCGTGCAGATGGGGGGGCACTGATTGTAGAGCGGGAGTCAGCAGGGCTGATTCACAATCAGAATGCTGTCACAGTCCAGCACACCCTGTTTTGGGGTGTATCTTTCCCTCCCCTGTATACCATTTCCCCTTTGCTCAGCTTCATCAAAAAAGAAGAAAAGTCTTGCCAAATGCACCAGACACGGGAGAGTGGTAAGGAGGGGAGAAGGGTGCTAGCGTTGTTTTGCATGTGAGTGGGATGTATTATATGTGAATGTTATATACTCTAAGGCCATTATCTAGCCCATGTCACTTTTCCCCTGCATTATCGATGGGGAAGAGAAAGCGAAGGGGGGCCACCCCACAGTTTTTAATTTTTAAAAAACCCGGGCATATAGCAAGCGCAAGTACCCCCCCCGTTACCGGTGTGAATTATTTTAAGGAAAATTTTCAACAAAAGAATGAATCTGATTCCGGGGCGGATTCAGGCTGGATCTGCCTCAAAACCCGGGTCAATCTGCGGAAAACTGATTTACATTATCCCTATGTAAATCAGTGTCGTTGTTTGATGATACTGATTTTATTGGTATTTTTTACTGTGCTTTTTACCCGCGCCTACACAGAATTCTTCGAGGGTTTTTTGCCTAACCGCACAATGTATAGGAGGCAGAAATCTTCGGGAGCAGTTGGGTCGTTTGCTGTCGGGAAATTTTGCATTTGCAAGTGCCCCCAAAACTCCAAAAAAGCAAACTCACTGTCAGTGCTTAAAAACCGTCATGTGAACCCACCCTAAGGTGGGAGTGTGTCTGTGGGGTTAAAATATGAATACCCCATAGGAACAGTGGATTCCGTGTCCTTCCCGCTTTGGGGAACCCCCGGGGGGGGAGAAAATGAAAAGACTTATCCCGGGAATACCCCCATGGATAAGGGAAGTTAAAGGGGCCGGGGGCCGCGCCCCCCCCTTTTCAAGAAGGGAAAGCGAGCGCAATCCGGTCCATTCCTCTGAATAAGCCGTGTAACCGGGCAAATGTGTAGTGGGTCTGTTTTTCAATTATGTATTACACACACAATTTCGGAGTACCCTTTTCTAAAGGGAAACTCTGGGGTCAGTGTGTAATGTAATAATCTCTGGGGGATGGGGTTAACTAATCTTGTTTTATAGTGTGTCTGTAATCTCTAAGGGACGTGTGTCATGTATTAATCTCTGGGGTACAGTTGTAAAATAATCTCTGTTGTAAAGTGTTAAGTAATCCTGGGGGCGGTGAAAAAATACAGTAACACTGGGGTCCGGTGTGTAAACTATTCCCGGGTTTTAGCGGGTAATGTAATTCTGGGGTACAGTGAGTAACTAATTTTGGGGTACATGTAATGTTAAACCTAGGGTCGGTTGAGAATTCGGGTAGTGTAAAGTAACTTGAGATTATGTGTGTAATGTAATTCTGGGGTATTTTTAAGTAATCTCTGGGAAAAAGTGAAAAAGTAATCTCTGGGTAAGTGGGAAAGAATTCTGGATCATTTTAATGTAAACTCTGGGGTAAGTGATTTAATTTGGGATAAGTGTAATGAATTTTTGGGGTAAGTGTATGTAAATTCTGGATACGGGTAATGTAATTTGGGGGCAGTGTATGTAATCCTTGGGGAAGGTTGGATGTAATTCTCTGGGGTATGGTGTGATTAATCACTGGGTACGTGAATTAATCTCTGGAACAGGGGTAATGTATCTCTGGGGAGGGGATGTAATCTCTGGGGTATTGGGTGTGATGTAATCTTGGGTTACGTGAAAAGTAATCTCTGGGATACAGTGTAATGTAATTTTTGGGGTACAGTGTTTGTAATGTAATCTCTGGGGTACAGTGTGTAATGTAATCTCTGGGGTACAGTGTGTAATGTAATCTCTGGGGTATAGTGTGATGTTATCTCTGGGGTATGGTGTGATATAATCTCTGGGATACATTTTTGGGGTATGGTGAATTATATTATTTCTTGAGTACAATGTGCAATTTCTGGGGTGCAGTGAGTGATGTCATTTCTGGTGTATGGTATACAATAGAATATATTTTGGGGTAGAGTATGTAATAAGTGATTCCTAGGAGTACAGTGAGGTTGGGTTCTTTTATTTTCCTCATTCTATTGTGTGTATAACAAATTTAATGGAGTAGTGATGGAGGATGGGAGGGGTTAAGCGAAATTTGCTGCATTTCACAACATTTTTTATTTCCATCTAGAGGGGGAAATATAGGTGGGCTAGTTCGGTTTCATTGCCAGGGCTGCTTTTCAGTCCCAGTCCGGCTCTAAACTTCAGTAATTAGAGAGTCACTCATAACCTTACGGATTGCACCAAAAGTGTTTGCCAAAAGAACTCCGCCCGGACCTGCTCACAGCGCTCCCTCAAACCTCCTAGCTGGGTTAGAGGGGTCCACTTCACTGCAGGGAAGGGGAAGTGAAAGGGAAGGCGAGTGAAGGAGGGAGGAAGGGATAGGAAGATAGGGGATAAGAGGGAAAATTGGTCCCCTCCACTTTTTGAACCAAAGTTACGCCCCTGCTAATCACTTTGTTTTTATTCCAGGCAAATAATCAAGTTAATAGCTAACTTTTAAGTGTAATTTTCTGTGAATTTGAGGTTTTAAAGGAACACTAAACCCAGAAAGGTAAATAGGAGATAGATAGATAGATAGATAGATAGATAGATAGATAGATAGATACTGTGCCTTGCGAAAGTATTAGCCCCCCTTGAACTTTTAAACCTTTTGCCACATTTCAGGCTTCAAACATACAGATATAAAATTAAAATTTTTCGTAAAGAATCAACAAGTGGGACACAATTGTGAAGTGGAATAAAATTTATTGGATATTTAAACTTTCGTAAAAAAAAAAAAAACTGATAAGTGGGGCGTGCAAAATTATTTGGCCCCCTTAAGTTAATACTTTGTAGCGCCGCCTATTGCTGCGAGTACAGCTGCAAGTCACTTGGGGTATGTCTCTATCAGTTTTGCACATCGAGAGACTGAAATTCTTGCCCATTCTTCCTTGGAAAACAGCTCCAGCTCAGTGAGGTTGGATGGAGAGCGTTTGTGAACAGCAGTTTTCAGCTCTTTCTAACACCTGTATACGTTTATTTGGGAACCATTCCATTGTAGATTTTGCTTTATATTTGGGATCATTGTCTTGTTGGAAGATAATTTGAGTGTATGTATGTCTTTAGGTCCTTATACCAGCACAACAGTCCAATATTTTTGAAACTGTATATCTATATATACACTACTCACAAAAAGTTAGGGATATTTGGCTTTTGGTTGAAAATTCAAAACAGGTGTATGATCCCTGAATCACACAATAAATTTAGGGGATCAATTTGAATTGGAATTTAAACAGTCCTCCTTATCACGCTGTTCACATTTTGACATCATGAGATCAAGACGACACGCTACAATTTATGATCAGTACCTCACCATTGCGAGGCTTCAAGCAAGATGGAAGTGGTCAGAGTGTCATCAGCAGGTTACAACAGAGATACAGAGAGACTGGAAGAGTCACAGAAAGGCAAAGAAGTGGCCAACCTGTGGTTACATCACATACTGATGACCGCTTCACTGGAAGGTGAATGCCAAACAACTCCAGGAACATTTAAGGAGGGGGGGGGGGGGGGTGTCATGTCAGACCATTCGTAACCATTTACATTAGCATGGTCAGCGTGCCAGATGTCCGGCAAGGCCACCTGACCTGACTGATGTATAGCGCTCTCCTTGACATCTCCAGCATCATTGGCGGCCATCATTTCTGCTAAGAGTGAATTGACTTTCATCACTGAACAGCACGGAGGATTACTGATCCCTCGACTAGCACATATGCTTCCTGGCCCATGCAAAACAATTAGGCCTGTGCCTTTTGGTGTGGTCAGATTTTTCTAATACATAGACCATGCTGATGTAAACGGTTCCGAATGGTCCGACGTGACTCTTGGTTGCCTCTTCCCACCCTTAAACGTGCCGGGAGTTGTGTAGCATATGTCATCCAGATCCGCAGGGCATTGTTTACAATGAAGTGGTCATCAGTGTGTGATTATTATTATTTATTTTAGAGCGCCATTGATTACAGGGTGCTATACATTCAAGGGGGTTACATACGTCAAACAAGTACAATGGTGACAATATGTGACTAGGCAGGTGGAGGTAAGGGGTTGGATGTGTAGTTTGAAGGATAAAGTGGAGTCAAGGGTTATCCCAAGTCAGCGGGTTTGCGGGACCGGTGAGAGTGTAGAGCCATTGACTGTAATAAAGAGATCAGGTGGAGGGATGGAGTGGGATGGTGGAAAGATGATTAATTCAGTTTTCTCTACATCAAGTTTTAGGAGACGGAAGGAGAAAAAGGAAAATATGGACGATAGTCTAGGATCCAGGACAGTAGAGGGTTAATGTCTGGGCGGGAGATGTAAAGTTGGGTGTCATCAGCATACAGGTGGTATTGAAAGCCAGCTGACCCAGACCAAGTGTGTAGATGGAGAAGAGTAAGGGACCCAGGACTGACCCCTATGGGACACCTACAGAAAGAGGGCGAGAGGTAGAGGTGGTGCGAAAGTGAGCGACACTGAATGTCTGATCAGTGAGATATGAGGAGATCCAGAAAAGGGCCAAGTCCATGATGCCAAGGGAGGAGTGGATTTGTAGAATGAGGGAATGTTAGACAGTGTCAAAGGCAAAGGACAGGTCTAGGATATGAAGTACAGAGTAGTGACGTGAGGTTTTAGCAGTTGCTAGGTCGTTGGTGACTTTGGTTAGGGCGGCTTCTGTAGAGTGATGAGATCGGAAACCAGATTGCAACGGATCAAGGAGAGAGTTAGAGGAGAGGTGAGAGGACAGTTCAAAATAGACGTGTTGTTCGAGGAGTTTAGAAGCAAATGGAAGCAGTGAGATGGGGCGATAGTTGGACAGAGAGGAGGGGTCAAGAGTTTGTTTCTTTAGGAGGGGTGTGATGGTCGCATGCTTAAAGGAGGAAGGGAAGATACCAGAGGTTACCGATAGGTTAAAAAGATGGGTGAGGGCTGAAATGATAACAGAACTGAGGTGACATGGCAGTGGGTCAAGGTTACAGGTAGTGAGGTTGGATTTAGAGAGTAGAGAGGAGAGCTTGTCATGAGTGACAGTGTAGAAGCAAGTTAGGGTAGAAGTGCAAGGTGCAGGCAGAGGGGCTGGCAGTGCAGACTGTGCAGGCAGAGGGGCTGGTGGTGCGGACTGTGCAGGCAGAGGGGCTGGTGGTGCGGACTGTGCAGGCATGGATGTGGGCTTATGGGGACAGTGGGGTGAAGCTTTTTCTGATGCATATTGTTTAGAAAGTGAGTGGGAAAATCATCTGCTGAGAGAAGTGAAGGGGAAGATGGTGCTGGGGGATGGAGGAGAAAGTTGAAGGTGTTGAATAGTTGTGTGGGGTTGTGAGACAGAGAGGATATGAGAGTGGTGAAGTAATCCTGTTTGGCGGAGGTGATGCAGATTTAAATGTGTGTAGTGATTGTTTGTATGAGACAAAGTTGTTGGTGGAGTGAATTCTCTTCCAGCGGCGTTCAGCAATTCTGGAAGCTCACCTCAGCAGTTCAGTGAAGAATGGGTACAAGCTTGTCAGATGATTTTACAGGTTCTGTTGTGTGTGAGAGGGGCAACTAAATCAAGAGCGGAGGATATTGTGTGGTTGCAGAAAGCGGTGGATGTGTCAGGGTCATGAAACGAGGATACAACTGAACTTAAATGGATTTTATGACATTTGTTATATATGTAACTCCCCTTTAATGTACAGCACCCTGGAATCAATGGTGCTCTAAACTAAATAATAATAATAATCATAATAATAATAATAATAATAATAATAATAAAATGTTATTGATATTTTATGTGATATAGCCAGAGGACAGCCACTGATGACACACTAAGCTCAGTCAGTGGCCACCTCTGTCTGAGAACATCCTGCTTGAAGCCTATGAGGTACCATTGATCAATTGTAAGGTGTTATCTCATGATGTCAAAATGTGAACAGCATGATGAGGAGGACTGTTTAAAACTCAATTCAAACTGAAATGTATTGGGTGATTCAGGGATCAAACACCCATTGTGAATTTTGCCACCAGTGGACAAGCCTGCACATAGATTCAAATGAAATTCACTATAATGGAAACAAACAAAATTTATGTATCTCACAATACTGTCCAGAGTTCGTTCCTTTCGTTCGTTCCTTCCTTCCTTCTTCCCTTCCTTCCCTCCTTCCCCTCCTTCCCTCCTTCCCTCCTTCCATTTTTTCCCTTTGTTTGCAGATTAAATAAGAACATCTGTGAAAATTTGTAGAAAAATGCATATGATCACAATTACAGATGATCCTCAATAAATAATGTTAAAGCGTACTTTAGGCGTCAAAAGGTTCCTTCTTAAGATACTGATGCAAAGAAAAAAGAATCTTCCATTTAAAGCACATAAATCACTAAAATGTGTTGCCCTAGCTAAGGGCAGGTGCAAGATCCCCAGCATGATTATGCCAAACAGCTATTTGAATAGCTTAATACTATTAAGAATACTGCTGTCACATGACTATGAGGGCAGCACTCTTTCCAACACCTTCTGCCCATTTTTCTTGTAAGTGATAGGTACCAATGTACAATGGGTTGCAAAAGTATTCATACCCCTTGAGCTGTTCATTTTTTAACGTTAAAGCTGAACTTAAATGGATTTTATTCATAGTTTATGTGATAGAGCAACACAAACTACCAAGTATTTTCCCAAGTTTTTGCAAATTAGAAACGTGTTGCGTGCATATGTATCCAGCTCACAGTACTCTGGTTTCGCAAAATAAAATCCATTGTCACCGACTGCCTTTAGAAGTCACCTTAATAGTAAATAGAGTACCGTATATACTCGAGTATAAGCCGACCCGAGTATAAGCCGAGGTACCTACTTTTGCCCCAAAAAGCAGGAAAACTTATTGACTCGAGTATAAGCCTAGGGTAGAAAATGCAGCGGCTACTGGTAAATTTTAAAAATAAAAATGGATACCAATAAAATTACATAGGCAGTTTAATGTCCCCCATAGGCAATTATAGGCAGATATATGGCCCTATATGCAGGTATATGTCCCAAAAGGCACGTATATGGCCCCATAGGCAGTAATAGGCAGTTATATGTCCCCCATAAGCAGATTATAGGCAAGTATATGGCAGGTATAGGGCAGGCTGTAGGCAGGTTTAGGGCAGGCTGTAGGCAGGTATAGGGCAGGCTGTAGGCAGGTATAAGGCAGGTATAGGGCAGGCTGTAGGCAGGTATAGGGGCAGGCTGTAGGCAGGGTATAGGCAGGTATAGGGCGGTTAGGCAGGTATAGGGCGGCTGGTTAGGGAGGTATAGGGCCGGCTGTAGGCAGCTGTAGGCAGGTATAAGGAGGTATAGGGCCAGCTGTAGGCAGGTATAGGGCAGGTTATAGGCAGACTGTAGGCGGGTATAGGGCCGGCTGTAGCAGTTAGGCAGGTATAGGCGCTGTAGGCAGGTATAGGGCCGGCTGGCTAGGTAGGCAGGTATAGGGCCGCTGTAGGCAGGTATAGGCAGCTGTAGGGCAGGTATAGGCAGCTGTAGGGCAGGTATAGGCAGCTGTAAGGCCGGCTGTAGGCAGGAATAGGGCCGGCTGTAGGCAGGTATAGGGCTGGCTGTAGGCAGGTATAGGGCTGGCTGTAGGCAGGTGTAGGCAGGTATAGGCAGCTGTAGGCAGGTATAGGAAGTTTAAAAAAAAAAAAAAAAACACTTACCTGGCTCCCCGCTGCTCCGTCTCCCTCGCCGCTCCGCCTCCTCGCTGCTCCTGCCTCCCGCGCGCTGTCCTGTCTTCTCGGCACAGGCGGTGACGTCATCAGGCCGCGCACATAGCGTGATGACATGCACGCTGTCTGTGCCGGAAACTCCGGACAGCCGCCAGTCTGCAGCCGCCCGGACGCCACTGCGGAGCACGGATTGCTCGCTCTGTGCCCTGCAGTGGTATCCCTTCACCTATATGCGCTCCGGAGGAGTCGCATATAGGTGAAGGGACCATCCGCAGCGTCAGACACTGTGCGCCGGACCACCGCAGCGTCCAGACACTGTGCGCCCACTCGGCCTTCAGTTATATGCGCTCCATGAGGAGCCGCATATAGCTGAAGCGTCCCTGTCGGCGCACGGGCCATCGCAGCACCCGAGTGCCGACAGTGACTCGTGTATAAGCCGAGGGGGGATTTTTCAGCACATTTTTTTGTGCTGAAAAACTCGGCTTATACTCGTGTATATACGGTATATTTGCATTTAATTTATCCTCAGTATAACTACAACTGTTTTGTGAAGGCCTCAAAGGTTTGTTAGAGAACATTAGTGAACAAACAGAATCATGAAATCGAAAGAACACACCAGACAGCGGAGAGATAAAGTTGTGGCAAAGTGTATTGCAGTGTTAGGCGTTACAAAATGGTCCAAGCTCTGAACATCTCACAGAGCACTGTTTAATCCGTCATCCATAAAGGAAAAGAGTATGGCACGAGTACTAACCTGCCAAGACATAGCTGTCCATCTAAACTGATAACCTTTATAGAAGAGTGGCAAAAAGAAAGCCCTTTTTGAAAGCAAGTCATAAGAAGTCCCATTTGCAGTTTGCAAAAAGTTATTATACACAGCAGGAATGTGTAAGAAGGTGCTCTGGTCAGATGAGACCAAAATTGAAGTTTTTTTGTTTTTTTTTTTCAGCAGAAAAAGATTTATTAAATGTAACACATATAGTCATACAAAAGTACAGTTGTTTGTAACAGTCAAGCTTATCATCAAAGTTATAACAGAAAGCAAAAAGAGAAAAAACATCTAACATTGGCCATCTATTATATTTGTGTATAGTATAATCAAAGACAACTCTCATAAGTGCAGTACTTAAAATCAACCTATATACCAATTTCAATGTATATCTGTGTTTGAGGATTAGCAGAAATCTACTAGAAAGGCATTGTTCAGATGAGGTTTATGTGTCTATGTGATAAACTGAATCTATCCAAGGAAGCCAATTCTCCCGAGATTTTGCTAACATATGTGGAGGGACTATGAGGTTAGTTTCACAATTGTATTGGTTGTCTATCCTGTTAATGACTTCCTTTAAGGAGGGAGTAGAGATGCTTTTCCAATGGGCCGCGATTGTACATCTAGCGGCAATCAGAATATGTAGTATTACAGTATGTAGAGGGTTAGGAAGGTTACTTAGGGTTACATCCAGGAGAGCTAGCTCAGGAGAAAGGACGAATGGTATATGTAGGATATCTTTTAGCATTTTTTCTACTAGTCCCCAGAGAGGAGAGATAACCGGGCACGACCACCACATATGAATAAGAGAACCTCTACCCTTACATTGTCTCCAGCAAAGGTGGGAATATCCAAGTATAGAGTGAGCTAGGCGATTCGGGGTTAAGTACCAACGTAGGAGTATTTTTCTAGAAAGCTCCATGTGGTTTGCACAACTGGAGTATTTGTGTGTCATATTTGCTGCCTCCAGCCATGAAGGCATGGGGAAGCTTCGTCCCAATGTCTCCTCCCACCTCACTATATAATCCGGTTTAACCGACAAGTCGGTATCTGTCAATGTTCGATATGTTACTGACAAGCTTTTAGTTGTGTCTGATCTGATCCAGAGCAGAGAATGCAGCGGGGATACTACACTAGTGAGTGACGGCCAGGTGTAAGATTGGACCGCGTGTCTAATCTGTAAGAAGACGAAGAATTGGTTGCGAGGAATGGGAAAACGTGTACACAATTCTTCAAAGGAGGTGCATTGATTCTTATGGAAAAAATCTCCTATTGTTTTGATCCCCATGTCTATCCAGGGTTTAATAGGAACATCTGGAGCTAGGCAAAACAGGATTGATATGGGACATTTCATTTTAGGAATTAATACTCTGTTTTTTTGCACAATATGCCTATACCATGTTTTGGCTGCATGAGACATAGTCCAGAGGTTAAATAGAGGAGGTTTAAATCCACCTATCATTGCTACCAGACAATCTCCAAAGGAACCTTTCTGAATTAGGGAGTTTTCGAGGCTTAGCCAATGTTGAGAATGAGGAGATTTCCAGTGTAGTAGTAAGGGCTCCAGCACTGATGCAATATTGTACTGAAGCAGATTCGGTACTGATAGACCTCCTTGTCCAATTTTTCTATAGAGATGTTGTTTTTGAATTCTAGGTTTTTTAGAGTTCCATATGAATTTTAACATTTGATTTTGGAGTTTGTTGAGTAGGGCTTTGGGGAACAAAAAGGGGAGAGCTCGTGAGATATATAGAAACCGTGGTAGGAGGAGCATTTTAGTTAAGTTAATGCGAGCTAACCAAGATAATGAGAACTT
Source organism: Phyllomedusa bahiana (assembly GCA_025379985.1). Classification (NCBI taxonomy): domain Eukaryota; kingdom Metazoa; phylum Chordata; class Amphibia; order Anura; family Hylidae; genus Phyllomedusa; species Phyllomedusa bahiana. The sequence goes on along the minus strand of JAODAL010000452.1, from coordinate 244,234 downwards.
ATTAAGTTTACCAATCTCTTCGGTTATAGTTATGCTGAGGTCTGAGAGATTTTTCTCGATAGTAGTTGCAATGTCTGGGTAAATTTTAATGCCTAGATAAGGAATATATGTGTCTGCCCATATCATATTCAATTGCAATAGTTGGCTCTTAAGAGATGGAGAGTAGCCAATGGGAAGGATGATTGATTTAGTTATATTCAGTTTGTAGTACGATATCTGGGCATATCGTTCTAGTAATTTCAGCAAGGCTGGCACAGAGGTGTTTGGTTTTTGACACATAATTAGTATGTCGTCTGCGTATAAGCTTACTTTGTGTATGCTATTTTTAACCTCGGTCCCCATTATTTCTGCAGATTGTCGGATATGTTCTGCCAGGGGTTCCGCGCACAGGTCGTATATCAAGGGGGATAAAGGACATCCTTGCCTTGTTCCATTGGTAATATAGAATTTATCAGATAGAAAACCAGATGCAAACACCCTAGCAGAGGGACAAGAATATAAGGCAGAAATGGCAGAAAAAATCCATCCGTCAAAGCCGAATTTCGACAATGTCTTTCTCATGTACTCCCAATTGATTCTGTCGAAGGCTTTTTCGCCATCTAGCGACAGGAGAGTAAAGGGGATATTCTGGATTTTAGCTAGTTGGAGGATATCTAACACCCTGCGTATGATGTCTCGCGCTTGTCTACCTTTTATGAAACCTACTTGGTCAGGATTTACTAACTGTGGAAGTACTTCATTGATCCTATTTGCTAATATTTTGGAGAAGATTTTTATATCTGAATTTAATAAGGAGATCGGTCTATAGTTTGTCACTAGATCTGTCGGTTTCCCTGGTTTGGGAATCGTGGAGATATGAGCGCAAAGCATCTCTGCGGGAGGAGATCCCTTTTCCACAATTGATTTGAAAAGGTGCGACATGTGAGGGGAAAGGACATTGGCCAAAAGTTTGTAATATTCATTCGTGAGACCATCCGGCCCAGGGGACTTATTACATTTCAATTGTTGAATAGTTTCTACTATTTCTTGTTGGGTAATGGGTTTGTTCAAACTTTTCAAATGTTCGCGTGAGAGAGAGGGAAGAGAGATCTCTTTTAAGAATTTATCAATGTCTGTGGCATATGCTTCAGGAGTGTCAGGGTCTGAAGTTATGTTGTACAAGGAACCATAATATGAAGCAAAGGCATTAGAGATTTTTTGTGGGTCATAAATTTTGTTGTTATGAGTAGGAGAAGTAATGTAGGGTATGCGAGATTTAGCTTGAATGGATTTGACCCTACGCACCAGCAACTTACCGGGCCTATCCCCTTTTAGGTAAAAGTTCCATTGCAACCTACTTAAGTGGGATTCATATTGATGGAGATGTAGAGAACTAAGTTTGTTTCGGAGGGTGTTCAATGTCTCCTTAGTAGTGTGTGATCTAGTAGCTTTGAATTGTCTCTCTAAGAGTTTGATTTTACTTAAGGTATCATTAATAAGTGACTCCCTAGCTCGTTTCTCCCTAGCAGATATTTTCATAAAGATTCCCCTAATAAAAGCCTTATGTGTACACCATAATGTTTCGTGTGTTGTTGTTGGTTGGGCATTCAGTTCAAAAAATTATTTTAGGGATTGAGTAACTTCCTTCACTATCTTCTCAGATTTAAGCAGGAAATTGTTCAATCGCCATGGTGAGTGGAAAGAGGATGAAGGATGGTTTTGTAGTGTTAAAAGGACTGGCGAATGATCCGACCATGTTCTACAACCAATCTTCGAACCCGTGACAGACATTAATGCCGACCTAGTTAGCAAGAAGAAGTCGATTCGGGAGTGGGTGTCCCTAGCTGCTGAGTAGAAAGTATAATCTTTCTCATTTGGGTGGGCATATCTCCAGGGATCATGGAGATTTTCTTCCGAGATTAGTGCGTTAAGGTCTGGAGATGATCGTGAACCCATACCGGAACGATCTTTGATTTTATCAATTACTGTGTTGAAGTCTCCACATATCACCAATTGGCCTTTGGTAATTCTTTTAGTCTTTGCTATCACCTTTGAAATGAAGGAAATTTGGTGGGTATTGGGGGCGTAGATTCCAACTAACGTGTATTTTATTGAATTTATTGTGCAGAGGAGAATTATGTATCTACCACCTGGGTCTATTATAGATTGAGTGAGGGAGAATGCTGTCGAATTTTTAATAAATATTGAGATTCCTGCCTTTTTGATATCCCTTGCGGCATGAAACATGTGGGGGAAACTTCTATGATGAAGCCTGAATGTATCTTTTTTGCACAAATGGGTTTCCTGCACGCAGACCACATCCGCGCGGGACCTGAGGACCTCTTTCCAAAGTAGCGATCTCTTAAATGGGGAATTGAGACCGTTTACATTTAAGGATAGGAGTTTAATACCCATTTAGAAATCTAAAGCTGAATGCGCAGAGCCCTATAGGTTGTTAACTTGTTATTGCGGAAAAGATTCATGAGTGAGGTTGGTACATATTCAGTATGGCCAAAAGAACCTAAGTACAACAGTAAACTGAACCACAACATCACAGTAACAATGGACATGTCTGGTAATAAAAAAAAAATGGAAACTTGAGGATTCCAAAGGTAAGGAATCATTGGTGGGGCAAGTCACTGCCTGTCCTCGCAAAAATAGCAGAGGGACTAATAAAACTTGCTTTAAGGTGTTGTTATAGCAAGTTACTCGATGCAGATTGAGGAGAAACAAATTTATGTGCGGTGCCCAGTACCTCAGTCACCAGCACGAGTTTTAGATCTATTGTGTTTCTCAGACCACAGTGGTGTGATCACTTCTGGCTTGGATTTCTTTTTCTTCATTGGTGTGGTAGCTGGAGAGGACAACAGGTTCCAGGAAGCAAGGAGATCTCTTATTGCTGCTGGTGAGGAACATATTGATGTTTTGTTATTTTTTAGGACAATCAGTTTTACCGGGAAGCCCAGGGGTAGCTTATATTGTTGTCTCGTAGTATTTTAGTAAATGGTACGAATTCTCGTCTTTTAAGCATAGTCCCTGCCGATAAGTCCGGAAAGATGGAAATGTTAGCAAATCTCTCTGGAAGTGCCACCTTGTTCCTCAGGGCTTTTAAAAAATTTTCTTTGGTTTTAAAAAAATGTATTCTAGCGATCACGTCCCTAGGCACAGAAGATGGAAGGTGTTTGGGTTTCGGCAGCCGGTGGATACGGTCTATTTCAAGGTCTGTTTGTGAAGCATCAGGGAGGACTAACACCAGCAAATCTGTGAGGAATGGGGCAAGTGCATCAGTAGAGACTGTTTCGGGGACCCCCCTTATGCGAATATTGTTTCTTCTCGACCTATCCTCAAGGTCTAGTAATTTGGCTGATAACCGCTGTACCACCTCCACTAGATCTGTATTTGCTTCAATCAGTCGATTATGAGAAGTAGTTAGTTCCGCCACTTTTTTTTCAATATGGTCGGTCCTTGAAACCAGGGTCTGGATATCTATTTTAATCTCGGACATCATTTCTTTAAAGTCTCTCTGTAGGCTTTCTCTAAATGACAGGAAGAGCTTCTGCATGGTCTTCTCCATTAATGAAGTTTGATCTGTGTCTTCTTGGGACTCCATATCTAAGGACTCTGATCCCACTGGTGAGGTTGAGAGATGAGAGAAGGAGTTTCTAACCTCTAAGGTCGATCGCGAGGGCGAGGTTTGGTGAAAAAATTCAGTGAGCTTTACAGGTTTCACTTTTGGGGTCTTTTTTGATGAATTTCTCATATTTCTTCTTCTTTTAATGTATGTAGACATAAAAGAACCCTTTTAACAGTGGTGAGGTTATATACCTTGTTGATGTTAACAGAGGTAAGAAGTTACTGTGCGAGAGGCGTATAAACCTTAATCTGTAAGTCCAGGTGAGGCACAGAATTCCCTAGTAGGACTAGTGATAGATTGGAGAAACCTGGTGTAGGTAGGATTTGTGAATTAAGTTCTGTGGAATTTGTGTAGGGCACAGGTTTTCCTCAGGAGATCTCCACTAGTATAAGCAGCCGAGAGTGATATGTGGGAGGTTTAGGATTATTATGGCACTAAGTGAAGAATAGTGTCTCTCCAAAAGGTCTCTCCAGAAGGTCAGCTGGTAGTTGGAGGAAGGGTACTGTATGAGAAGGTATTTGATCTGGAATTTGTGTATCTCAGCGCGTCTTACAGACCTTTCGGTGATTATATTTGCCTGGGGGACAAGAGAGAGTCACCAAAGCCGCCTGCTATAAACGAGGCGAGTCGGTCTGAGGGATCTGTCAGGGGGCGCCCAACCGAGCAATAAGAGAATGTTATATGAGGGCCTCTCCACCTATGATTCTTGATTCTAGGAGAGATACAGAGTTCCTGTAAGATTTTCTGCAGAATATGGGAAGATCACTGAAGTATCAACTTGAGTGGCTATTACTGTTTCTTTCAGGAGATTTTCAAACGATTAAGGGGAGTCTTAGGTCTGGCCTTCTCAAATTATGGTAGATTACATATGTGTTCCCCAGGTTATTTAGCTGTGAGAGAGGAATTCAGGTTTAGGATGTGGTTAACTTCTATGGCGGCAGGAGGTAACAGTGCCACTTAAAATGGCCGCGGCAGCTTCAGGGTAGCCGTTGGCGCCAGTAGCTCAACCCTGCCCGTGCAGTTAATGAGCCGAAGGTATGACTGCTTTTAAGCAGGTACACACAGCTAGACCAGCCCCAAACAGTGTCTTCCGTGTAGGCCTCTGCTTGAGAGGCAGAGTGGTTATAGGGGTTTCCCCGAGGGTACTCACGATCTCCTATGACCTGGTCGCTGCAGCACGGTACACACGCGCCTTACACCGGGTGTCTCCCGGCGAGCAGGAGGGACCGGAGGCCGTCACCGCGGATCCCTGACAGGTAAGCTCGTCCTTAGTTATCGCAGCTTCAGCAGCTTTCGGCCGTTTACAGTATGAGCTGCGGGGGCCCCGCTGCTGAGTATTTTCCCGCGCCGCCTCGTTCTCTCTCTTCCGGCCGCAGCTTAATTCCATCTCAGCGCTGATAATATATAGCAAAACCAGGATGATTTCTCTCCCCGTGGTTCCTGGGATGGTCCTACGTCCAGCTGAGGTTTGGATGACCACAAAAGAGGGGTTTATTAGAGCCGCTTATGAAAATCTCCTACGGAGCTGCAGAGTTATACGTCCGGCGCCATTACCAGCTAGGCCACGCCCCCCAAAATTGAAGTTTTTATTTTAAATGCCAAACGCTATGTGTGGAGGAAAGCCAACACTGCACATCACTGTGAACACACCATCTCCATCGTGAAGCATGGTTGTGGCAGCATCATGCCGTGGGGAAGCTTTGCTTCAGCAGGGACTGGGAAGCACGTCAGAGCTGATGGAAAGATGGGTAGATCTAGATGCAGGTCAATTCTGGTGGAAAAATTAGAGACTGCAAAAGACTTGAAACTGGGGCATAGGTTCACCTTCCAGCAGGTCAACAACGCTAAACATACAGCCAAAACTACAATGAAATGGTTTAAATCAAAGCATATTCAAATGTTAAAATAGCGCAGTTAAAGTCCAGACCTAAATCCCATTGAGAATCTGTGGCAGAGATTGGAATTTTCACAAATGTGCGCCAACCAATCTGACTGAACAAGAGCTATTTTGAAAACAAGAATGGGCAAAAATTCCAGCGTTTAGAGGTGCAAAGCTGGTAGAGACATCCTCCAACAGACTTGCAGTTGTCATTGCAGACAAAGGTAGCCCTACAAAGTATTGACCCAGGATGCTGGATACATATGCAGGCCACACTTTTCAGTTTTTTAATTTGCAAAGATCTGGAAAATGTATAATTTTCTTTACACTTCACAAATACTTGTTACTTTGTGTTGCTCTATGACATATGAACTATCAATAAAATACATTTAAGTTTGTGGCTGCATCATTTATAAATGAGGATCAGTTGAAGGGGTAGGAATACTTTTGCAACCCACTGTATATGGTTAAAGGTATTTGCACACCTATCACACACCTATGAGCTTGACTATCACACCTATGTGAGCTTGTTGGACAGCTCATTCTGAAGTCATGAATTTATATAGTGTTGGGTCCACTTTTGTAGCTACTGAGCCCTAACTCTTCTAATGAAGTTTTCCACAAGATCGGGTTTGGACTGGCTTTTGTCATTCAGCCAAAATAATATTTCTGATGTAAGGCACTAATATTAGGCAAGAGGGTAAGGCGGATGATTGCTGATCAAATTCAGACCTAGGATTTTTTGGATCTCACTTTGTTTCCAGGAGCAGATTCATGCTGAAACAGGAAATGCCTACAATAAACTTATCATCAAGTTTAAAGTATATAACCATGCGGCAGCATTGAAAGGATATTATCACCATTATGTATGGCATATCCTCAACACGTGCCATACATATCTTATAGATGTTGGTCAGGTGGAGAATACTGATCCCTTAGCGTGCTTTGTTAGGTGGTCACTGCATCCAGCCAGATATCTCTCCATACTCATAAAGCCAGGATCGGTGCTGGCATGTTTTCACTGCCTCAGACACCTGTGCCATTGACTCCATCAGATGCTTGGTAGTTCATACAGCTCCCATAACTTGTACTGATGTTACTTCCAGACACATTTCGGACCTCTATGCTGAGTGATGCAAAAGAGGATAGAGCATTTTTAACTGCCACTCACTGTGTTTGCATAGTCTTCACTTTGTGGTTGTTTCTAATTCTAGGTGATTTTAAGTTACAACGTTAGCATTTACAGTTGACCAAGTCAGATCTAGAAAATTTTCATGAATTCAGAAATTACAGAAATAACTTGGGGCAAAGGTGGCATTCTATGACAGTGACATATTTAAAGTCATTAAGCTCTTCACTATGACTCATACTACTGACAAGGTTTGTGCATGTACATTGGATGACTATGTGCTGCATTCTATGAATCTATTGTCAATTGGAGTGGCTGAAACACCTGAACACAATAATTATAAGGGACATCAACTGTACTCAGTACATATTTATTATTTTGTAATAATAGCATCTTGTTCAGCCTCTTTGCTCAAGGGGTTGTGAGAAAGAAAATAAAGGGAACCTGTGGCCTTTCCTTTCATATCTATTTTAATAAATAATTGTAGTGCCTATGAAATAACAATTCTGAAACCTTTTTCCTTATATATCTTGAGGTGTAAGGTTTATCTGTTATTCCTCCTACAAATGTATTATTAAACAACTGTGTCTTACCAATTATGGTCTGTCCTTGCTCATGGTCCAGATAGGGCTGCCAGAGTCAGTGTGCGCAGTCATACCCCTTTGACAATTGGAAGGGTAGCACCCAGTTGACTATTTAACCCCCATTGTCTGCTGCAATTTTTTTTTGTTGCATTTGTTTTTTCTTCCCCACTTTCCATGAGCCATAACTTTTTTTTATTTTTCTGTCTACATGGTCTTATTAATGCTTGCTTTTTTGTGCAACGAGATTACATTTTTAATGTTGCTATTGACCATAGCATAAAATGTGCTAGGAAACCGAGACAAAATTCTAAATGGGGTGAAATGTGAAGAAGAAATGTACTTGTGTCATTTTTGCGGTGGTTTTGTTTTTGTGGTGTTCACTCTTCAGTATATAGGATGTGTTATTTTTATGCTACAGATTGGTACAATTCTGGTGATACTAAGTATGTAGGGTTTTAGTTATGTTTTAGTACTTTTTAAAAATAATAAAAACATTCTCTACCTTTTAACTTCACATTTCAGCACCATTTTCTGCAATCAATAACTTTTTTGCTTATCCACCTACAGACCTAAGTGTGGGCTTCTGTTTTGTGAGCTGAAGTGTAATTTTTACTGACACCATGTTGGCATGCATGTGACATTCTGATCACTTTTTATTCCAGTTTTTGGCGGATATAAAATGACCAAAAACAATATAATTTTGGCGTCTAGAAATTTTTTCTGTTCAGTATATGAGATAAATAGATAGGAGTTTTACGGATGAAGTGATACAAATTATGTGTAACTGTAAGCCGAGCACCTATATCCTGCCTGCTACGCCAAGTTGTAAGCCGAGCACCGAGGTAGGGTTCCCGGAACCCTAACAGAATATTTGTGGGAATGGTTAACTCGCTGTCCATGACATTGAGGCATCTCACAGGTACACACCCATTTTTCACGGTGGCAAGGGCCCGAGCTACCAGTGGACGGTTCTGTAGCCCTTCCTGTGAGACTGGTTCGATCAAGACTTCCAGCCCATTCAACTTCCGTCCGGCTCCCACCGGCAACATCAATACCTGTTCGTGTCGTGGCGGGATCTTGATCAGGGCTTTCGACGGCACCTTCACCTGCCCAATGGGCCGACCGGATGTGGGGCTCTTTCGCAGACTGCAGCTCCTCACCATCTGTTGTAGGACCTTCTGAGTCGGCCGGTGCGTGGTGGCCCGCTGCCAATATCTTGGTCCCTCTTTAGCGTAGAGATGGTGATCTCGAGCACATTCATACCCAGTGTTACATCCATCCCCCGGCGAGATGGGTGATCCACTAGCACCACTCCCTTCTTGCCGATGTCTTGCCCCAACAGTCGGACTTGCATCCAGACTATCCCTTGCACGTCCATTTCACCATTATTGGCTGCTGTCAGCCTAATGACGCTGCCATCTTCTGGCTCCATCATGTGCCTAAAGTGTCGCTCAAAGAACTCCATGGGCATCAGGGTGCACTCTGACCCTGTATCAACTAGGCAACGTACTTTCTGGCCTTCTAACTCGGCTTCCATAACGGGACTGCTGGCATAGAGGTCATGCTCCTCACGTATGGGCTTCAGCTTCTGTCGCACCGCCACAGGGCGCCCGGCTACTGCGGCGGTCGGTAGTTTAACCCTGGCTCTGCCCCTACCTGTTCAAGACACTCTCTGGCGATGTGGCCATACTGTTGGCAAGCCCAGCAGAGAGGCCCCCTAGATCTCCGTGCGCCTGATGGAGCCCTTGCAGTGGGACCCCGCTGTGGAGTTGTCCTGAAATGGGTGCTGTGGGAAGCTGAGGTCACTTCTGGAGTTTGTAGCCGTTCTGCCTTCATCTGGGACACTTCCGACCGAAGTTCTCTCAACTCTGTCCGCAAAGCCTGGACCACATCTGTTAAAGACCCTGAGTCTCCCACTCTTCTGCTTGCTTGGGCACTACTGACGGCCTTTACCATTATAGGTATGGGTTCTTCTTCCCTCTCCACAGCGGCTAAGTAAACACTATAAAACGTCAGGTCAGCCGTCATTCGGGTCATCTCTTGCAATTTGTCCCGTAAGGATTTATTGTACAGTCCCACAATGAACTGATCTCTTAGTAACTTATCCACTTCCTGAAAAGCCCCCATGGCCACTGGGTCTCGCCGCCTTATTTCATTCAACATTTCCTGTAGGGCATTAGAGTACTGCAAAGAGGGTCTCACCCTCTCTTTGCGGCCGGTTGAAGAAGTGGCTTCGCAGGTGCACCACCTTGGCACGCCCTCCTTGGGCTCCTTCCAGCAGGGAGAATTTTTTTCTCCAGTGTGTCCCTCTCAGACTCGGGCTGTACCATCACTGTCTGTCTAACGTCCCTCTCTAAGGCCCCCAAAGCTATCTCAGCCCCCAGCTCTGGAGCTAGGTTACACATTTTAACTGCACTACACACCCTTTCTATCCAGTCCTGCAGTGTCATGTTTTTTCCATAAAATTTGGGGAGGGATTGTAAAAGTGACCCTACAGGAACATAACTCACTTGGGTGGGCATTATGGGAACACCCTGAACTTGGCTCTGGGCCGGCGCCAGTGACGCCGGGGGAAGACCTCCCGTCGCATCCCCGTCCATAACGGTCGCTGTATCCTGCCTGCTACGCCAAGTTGTAAGCCGAGCACCGAGGTAGGGTTCCCGGAATACAGCGAAGTTACGGACAAAGAAAACGACTCCAACACCAGTTCAACAACCCATAGTTTACTGAACTTTTCAGAAAAGCATTGTGAACAACTCCCCAAACACACATGTACAAAGTGGTAACCAAGGCCCCTGTGCCACACAGCGCGCCGCCGAGAGTGTGTCCTCTGGATGCACGATCAGTTTACCTACTCATGGGGTTCAGAAAGGCCGAACACCCGCTACCTTTTAATACCATACAAGGACAGGAACAATCGTGTGTGGTGCAGTTCAAAAGCGTGCGGCGGTGGGGCACAGACGCTTACAATTTAACCAGCTCTACCCGCTATCCCCAGACATATACACATAAAACAGATCCTCTCACATGCGAACCGGTTGCATAAATAACAGTGCTATAACAAGCCCCATCCAATGTCCCGAATCAGGAGGCGTAGTTGGATAAACACCTATGGCCTGAAACCAAATCTGTCCTAACTAGACTAACAGGCCTGCACACAGTCCTAGTTTTGTTGGCGTGCACGCTTTCTTTGACCCGGGTATACCTTTTCGATGGCCGGCAGTTGCTGCTCTGGGGTGATGATCCCTGCTGTTGAAGTCGGCATCCAAGATGTAGTCGCTTCTCTCAGTCTCTGCAGAGTGTACTTTCCTTCGTGGGCTTTCTTTGACAACAGCTTCAGTGCGCACAGTTACACTTCTCTCTCTTTGGGGGTTCTCACACTTTTGAGCCCAAACGGAGCAGGAAAGCTCAGTCAATCTTCAGCCAGCATCTGTTCCCTCCTGCCTTCTCTTTGTCTTTCTTGTTCTTCCCAAAATGGCCGCTCCCTCATGCCTCCAGTCACATGTCTCTAGTCACATGTCTATCATTTGCATGCAACAGTTTCCAGAGACAGTGCCATCTTGTGGCCAAACACCAGGATGCAACAGAATGCTTTACAATAATAAGTCACACATATGATTTTACTGAGTAAATACAATGCGGCTGTTCCACTGCCCCACATAACTTCTTTGTTTTCTTTATTTGTACGATGACAAAAATGAGGTGTTTTGAAATTATAAGATTTTATTTTTAAAACTTTTTTTCTCATCATTACCCTTGTACTTGTAGTTCTCCCTAGAGAATTAGTGGGTTCTATCGCTTGTACAACCTTCTGCATTATATAATGTAGAAGAGTGTACCAAGATGGTACTTCTATAACTTGCTGCCTGAGACAGTAATAGAAGCAGTAACATGGCGCCCATAGAAGCTGCCTTTAGGCTTCCAGCTGCCATGGCTACCCTTCAGCCTGGCCTCTAGATGCTGTGGTACCTAAAGGGTTAAACAGCAAGAACTGGAGACGACTCCTATCCCTGCTGTTAGTGGCGGGTGTCAGCTGTTGGCAACTGCCACTATATTCCCGTACAGGCTTTATGACATAAGTTTACGTCAAATGACATTAAGGTGTTAACAACATGTTTCTAAAAGGAGTAGGGCTAGATTCACGGAACATATTTTTTAGGACACCCTTAGAATCCTGCAACACTTTTTTTTTTTACCATGATTTAGGATTGATTTCATTTAATGGGACTAATCTGAGTTCTTGTTCTATCACAAAAATAACCAACAGTAGCATATGTTTTTACTTGACATGGATATGGAGTCTCATCCATATAAATATGCGCTGCAGATTAAAACAATAGGACAATGTAGATGTTTTTCATGCGTATTTTGGCGTATAAAATGTGCATTTTACAAATCAAAATGCACATCATAAATATACTATGTGAACCCAAATGAACACAGAAACAGCATAACACAAAGGTATAAGAAAAGATGCATCAAGATTGTTATTTCATGGGGAATCCAGATATTGAATAAAATTAACTTAGCAGGAGGTGTCATGGGCCCTTTTAGACTAGCTGCATGTATTGTTACAAAATAAGAAGACACTCACCTGTTACATCGTCTGCTGCTCCAGCAGTCCACAGGTCCTGGGGAGATGATATGCTGTACATCCATGTGACCACTGGAGCACATCTTTAGCTTTAATGGTTATGTGTCATACATACTAGCTTCATTGCTGAGACAAGTAATTTAATTGGGGGGCATCTGCGCTGGAGTGGAGTGTTTATTTTATAAATTTTCTGCCATTAACTTCTTAACCTCTTCCTGACAGCCGGTCATAATTTTGTGTCTCTGTTTTTTTTTTCCTTCCCGCCTTCCAAGAGCCATAACTTTTTTTTTTTTTCCACAGTTTTTGCAGGGTAAAAAAACCTTTTTAATGGTGTCATTAACTGCACCATAGAATCTACTGGGAAACTGAAAAAAGTGGGGTGAAATGTAAAAAAACAAAAAAAAAAAGAAAGAAAAACATACAAATATCTGGGGGTTTTCATCATGTTTTAGTACTTCTAAAAAATAAAAAAAAAATCTCTATTTCTTAAATTTGCACTGCAGCGCCATTTTCTGTGACCAATAACTTTTTTGTTTTTCCAACTATAGACCATAGAGTGAAGCCTCATTTTTTGTGAACGGAAGTGTACTTGTTATTAGTACTATTTTGGGATAAATGCGACTTTTGATCAGTTTTTATTCCACAATTTTGGCATTTTGGAATTTGTTTTTCTTCTATGATGTTCAGCGTATGGGATGAACAATATTATATTTTTGAGCAGAATTTTACATTGCTTCAATACCAATTATGTGTAACTTTTAAAAAATGTTTATTTGTAAAGTACCAAAAGGAGGTGATTTCAACTTTTAATATATTTTATACTTTTAAAACTTTATTTTCCACCTATATGTTTCCTTTGAGTACTTGACCACTAAGGGGCTTGCTTGTACACTCTTCTGCAGTATAAAAATTCAGGAGGATGTACCAAGATGGCGGTTAAATTACTTAGAGATAATAGTAATACAATTACTTAGAAATAATAGTAGTACAATTCCTTAGAAGCAATAGTAATGGAAACATTAACATGAGGGCTATGGAAGCCTTCATTAGGCTTCCAGCTTTCACGGTAAATAATCGCCACTCCGCATCTAAATGGTTAAACAGCAGATATCAAAGTTGGCTCTGTTCTCTGCTGTTAGCAGCAGGTGTCAGCTGTAAAAATCAACTGCCACCCAACCAGGGGTGTACCTAACATTCATAGGACACCATAGAAAAATGAAATAGGGTCCCAACACCTAATAATGGGAAACTGAAGCAGGATTATAGGTAGCAATAATTAAAGCTATAAATATAGTGTAATATATAAGAGAACCCACACAGTAGTGGTAAGTAACAGAAAACCCCCATTATCTGCAAAACTGTACAATAGTCTTACACCCGAGTGGGCCCTCTAAGGCTATGTCTACACAGCACAGGTTTTTCATTGGCGGTTTCCGTATTTAGAATATGCGGAAAATACGATTGTAAACTGTGCTGTGTAGACCTCATTAGAAAATATTGCTATAGCCTACACAGCATGGATTTTTTACTGAGCATTTCTTAACTGCCGTCCGTCCGGTGAAAGAGAGAACATGTTCTATCTTCTACCAGATTCCAGTAGCCCTCAATGTAGTAGCCGCGGAAAATCTGATTTTTTTTGTGCGCAAAAACTGCGCCGAAAACCACCAAGTGGCGAAATTAAAACATCGTTGGATTTCTGACAGTATTTTAACTTAGCTGTGTAGAAATAGCCTAAAGCTCTGGCCCCATAGCAGCTGTTATGGCTGCTAATGCTACAGTTATGCCCATGCACCTGCTGCCTATTAAGCAGGTTTAGCGAGAAAGCCTGCTTCATAGCTCCTTACTTACAATGGGTACCCACACAACCATTGTCGGTAAGTGAATAAATAGCCATTCACAATTTGACAAACTTTGAGTAAATCAACAGTATAGGGAAATATAAAAGACTATAAAGAATTAGAGTTGCTAAATTTCCTCTTTGTGTGTAATGTATTCTATTCGTTGGTTACTACTTTTGATATTATCTTTTTAAATAGATCCAGTAAAAATAAGCATCAATCACTTACCTCCTCTGTGAATAGCATTGCTACTTTGCTGTAAGTTTCGAATACATTTTTACTATTGACAGCAATAAACTCAGATCCCAATGGTTTAACCTTTGAGATGCTGCAGTGGATAGAGGCCACAGCATATGAAGTGTTTAAGAAAAAAAAAAGTACTTTCTTTGTTTGGCCTTCAGCATCCCACAACATGATTGTGGGGAGCCAGTCACCCAGATAACCATTGGTATCACATTATGCTATAATGGTTTAAAATCCTGCAGTGCCCACAAATTCTCCTTGCTCAAGAAGGCACAAATGCAGGCCCTTCTGAAGTTGGCCAATGAACACCTGGATGATTCTGTGAGTGATTGGATCAGATGAGACAAAAAACTGAGCTCTTTGGCATTAACTCAACTTGCCGTGTTGAAGGGTGAAGAAAAATGCTGCCTATGACCCAAAGAACACCGTCCCCACTGTCAAACATGGAGGTGGAAACAATATGTTTTGGGGGTGTTTCTCTGCTAAGGGCACAGGACTACTACACTGCATCATTGGGGAGAACTGATGGAGCCATGTACCGTAAAATCCTCAGTGACAACCTCCTTCCCTCCACCAGGAAATTAAAAATGGGTCGTGGCTGGGTCTTCCAGCAAGACAATCACCAAAAGCATACAGCCAAGGCAACAAAGCAGTGGCTCAAAAAGAAGCACATTAAGGTCATGGAGAGGTCTAGCTAGTCTCCAGACCTTAATCCCATAAAAAACTTATGGAGGGAGTTGAAGCTCCGAGTTGACAAGCCACAGTCTTAAAAGAGGAGTGGACCAAAATTCCTCCTGACATGTGTGCAAACATCATCATCAACTACAAAAACGTCTGACTGCTGTGCTTGCCAACAAGAGTTTTACCACTAAGTATTAAGTCTTGTTTGCCAGAAGGATCAAAAATTTATTTCTCACTGCAAAATGCAAATAAATTTATATAATTTATACAATGTGATTTTGTGGATCTTATCTTGGATATTCTATCTCTCAGTGATAAAATTAACCTACCCTTAAAATGATAGACTGTTCATGTCTTTGTCAGTGGGCAAACTTACACAATCAGCAAGGGATCAAATAATTATTTCCTTCACTGTAGATCAATTCAGTGGGGCTAAGTTGTGTCCTGGCTACCCAGCATGTCACTTCTTTCAATTAAAAAAAAAAAAATATGCAACCATTTGTGCCTTAGTTCGCAGTAAACTGCAGTGCATTTTCCTATTGAAAACAATGAAAGATGGCATACACAATGTGTAGTTTTCCCGCATATTGCGATACAGAATAAGCAACGTGAACATACCCTAATAGGGATCTATAGCAACATACTTAAGTTGCAGTTGTAATACAACCTTCTTCTAGTACCAACCATTTTAAGTCAAACACCTTATGCCCCATTTCAAAGTAAGGTATTTGTCACATACTGTACAGTAGGTACGGAAAGTATTCAGACCCCTTTAAATTTTTCACTCTTTCTTTCCTTGCAGCCATTTGGAAAGATCCAAAAAGTTCATGGTTTCTCTCATTAATGTACACTCTGCACCCCATCTTGAAAGAAAAAAAACAGAAATGTAGATATTTTTGCAAATTTATTAAACAAGGAAAACTGAAATATCACATGGTTATAAGTATTCAGACCCTTTGTTCATGATTAAGTAGAAGTACCCTTTGAGCTAGTACGGCCATGAGTCTTCTTGAGAATGATGCAACAAGTTTTTCACACCTGGATTTGGGGATCCTCTGCCATTCTTCCTTGCAGATCCTCTCCAGTTCCCTCAGGTTGAATGGTGAACGTTGGTGGAAAGCCATTTTCCAGTCTCTCCAGAGATGCTCAATCGGGTTTAGGTCAGATCTCTGGCTAGGCCAGTAAATAATGGGCACAGAGTTGTTCTGAAGCCACTGCTTTGTTACTTTAACTATGTGCTTAGGGTCATTGTCTCATTGGAAGAAGAACCTTTGGCCCAGTCTGAGGTCCAGAACACTCTGGAAGAGGTTTTCATCCAGGTTATCTCTGTAGTTGGCCGCGTTCATCTTTCCTTCAATTGCAACCAGTCATCTTGTCCCTGCAGCTCAAAAACACCCACATAGCATGATGCTGCAACCACTATGTTTCACTGTTGGAATTGTATTGGGCAGGTGATGAGCAGTGCCTGGTTTTCTCCACACATATCGCTTAGAATTAACACCAAAAAGTTCAATCTTCATCTCATCAGACCAGAGAATCTGATTTCTCCTAGTCTGGGAGTCCTTCATGTGTTTTTTTTTTTTTTTTTTGAAACTGCATTTGGGCTTTAATATGTCTTGCACTGAGGAGAGGCTTCCGTTGGCACACTTTGCCATAAAGGCCCGACTGGTGGAGGGATGCAGTAATAGTTGACTTTGTGGAACTTTCTCCCATCTCCTTACTGCATCTCTGGAGCTTAGCCACAGTGGTCTTGGGGTTCTTCTTTATCTCTCTCACCAAGGCTCTTCTCCCACGATTCCTTAACTTGGCTGGACGGCCAGGTCGAGAAAGAGTTCTGGTCATCCCAAACTTCTTCCAATTAAGGATTATGGAGGCCACTGTGCTCTCAAGAACCTTGAGTGCTGCAGAAATTCTTTTGTAACCTTGGCCAGATCTGTGCCTTGCCACAATTCTGTCTCTGAGCTCCTTGGGCAGTTCTGTCTCTCATGTGCTCTGTCATGCACTGTGAGCTGTGAGGTCTTATATAGACAGGTGTGTGTCTTTCCTAATCATGTACAATCAGTTTAATTAAACACAGCTGGACTCCAATGAAGGAGTAGAACCATCACAAGGAGGATCAGAAGGAAATGGACAGCATGTGAGTTAAATATGAGCGTCACAGCAAAGGGTCTGAATACTTATGACCATGTGATATATCCGTTTTTATTGTTTAACACATTTGCAAATATATCTACATTTGTTTTTTTTCTTTCAAGATAGGGTGCAGAGTGTACATTAATGAACAAAAAAAATTAACTTTTTGGATCTTACCAAATGGCTACAATGAAACAATGAAAAATTTAAAGGGGTCTGAATACTTTCCGTACCCACTGTTAAATAGAGGGATAAGGCTACAAGTGGTGAAAATGCTGTGGATTTTCTGCACAGAAGTATTGCTCTTGCATAAAGCCTAATAGGCATTTCTGCCTTCATAAGTGTAACTTTAAGGGGGTACGGAGGGTACTGGTCCCCCTCACTTTTTTCTGGATGGGGGATGGTCCCCCCCCCCACACTTTTTGGCCATTTCAATAAAAAATAATCCATATGAAAGCATGAGAATACGTTAAGTGGGGAGAGCAGAGCACAGAGGAGGAATAAGTTAACCCTTTGACTCCTGTATTTCTGTGCATCTTGGGGGGACAGAGTAGGTAGCAGCCTCAAGTGCCAGTGCAGAGTGGGAGCGGCACTGATTGATAGAGCAGGAGTCAGCAGGGGCTGATTCACCAATCAGAATGCTGCTCACAGTCCAGCACACTCTGTTTCTGGGGCTGTATCTTTCCCTCTCCTCGTATACCACTTCCCCTATGCTCAGCTCTCATCAGAAAAGAAGAGAAGCTCTTGCCAAATGCACCAGACTACAGGAGAGTGGTAAGGAAGGGAGAAGGGTGTTAGGCGTTGTGTGTGCATGTGAGTAGGGTATGTACTGTATATGTGAGATGTGTATATACTCTAAGGCCATGTATCTAGCCATGTCACTTCTTCCCTGCACTTATGCGATGGGGAAGATGAAAGCGAATGGGGCCGGCCCCACAGCATTTTAGAAGTCTGAACTGGCCAGCGTGTAATTCTAAAACACCCGGCATATAGCAGAGCGCACAGTACACCCCGCTATACGCTGTGTGAATATATCTTAAGGATACATTCATACAGAAGATATGAATGCTGATTCCGGGGCGGATTCAGTGCTGGATCTGCCTCAGAACCGGCGTCAAATCTGACAGGAAACTGATTTACATTATACCCTATGTAAAATCAGTGTCGTTGTTTAGATGATACTGATTTTACTTGAGTATTTTCACTGTGTACTGTCAGCGCCTACACAGAATTCTTCGAGGTGTTTTATGCACTAACAGCACTAATGTATAGGAGGCAGAAATCTGTCTCGAGCAGTCTGGGTCGTTTGCTCGTCGGAATTCTGCAATTGCAAGTGCCAAATCTCCAATGAGCAAACGACACTGTCAGTGCTGAAAAACCGTCATGTGAACCCACCCTAAGTGTGTAGTGTGTCTGTGTTCAATATATGTATATACACACACAATTTCTGGAGTACCTTGTCTAAGGAAGTCTCTGGGGTACAGTGTGTAATGTAATAATCTCTGGGGTATGGTGTAACAATCTCTGTTCTATAGTGTGTACTGTAATCTCTAAGGTACAGTGTGTCATGTATTAATCTCTGGGATACAGTGTGTAATATAATCTCTGTTGTAAAGTGTGTAATGTAATCTCTGGGGTACGGTGAATAATACAGTAATATCTGGAGTTCAGTGGGTAATATAATCTGTGTGGTACAGTGAGTAACGTAATCTCTGGGGTACGGTGTAATGTAATCTTGGGGGTACAGTGTGTAATGTAATCTCTGGGGTACAGTGAGTAATGTAATCTCTGAGATACAGTGTAATGTAATCTCTGGGGTACAGTGTAATGTAATCTCTGGGGTATAGTGTGAGGTTTTCTCTGGGGTATGGTGTGATGTAATCTCTGGGATACGGTGTAATGTAATCTCTGGGATACAGTGTAATGTAATCTCTGGGATACAGTGTAATGTAATCTCTGGGATACAGTGTAATGTAATCTCTGGGGTATGGTGTGATGTAATCTCTGGGGTATAGTGTGATGTAATCTCTGGGATACAGTGTAATGTAATCTCTGGGGTATGACGCGGGTTTGCGGCGCGGGCGCTGGGCATGGTCTCGGCGCGGGTGGGCCGCGGTTTGGGGCGCGGCTTGCGCCGAGGGTTTGTCCCCATGCAAATTAATAGCGGATTTGACAGGAGAGTTCTCCACACGCACGGGTTTGGCCGCGTGTGAATATTAACGCGGTTTCCCATAGGAAACCATGTTAATAAACTAGGCGCGATTTGGCCGCGGTTTTGGCCGCGGGAACCGCGTCGGAACTTGCGGCCAAATCCGCCGTGTGAACATGCCCTAAGAGGGAAAATTGGTCCCCCCCACTTTTGGAACCAAAGTTACGCCATTGTCTGCCTTGCTGTGGATCAACACAGTAGGGATATAAGTTGGACTTGTTGGACCTGTGTCTTATCTACTATGTTGTTCCCACACAGAAAATCAGCACTAGATTTTAAGACACAGATAAATTAAAGGCGTTGTCTACCTCATTAAAAAGCAAGAAATAGATACAGGCAGCACTCCAATTAAGCGGTTAATTTCTACCAAATGTGCACCGTTTCAGGTCTAACATGAAATAAATGAGAAAGGCTCGTGTTCAAGCTGAAACACTGCACATTTGGATGAAATAAACTGCTTATCTGGAGTTTTGCCTTGATCTATTTTTTGCATTGTGAGGACCTATGGACTAAGGCTAGGAGATGTACACTTGTTATCAAGGATACCTGTGCTTTTTACTTCTCATAAAAAGTCATTTAAATAGCTTCTGGGCCCCAAATAAAATAAAAAAAGAACATTTACGCAACTGCAGTGGTCACATACCTTTATTTACTGTCCACTTCCAAACAGTGAGGCAAGCTAGTTGCACATGACCACTGCAGCTAAACAACAGCTGAAGCAGTGATGTCTCCGTCCAAAAGTGATGAGTCGACGTGTGACCAGAAGACCACAGAAACGGTTGAAATTGGGACTAGAGGAGGAAAATTTTTTTTTTCAATTTTACTTGGTGCAAAGGGTTATTTAAACGACTTTTTAATGAGGTGGACAACCCGTTCAAGTGCAATATCAACACAAAAATTGGCCTACAGATTTCAATGTCGTGGATATGCTTCAGATTTTGCCCATTGACTTGAAAAGGGAAATCAAAATCTGCAACAAATACACTAACATTTTTAGGCATATTGGCACAACCATTGGTGTAAACTAAGCCAATAATAGATGGAGCAAAGTTAGAAAACAGTGTTTAAAGATGCATAAAATGTATTATATAGCATTTTCAACTGTGATAAATCTACTCTAAGCTTACACTTAAGTATTAGACGCTTTTAGTAAATGTGCCCCAATGTTTTTGTTCTCTATCTGTTTAGAAGAATGTACAAAATAACGCTTCATAAAGAATAATGTTGGATTATGATTTTTTTAAATGGGTGAATACTACTTCACTTAACCTTGCTAGTCTGTTTCCTGTACTCAATGATGTGTGGCTCCCCATGTCACAGTGTGCCTTAAAATATAACCCAAAGGAAACCTCCAAACAGAAAATTTAAAAAAACAAGTGATTTAAAAGAATTAATTTTATACTTCTATTGGGATCTGATTGAATAGTGCAACATTAGGCTTTGGGTCTGTAATTTCAATCAAAGTTTCTGACTTGCAAGTGGGGAGTTTTCATGGTGTGTGCTAGTAGATACAAATCATGAAATACATAAATATCTGCTTCCTACTGTGTATAAACTGTAACAGTTCTAGCAAATATTTGGGTCACTGTAAAAGAGAAAAAATGACTACTATCTAAGGAGAAGTACAATAATAAGAATCACATGCCTGAAATAACACAGAACACATGTTCAAAACAATTTATTTTATTTATCTTTTTTTTGTTGTTGTTGTCAGACAAACACATTGATTTCTGGACCACAGTAGAGGATGGAAACCTTTCACAAACTTATTTATTTGAAAATACAAATATAAAATTATACTTTCCACATCTATGATGTGAGAGACCCCCATCCACATAGTATTTTACAATGAGGCTTCAAGAAGCCATACACAAAGACCTGAAAGATGCGATGCTTGAGATAGATATATGTATATATATTTATATAGATACATACATAAGTATATATATATAAAAAAAATAGTCACTACCAAAGTTCGCATCAGTTCATACTAAAATATAAAAGTAAGGGCTAGGTCTGCCACAGTGCCATTAAGGTTAATTTGTGTAAAGATACGTTAAACCACCATGGATGCTTTGTTTTCCTTGGGATCTAGAGCTTACAAGCTACATTAGCGTCTAGATTTAACAGCCCACCTCCGTTCCAAAAGAGGCACACATATCTTGCACTGGGTGCATTGTGCAGTTTATAATAAGCATTGGTGACTCCTGTATTTCTTCTTATTCTCTATCTACCCTGTTAGATCGAACAAAACAATAAAACTCAAAAAATTACAGAAACATTAAAAGAATTTGAAGCTCATCTAAATAACAGTACATTCTGATTGTTCAGTGATTTCAGTAAAGTTCAGGTGGGCAACTTGGGTGACTTATAACCTTTACAATTTTTTTTTTAGATTATTTCAGTTTACTTTTTGGTAAAGTCATTACAGTATATTGAAGTATTGCTTAACATACAGAAATCTTAGTGTTTACATATATGTGGAGAATTTGATTTTGAAGACTCGTGAATAGCTGTAGGATGTCAAAACAAGACCGTTATGTACAGTGTATCTTGGTAACAGCAGAATTCTATTGGTGTGATCACAGATATTCTTAAATTCAATAAAAAATCAGATTTATATTATTAACAGACATTATAAAATCAGCTTAAATAGAACACCACACAAGACACTTTTTTCAAGTCAAATACAAATTAGTGTTTTGTAAACAGTTATACATCACACAAACCATGGATGACTTCATACCGATGTAATAAATAATATTGCTTTTGTCTTGTTAATGGTATGGCAAACACTTAAAACATCTTTGTGGCTATGTCCCTAGCCCTCATTCACACTTAAAGATAAAATTACATTGTTGTAGCCAAAACAAAGTAAAATACGAGTTAGTACACCTTTCAGGTCGTCATTACCAACAATTACCAACAACTGAACTATTCTATTACAATGTGCCTCATTCATCAGCGGTAAACTGCTGTACAATGATAAATAGAATGACAGTGACAGAGCCATGCTACCTTAAAGTCCAAGCTAAAAGTTCAACTTAAAGTGAACATCATAAAACCTAAAGGGTTACAAAAAAAAAAAAAAAGTCAAACTTCATTTTAACCAAGGGGATCGTGCTCATTTGTTGGTTAGTGTTTTCATTACATTTGGTCTGGACCAACAAGCATTTTGTAGAATTTCCCACTTGTCTCCTGTTACTGAGAAGATTCGGTTTTATTTTTGGAAGGCATTGTACATACCGACTGTGCTATGTCTCCTCTGAATAGAAGTGTATAAAATAGCTCAAATAAAAAGGACCTATGACACAAACATGGTTTTGCCAAAGTGTCACATGAAGGCATATAAACAATTCATTCTCATCTCATTTATACAGTGCAATTAAAGTCCAGTATTGCTTGTCCATAACCAATTTAATTACATAAAGGCACTAGTCAGCATGAGTGTGCCAATCACGTATAAATGACTATGAAATGATCTGACATTATTCAGTAGTATTTAGTAGGTGTGGACTGTGTGCCACTGAAAAAGCAGACTTTAATGTAACTAAAGGTAAAGTCTGTATGCAATCAAAATCCTGCTTCCCATACACACATGCAAAACACATGACAGGACAATAGAAAAAGGATTTTGTTAAGTATACAATACTGTACTGATATACAATGCAGCTGCTCATGTGACATTAACAGCAGGCAGAAAACAATGTATATATGGCTCACGTCATTAGAGGATATGCTGTACGGTAAGTCTCTGTGTATACAGCATGTCTGTGCACTCATTGTGTGAGCCCCAGCACCGGATTTTGCTTGTTAAGACATTATTAATGTGTTAACTACAAAAAAGATGGAAAAACCCTTAGGATGGAGGTTGTAAAGGTTTCTCAGGTATGGGTTTCCTGTGGTCAATGCTAATTGACCATTTATGTTAAGTGTTTCAAATTGTATAAATACACAGTAGGCCTCATCTATCAATAACCAAAATACCCATTAGAGTAAAGCTTTCATTATTCTAGAGGAATTTAGGATATGAAAGCGCTGATTGGTTGCTATCGGCAACAGGGCCAGGTTGACTGTAAGACAAGTTTTGATAAATAAGGTCCAATGTTTAAAGAGTTCTGGATTACTTTATTAGTACCAATTGCAGAAGTGCTAACGACTAAAGCATTTGCAACTTTCGATACATCTTTAGCATGTTACTGAAGAATAGGACGAAAGTAGAGTGTAATAACCAAAGGACATACTAGTGTCTACGGTACTTGCTTTTAGAGTACTGAATAGCAGATAGGCCATTTACCTTCACAGTATGCATCATCATTGGATGCACCCATGCTAGGGAATCACCGAATATTACTAATATAAAAGTGGTTATGTGCATTGTAACACTTCCATATATCTTGAAGTTTCCGTAGTAAAATTTAAGTTTTTATAGTATTTAGCAGTATGGGTGACTTCTCCATTAGAACATCTAAACAACATACAGACATATATAGTCCTACACTGCTGGATTCATTCTTCCAATAGCAAGATTGTCTTCATAAAAATGAGACTATAGCTTACTACCAGGTCAATCACAGTCATAACCCTCTTCTTGCAATCAAAGCTCCACTGTGGGTACAGTGCTGGAGAAGGGAGAAAACGCTTTCAAACCTACATTTAGCAGGCCTGTTTAACAACATTTGAAATGCCAACTAATAAGTACATAAGGCATAAATCGTACTGTAAATTGGCTTCAACTGTCATAAGTAACTATATAAGCTTCTGTTCTAGTACTCATCTCAAGGACTGTGTGGTTGGTGGTGTGAATTACTTATTACATATTTTTGTCTATTCTTTGGACTGAACACATTCATAGATCACTATGGCAATATTCCACATCCAGACTTGACGTATCCATGAATCTCTACTTTCATAGATACAGTCAAGATATTCCTGAATGGCTGCAATATAACCCAGTCTAGTCAATAAGTAGTATCACATTTCGCTTACTTTGTCCTATTACTGACAATATCATACAACAGGAAAACTGAAGTGGGAAAAAAAATTCTGGATCAAATATGGATATATTACAAAAGGACGTATCTTGTATTATTAATCAAAACTTACTCAAAAGTGAATCTTCATTAACGATTCTGATATTGTCAGTCTAAAAATGCTGTATATAAACCTAACAAACTTTTCATTACAACAGTGAAGGTCATCCTTAAAAGCTATGTCCAAGCTCACAAACAATTTTTTACTCGCACATTGTATATAAAATATAAAGTAACTTTACAATAGGTTTACATTAAAAATTTCCCAGTCTTTTCATATATAGATTATGTGTATAGACTGGGTCTCCATGGTAACAGACTACAAACACTACTTGTAGTCTGATCCTGTAGTCATATTCCCCTATATCTCTTCTTTTCTTCTGACTAACTTATCAAATGTTGCACAAAAAGCACAAACAAATGGAAGAAAATAAAACAAGAAGACTGCAGGATTACACTACACAGAAGTTTTTTCTGTCTGTTACCTTGAAGACACATTTACACAATGCTTGATGACAAAATTCACTGTATGAGGCAGGAAAGGTCCTGACGTATACTGCAAACATAGTCTGCTTCACAGAGCCTACTCTTAACAGCCAGATTCAGGCTCACACGTCCTGTGAAGGCTGTGGGTAGTTCTATAGCAGTGACTGATATTTCAGCTCTGCTACTCCTAGCTGAGCCTGTTAGAGGGACACTGGTGATAAGAGATAATGGGCATAAGGCTATAGTGCTTAAAGTTGGGTGTAAGGGTTAAAGTTAGTCAGTAACAAAGAAAAGCTCCTGTGCTGCTGACAAGACACAGAAGGGAGTGATGACACCATCCCAGCCACTGTTGCAAGAGCAGAGAGAGGTGATCATCAGCCTAAAAAATCTTCTGTAAACAAGCAGGAGATAATTGCTTTAACTCGAAAAGGAAGAACAATCAGGACAGTAATGCATCTGGTAATAATCTATATTTACCTGCATGTTTAAAGTTAAATCAATGAGATGGAGGGCAAAGGTGTATCCTTTTGGCCTCTGTCGGTGGTATTTAGTGGAATAGCTTTTTGTGTATTGCGTAGAAATGCACACAAAACTGAGCCTTCCTATACAGTGAGTCACCACAAAAAAAAAAAAAAATGTCCACACCATATGTTAGAGCAATATGTTGGGGAATTCTACTAACATATATCTCCGACATATACACCAAAGGTGGTGTGAAAAATAATTTTTTATTTAAGACTTATTGCAAAGTTACTTCATTTTTCAAGTTACTTTATTAGGTCACAAAAATGGGTGTACATAACCTCTAATATTTTATCAACTGCACTTATTTTCCTAGCACTTAATTACTACTAAACTAGATGATGTTATGATAAGATATGTATGTTACAGGCACTGGGGTAATTTTAAGGTATGTAATATGGACAACCTCTTCTTTTGTCCCCATGTTTTACTCTGAAGATTTTACAGTCTGACACAAAGCCACGCTTTCTACATTCCAGCTATACAATGCATGTGGTAGGGAGGCTTCACTCTTTCTATATGGCGTTGGATTAAACAACATTTCTTGACCAGAAACAAATTATATCGTCTCATATAAAAATCATTTAAACCTTCCTTCTAAAGCTGTGGAAGGGATGTGAACCTTGGGGTATAAATATACATTAAGAATTTATCGTATTCGGGCTGTTAAGTACTACTTATAATTAGAATGATGACACTAACAGGCAAGACACACATAAGAGAGAAGCACATAACATGGACAGTAATGGAATTCATTGAATTCACGGTATGTACAAATAACTGTTTATTGTGCGTGCATTTATCAATACTCTCACCAAATGTTAAGAATACGTACCACAAGTCTTTGTTCACATCTGTCCCCATGGCTCTGTCACATTTGACAGCAGTGTTTTAAATGCTACTCTTGCTGTCAAAACCATGCAACAGAATAGAATAGGGTCCACTGGTACCTTCTGTATAACGGATCTGGCACTGTATTGTGGCTTCTGTTATATATGGAAGTCATGATGCACACGTGAACAGAGACTTATGGAAATATTTCCCAGAGCAGTACCTGTAAGATAGAGAGGCCACTGTACAGAATGTGGCGGTAGGATGGGACTTTTTATTGTAAGTAAAAGATAGCTAATAATGTACAGGCAACATCATTTATTTTGGAATTATTATGAAGGTTTACTTTCAGGAATAATAAAAAAATTACCTTTAAGTCAAACAGAACTATATAATTTTAGTAAAGTTAATTCTTGGTTTTGTTGTTTTCATGTACTCCACTACAAATATACAACCTAACATGATTGATAATTACATATATATATGCCAAACAACTATATGGTAGTTAGATTAGTGTTACTTGTTAAAAGTAATAGACAACAGTCATGTAATATGGGGTGAGTTGGACTAGTACTAAATTGTATGAGTTGGGATGTGTTTAGAGTTTGCGATTGGAAGTGCTTGGATGTCTCCAATAAAAAAATTAAAAAAAACACAGATTAGAAGTCAAAATCCCAATGAAAAAATACAACCTTACAAAATGCAAATACAGTGATGGAGACACGACCCTTTTTCCTTGAGTAAAATAAAGAGACAGCTAAAGCTTTATGCTAAAGACCTTTACAAAACCTTGAGAATACTAGATGAAAATGGGACTAGAGCAAACCTTGGTCTAGGTAGCCACATTTAGAACAAAACAGGTTTCACAATTCATCTGTGGGCCAAAGGGACTGTTCAAATGGCGTATAAACATGAAATACTTCTTCACACAGATCATCAATTTCTTCTGAGCGTTCTTAAAAAAATATTTGTTTTTTTTTTTCTCTTAGTAAAATCATTTAATATACCATGCCTCCCTCTTTAAAAAATAAATTAAAAAAATCCAGTTTTGCATATATAGCATTAGCATTTAAGGTAGTATGGCATTCCCCTTTTAAAATCAAGGGAGGGTAGGGAGATCTGCAAAATGCCTACTAGAGATTGCCAGCATTTTTAGCATTGTGAGACCTTTGGTTAGTTGAAACCACATCAGATTGATAAAATAACAAATAACAAGTACTTAAAAAAAAAACTTATTCATAAATAAGAGAAAGTTCTATCCTTACTGGTCCTAAATGTGAAGATCTACACCTATTTTGCCTGTAATCTTAATTACAATACATCTACCAAGATTTATAATAAGAACAAGAGAAATTAATTTAGTCTGTTAGCATCAGGACAGCACACTTACACAAAAGCCACTATTTACATAGCTACAATATCAGTGAGGATAAAAGAAAATTCTATGAGGTGGCTGGGAATGAAAAAACATACGTGTGTGTGTATATATATATATATATATATATATATATATATATATATATATATATATATATATATATATGTATGTATGCATGGAAGTACAGTACATTATCAACATTAATAAAATATTTGCTTAAAAAAATCCCCTGACTTTAAAGATTAAGGTTTGGGGATCAATTTCTACGTTTAATTACACAGAACTGTTTGGTTTGATTTATTTTAAAATGATTTTGAAATGTAAAAAAAAACTACTTGATTTAGTTAAATAAAAAGACAGCGGAGATTCCACTTACAACTGTGGAAAAGATAAAAAAAAAAAAAACTTAATAAAACTCAGCATGCCCCCTCCCTCCTGTTTGCTATATTGAACCTAGTTTAAGTATGGTCTAATAACCTATTAGTAACATTTATAAAAATAGGAGTGCAGCAGCTTCTGTTTCAGAAATGTAGCATTCAGTGTCTTGTACTGGCTGTATGAAAAAAGTACCAATTCTTTTTTTTTTTTTTTACATGTAACAGTTAAAAAAAAATAATAAAACTTTGCATAAACAAATGAAAAAAAATACAAAAGGACGTTAATGCCATGTACACCAAGTTGTACTTCTATGTCACTGTTGTAGGCCTATTATTTGATATTACAAAATGAAACTAAAATATCCTTCATAAGCTTCCCCAGGACAGGAACAAATATAAAACAGCCAAAATAATCTTGTGCAAATAGGAAATTGTCAGTTTTCCCTACCAGTCACAGTGCAATGATGTTCAATAGTTTTGTTATTATTATTCTTTCTATAATAAATTATTCTTTATCTCCTCTATATTGATAGAGCACTGAGGTATTAAAACAAATGATTTGCATTCCTAATTAATAAAAGGAGAACAAAGTGATTAGAAGGTAACACAGGGTAAATGATGCCTTTCCTATATGGCATGTGTCAGTCACTGGAGACCAGAAAACAGAAAGAGCTCAAGAAAATGACAACAAATACATAGAGCAGCTGAAATGGCTGGACTATTATTTGATCTAATTTAAAATTACAAAAAATATGATGCACTTGAAATTTTAAATACTTTAAATATTACAATTGTAGCTTCATTTTAGTCTGGGCAATTTTTTTTGTTTTTTGTTTTTTTTATCCTCAGAACGACAAAAATAGAGCTAGACTTTTAGACTTTTAAGCTGTGCACAAAGTTTAAATAGGTAATATGCTGGTATGACGCTAGTACAGTTATCAGATCTAAACATCTACACAACAAATGTAACAGTGTTAATCTAACTAATAGGGCACATCCTGGCAACTCAGGGTATAAACTTTTACAAGGTTGATTTCTACCACCTTTATTGTTCAGAGATGCTGAAGATTGCTTGCCCTCACAAAAAATATATAGATTTTTTTTTTCCTCTTACACGTAGTTAATGGAAGGTTATTTACAGCACTTCTGTTTATTTTAAGAATGAATTTCATAAAACCTTAGAATATCACCTCTTTCAACAAGAAAAAAAAAGCACTTATAGAAAACCGAGGACTCAAAATTTCTCGTCCTTAAGTTATTGCCGAAAATAGATAATCAGTTTAACAAAGGGAGACATCACAAAAAAAAAAAATCTACAGAATCACCTTAGCCAGCTGCTCTTTTACATTATATACATCATGAAATTGAATCTTTACTTCAGTACCAAATGAAACCCAACATTAACTTTCAGAATGTGCTAAAACCCTATCTGGTTTTTTTTCATTTTTTTTTTTTTCATTTTTGTTACCAGCCTTTACTTCTTTTGTGATTGGTACCAAAGTTTTCAACTTATATTAAAAGTTCAACCTCTGCAAAATAATAATGAAAATAAAGACATGAAAAAAAAAATCAACCATTAATATCTCTACTACAACAGTAAAAAGAAGCAAAAGAAGGGAGAATGCAAAAGGAAAAATGACAAAGCATTGATAAAAGCAATAACTGACAACTTTCTCTTGGAAAGGTAAAATAAAAGCTGTAGAATCTAAAGCGCAGCAGGTTCATGAGATGACGAGATTGAAACACTTGCAGTCCCCAGAATGCCATCTCCAGTTGTGTTTCTGCATGAATATCTTGTATTACTGATAATGTAGTACTGAAGGTCTGATGACATCATCCCAACGTGGGAGCATTCAGAAACTTCGCCCGGTCTTGCCTGGGCATCCAGACAAATTCTACAGAAGAGAAACAGAGATGGCCTTAATGGAAGTACAATATTTATACAGCATACATTGAATGAAAGGTGGCAAATTGTTACTTAAAGTGCAGTACATTACATATATTAAATAGAAGTTGATTGATGGTTGAACGTTATGTTGAATGAATCCTGTAAACGGCTGTCACTTTGACACAACCATTCACATTTTAAAAGATTTTGGCCTTTACTTTTGTTCCATGTGGCCAATACATATTTGATTACACCACAGAAACAACAGCCAATGTACTGCATAAGTGGCATTCACTATAGAAGGACCAAAATAGGTTATTAAAGGGGTTATTCAATTCTCAAAAATCCTCATCAGTCGTAAAGGAATGTTATAAAATAGGGGGAAAAACGCTCATCTTTTAAACCCGCTGTTTCAGAGCTACCATCGGTTCCGATGCACCCGCTTATGAAGTCACGGTCACTACTCATCTGACACTGCAGCCAATGACAGGCCTCTATGATCTTGCCGTATTTATACGGGAGGAATCCACCACAGCCTGCAAATAGTTGCAGGACGACGGGAACAATAAACATGACCTCATCATCCGGGATTACCAGCAGCAGTGGGTTTAAAAAGGGTTTTTTTTCTTCTCTTTCATTACGTCCCCTAACAAATGATGAGCATTTCTAAAGATTGGAACACTGCTTTAAATATGTGCAGTCATACCCACCCTCCATCTGTGGGATATGCACTGATACATGATTCCTTCATGTCTCAACAGAGTGACCAATATACAGTTAAATACAAGCAACTATCAGATCCGGGATTAAACCACTGTTGATTTATTTACAAGTAATTCTGGCATGTTACTGGCCAGCTAAAAGGATCTTTTGCTGCAAAATTTCACCAGTTAGTTAGCCATTATGGTTGAAAAACTACATTGTTTTGATCAACTGTTGTCAAATGTGTTTAGCTACTTAAATTGTTTCCAAAACAGAAATTTAGCTAGCGTTACCTTAATATACACATATACATACACACACACATATATATATGTATATATATATATATATATATATATATATATATAATATATAATATATAACACAAATAAAAGAAATTAACAGTGAATCTGATGATTTTATTTCATTATCGATACTATAGGCCAAGTTCACATGGAGTTTGCTTTTTTTCTATAAACACCAATTCTGTGTTGGAATCTGCATGAAGACTGGAAAATTGTCCAAATTCCACTGTTTTCAAAGGGAATCTGCAGATTTTTTTTCCTGATGCAGATTTGAAACCATTATTTGACATGTAACTTTTTTGATGTTGAATCCTCATCATGTAGCCCAAATGGGGCAAACCTGAATCCATAAGCATTGCCAAATCTGGAGGATTGAAAGAAAAAGTTTGCAGCAGAAGTTCAAGCATATGCCAGAAAGTCACCGTGTGAATATAACCACATTAACATAGAAGCATGATAAGATAGTAGTACTAATGATTATGTATAGATTAAATAACATAATATATTTTGATGATATTTATCATAGAAACTTGTTTGTACATATTCACTACAGCTGGTCAGTATCTTCAACATCCAGGACCAAATAGTACCATGCAAAGAAGATGGTGATATTTCAAGTTATGAAATGAGATTTTGGAGTCAGATGAATATGTCACATTATTATCAAATGTCACAAACATTGGACATTCTAGCAGCCCTAGTTTTTTAAAATTTGGTGTTAGCCTTCCCACTATTGGGAGCAAGACGGAATCTATTTTATGCCGGTCGTAGAAAAGCCTTTTACAACCCATAATTTAAATAGAGCTAAGATTTCTAACAGTTCCTTACTAACAATCCATATTATAGAAATTGTCAGGCTACCATATGGCCTACCAAGGATGCATCATCTACTCTCTGCTGATAACATCAAATTATACATTTCACACTTTATCTTTGTAGAAAAAAGAAAAATTAATTTGTTTACTTAAAACATACATCTGACAAATACTAATTAGGCAAATTAAATATGCTTCTTTTAGCTATGAAAAGTCACAAGCCGAAATCAGAGAACGAAGTTGGTGTGGGAGGAACATGCAGTCAAATCAAGCCAACAGGAGTGGGAAGTGAGAAAGGATGAGATAAATCAATTTCGAGAGAAAGTTGAGCAAATAATTAACCAATTCTGCTGATAAGTAAAGCTCAATTACAATCAAGATCTAAGATGCTCAAAAGCATGCACAAGGCAGGCAGGAGAAAGAGGGCGTTCATATCAGTTGTACCAGTCAATTGACCAATTTAAGTTTTACCTAATTTAAAGTGGTTGTACATTGAAAAGAGGATAAAAAAGTTTTTAGAGTTGAATTTAACAGTAGTATTATGTGAAGACTTAAGAAAACACAAGTAAAGGGAAAATGTATTTAGTCCACAGTTTTAAGTGTCAATCTCATTGAAAAGAGCAGCTTAGTAAGATGTAAGTATATACACTCACCGGCCACTTTATTAGGTACACCTGTCCAACTGCTCGTTAACACTTAATTTCTAATCAGCAAATCACATGGCGGCAACTCAGTGCATTTAGGCATGTAGACATGGTCAAGACAATCTCCTGCAGTTCAAACCGAGCATCAGTATGGGGAAGAAAGGTGATTTGAGTGCCTTTGAACGTGGCATGGTTGTTGGTGCCAGAAGGGCTGGTCTGAGTATTTCAGAAACTGCTGATCTCCTGGGATTTTCACGCACAACCATCTCTAGGGTTTACAGAGAATGGTCCGAAAAAGAAAAAACATCCAGTGAGCGGCAGTCCTGTGGGCGGAAATGCCTTGTTGATGCCAGAGGTCAAAGGAGAATGGGCAGACTGGTTCGAGCTGATAGAAAGGCAACAGTGACTCAAATAGCCACCCGTTACAACCAAGGTAGGCAGAAGAGCATCTCTGAACGCACAGTACGGCGAACTTTGAGGCAGATGGGCTACAGCAGCAGAAGACCACACCGGGTGCCACTCCTTTCAGCTAAGAACAGGAAACTGAGGCTCCAATTTGCCCAAGCTCATCGAAATTGGACAGTAGAAGATTGGAAAAAACGTTGCCTGGTCTGATGAGTCTCGATTTCTGCTGCGACATTCGGATGGTAGGGTCAGAATTTGGCGTCAACAACATGAAAGCATGGATCCATCCTGCCTTGTATCAACGGTTCAGGCTGGTGGTGGTGGTGTCATGGTGTGGGGAATATTTTCTTGGCACTCTTTGGGCCCCTTGGTACCAATTGAGCATCGTTGCAACACCTTGTGGAATCTATGCCACGAAGAATTGAGGCAGTTCTGAAGGCAAAAGGGGGTCCAACCTGTTACTAGCATGGTGTACCTAATAAAGTGGCCGGTGAGTGTATATATAAATATAGAAGTATATCAGGGGCCATGTACATGGGACAGGATAAATACCGGTCGGTTTATCCGACTGGTATTTGTCCTGTGTTCGTGCCGTATACATGGCCGGCGAGGGACAGCTTTTCTCTGCAGTTTGCGGAGAAAAGCTCTCCCGCTTCACATAGAGGCGTGTTCATATTCCGTCCGAAAACCGGACGGAAGAATGAACATGTTCTATGTTTTTCGAACCGCTGGCAGTCTGAGAAAACCGGCAGGCGGAAAATTTGTGCAGTGGGGACCGCTGCACAGATTTTCGGTTAAGGTCCGTGTAAAAGTTTTTTCAGCCAGTTTGCAGCCAGTTTTCAAAACCGAGAACCGGCTGAAAAACCGTGCTGTGGGGACATGGCCTAAAGGTGTATGCCTCTTAATAAATTTGGCACATCTTCTAGTGTCCATATTGTAATCTACTCCAGCTATTACACACTTTCTAGTGTAAATTACACAAAATGTGTCACTCCACAGGAGATCATGCCCTTCCCAGTAAGCGGCAACCGCTTTTTAAAATAATAAAATATCAAAAGCTGCTTAGAAATGGCAAATTTTCACACATAAGTAATTGGTACATAGATTTGTACACAAGAAGACTGGCAGACACCAGTGGATAAATCTCCCCTATGTAATTACTCCTAAAGAGGTCATGGAGACAGCAATACATTAGCCAGTGACCACATATCAGTCAAATGACCAGTTTTGGCTGAACTTTTTTTTTTCTGAGGGATACTAAGTTTAAAGAGTATGACCAACTTTTAGTCCGCATTACGTGGTTTATATATTTATATATATATATATATATATATATATATATATATAATATAATTAATTAATTAATTTCATAATATTTTGAATAACCTAGGTAAAATCCAACATTCTGCATGTTATACCGATCTTAACTTTTAGCAAGACCCGCATTCATTGTTCTGCAGCTATCAAATCTAAAAAATTTTGCAGGATCTGCTTCTGCTAAGCACATGCCATTATGATTTGCATTGTAGGAAGGATTATCTTTATATCATACATTGTATATCTAAGGTTAAGAAATATTATTGCCTTACTACTTCTAAAAACTCAGCTAAGTTGTTAGGCATGTGTCTGATAACAAACCTGCCATGAAAAGTTGCAGAATTGGGAATGGATCCCTTGGATAGAATACATGCTATAACTCAAGATTAGAAAGTGTCATGTATTTACTGAGTGCTTCAACATTTTATATAGATATGTTTAGATCTATAATATATATAAATATATATATATATATATATATATATATATATATATATATATATATATATATATATATATATATATATATATATATATATATCTGTATATACAAAGATGTAGCAAAGATAAGCTTGACAAATTACTGACCATGATATCACAGCACTGAATATTATCTCAACTTTTTCAATGGCTTTCATTGTGATCCAGGAACAGATAACACAGAAAGTCATGATATACTTGTTAGAGGGGTGTTTCCACAAAACAGGTTAGCTATGATCGTGTTACAGAATATGCTTGCAGTCGTTCTCCCCATTCATTTTGATGGGAGTACCGCATACAGCCAAGCACATTCACTAGGCCATATATGGAACTCCAATAGAAATAAACAGGAAGGCTCGCAGCAAGCTATGAGTTGACCCGTTACATGGATGGTCCATCACGGGAGCACTCCTTTAAGAGCACCCCTAATTTTTTCAGAGCCCTATATGAAATGAAATGGACACTCTGATTGGTTGCTATGGACAATAAAGAGATTTTTAGACCTAGACAGTTTTCATGCATGTGGCACTAAGAGTTAAATTGCTGGAATTAAGAGTTAAGAGGTATCTTTTTTTTTTTCTCCCAGCCTCTGCACCGTAGTACAAGAAAGTTCTAATCCACGGCACATGGCAAAAATAGGGAACATCCAAAAATTAAAGCTGTAGTACCGGAGTCCAAGATGGAACATCAACTGGTAACTGGCTTGGGCAGAAATTGTAGTACTTGAGGATAGCAAAAGGGTTAAGTCACTCTAAAGTCCTATTCCGGATTTGGATGGTGGTTCATAGATAAATGATGTAACCCTTGTTTTGAGGCTGTAGTCAAATTTGCAATCCAATGTTGGTGCTGTATGGTTGGTTTCCTTCTGAAACTGAAGAAGGAAACCAACCACACAGCACCAACATTATTCTATGACACTGGACAGAAAATCACATTTGACTACAGCCTCAAAACTAGGGTTATATACTTTATCTCTGAACTACCTTCTAAGTCCCAAATAGGAATTTAGAGTGACTTAAACCTTTTGCTATCTTCAAGTACCACAATTTCTGCCCAGGCAAGCTACCCGTTGTTGATGCACCATATTGGAAGCCCTCTGGTATTCCAACTTGAGTTTCTCGATTTCCCTATTTTTCTTATCAGCCACCACTTTATTCCCTGCATTACTCTCCTTTGAAGTTTACTATGGTGCAGAGGCTGGGAGAAAAAACAAAAAACAACACAACCTCTTAGCTCAAGTTCATTCCAGCAATTTACCTCCCAGTCCCCTTTGTCAGTCCTCTGTTGTCTTCTGGCTCGGGTCACCACTGCAGCCTCTGATTGTCTGCAGCGGTCACATGACACTGCTTGACATCACTGTTCAAAAGTCAAGGCTCTGAACAATGACATTGGGCAGCATAACGTGACCAATGCATCCAGTCAGAGGCTGCAGCAGTGATGTTCTGATCAGAAGGAGCCAGAAGACAACAAAAGACCAGCAAAGACGACCAGAAGGTGCATCGCTGGAACTAACATAAGTTAAGAGGTGAGTATATATTTTTTTCTCCCCGTCTATGCACCACAGTTATACCTAAAAAAGGGGAGTCGGACAACCCCCTTTACAGCATGATCTGGGATTTTATGTGCGTGCTGTTTGTCATCTGTGTACTTCCATATTTCCGTATTTTGGCAAGCTTTGTCCCATATGACAATCTGACATTGCTACAACTAAACATAAATCATTCGATATATTAATGGTCAGATCTTCAGGACAAACTCTTTTGCTATTATTTTAATCGACAATTTAAAATGGCACAATAAGCTCAGCAAAGTTCATCTTCACAAGGAAGAAAATAAAAAGCAAGCAGCTTTAAAATTTCATGGTAATGGCAGAAGAACAGCAGACAAAGGCGACTCCAACATCCTGCCAGCATTAGAAGGTCAAAAAAAAGCATAAACTGTTACCTCAAAAGTCTAAAAAGGCTAAAGAAAATCTGCGTCAGGGAATCAATTTTAAAGTTCACTTTGTATTTTAGGGCAGAGTAATGGCAAGTACTTATAAAATACAGGCAGATCAAATCAGCTACACTGTAATTTGAAAACGTCTGGCGCTGTGCAATTTTTCAAAACGGGGGAAGCATCCAAAATGCCTAAATATTATTGCAGCTTCACAAGAGAAAATTAGTTTAATACTTCACAAAAGATTGCTGCTCCATTTTATTCCTGAAAGAGGTGCTTGAAGTGCATTGTGAATGACAGGAACGCAGGCATTTATGCAAAATGACTGGAATTTACAAAGAAATATACTGTGATGAATTTAAACATCTGGTTATTCCTTTATTTTCTTTAAAGGTAATCGCTTAACAGTGCTCTCAAAAGCAAGCATAAAGAGCAGTCTGTGAAGTATTGCTTTTACGTTTGTGAGGCACTTTGTTACAGCAGATACAGAGACATGGAGTTGATAAGACTTACTTAACATAATAAAATACTTAGTCCTTTTTGTAGAACACAATTGAAATTAGTTGATAATGATAAAGTCATACCATAACCTACAGTGATGTGCATCTACGCACTGACAAGTGTGAGCTATACATCTACTGTATTTCTCGAAATTCTCTTCTACGATAATGTATCCTCTTCAACATATTGTATATATGTTCAATTGATGGATGTGTTAGGTGTGTTGATACCATAGTCTTCTGTGCTTCATGGGTATGATCATGAAAGGGTTAAGGCCTGGTTCACATCTGTGTTAGAGGTTTTGTTCGGACCCTCCATCACAGAGGTGGAAGATGGACATGACTGCCACCTAACGAACCCCATTGACTATTGGATTTGCTATGACTTTGCAATGTGGGAGTTGGCTATACAGTTTTTACTATTAAATAAGTTTTTAGACTAAACTCAAACACTGCATCTAATAATTACACTACTCAAAAAAAGGGAACACTTAAACAATATAACTCCAAGTCAATCACACTTCTGTTAAATCAACATTGTCCAGTAATGAATCGTATCAATTTCTCCTGATGTTGTGCAAATGGAACAGACAACAGGTAGAAATGATTAGCAAGACAGCCCCTATAAAGGAGTGGTTTTGTAGTTGATGACCACAGACCATTTCTCTGTCCTCATCCTTTTTGGCTGTTGTTTTGGTCACTTTTGCATGTTGTCATTGCTTTCACCCCTAGCGGTAGCATGAGGCAGTGTCTACAACCCACAGAAGTTCAGCTCATCCAGGACGGCATATCATTGTGAGTGGTGGCAAGAAGGTTGACCGTGTCTGTCAGCACAGTATTCAGAGCCTGGAGCAAGAGACAGGCTAGTACACCAGGAGACGTGGAGGGGGCCGTAGAAGAGCAACAACCCAGCAGCAGGACTGCTAGCTCCACCTTTGTGCAAGGAGGAACAGGAGGAGCAGTGCCAGAGCCATGCAAAACAACCACCAATAGGCCACTAATATCCATATGTCTGCTCAAAATGTCAGAAATAGACTTCATGAGGGTGGTATGAGGGCCAGACATCCACAAGTCAGTGTTGTGGTTACAGCCCAACACCGTGCAGGGCAAGTTGCAGTTTCAACACTGGCGTCCTGTGTTTTTCGCGGATAAGAGCAGGTTTACAATGAACATGTGACAGACGTGACAAAGTCTGGAGACGCTATGGAGAACATTCTGCTGCCTGCAACATCCTCCAGCATGACCAGTTTGGCAGCGGGTCAGTAATGGTGCAGGAAGGCATTTCTTTGGAGGGCAGCACAGACCTCCATGTGCTAGCTATTCAGTACCAGGATGAGATCCTAAGTCCCATTGTGAGACTATATGCAGGTGCAGTGGGCCCTGGGTTCCTTCTGATGCATGAGAATGCTAGGCCACATGTGGCTGAAGTGTGTCAGCAGCTCCTGCATGATAAAGTATTGATGCTATGGACTGGCCTGCCCATTCCCCATGCCTAAATCCAATGGAGCACATCTGGAACATCATGTCTCGTTCCATCCACCAATGCCACGTTGCACAACTCAATGTCCAGGAATTGACTGATGCTTTAATCCAGGTCTGGGAGGAGATCCCTCAGGAGAACATTCTACACTTCATCATGCCCAGGCGTGGTAGGGAGGTCATAAGGGCATGTGGAGGTCACACACACTACTTAACCTCATTTCCTTGTCTTGAGGCATTTCCACTGAAGTTGGATAAGCCTGAAATTAGATGTTTCACTTTGATTTTGAGTATCATGCCAAATCCAGACCTCTGTGGGATATTCATTTTGATTTTCATTGATAATTTTTATGTTTTATTGTTCTCAACGCATTCCACTACGTAAAGAAATGCAACTGAAATATTTCATTCATTGAGATAAAGCATGTGGTATTTTAGTGTTCCTTTTATTTTTTGAGCAGTGTATTTGAGTCACTATCTATGTGTCTTAGTAAATATGATTTAACAGTTATTTCTAATGCATCTACACAAGTTTGCTCTTTAAGAAGAAAAAACTGCTAGTGCTACTTACTACCCTGTAAGTCAATGTTGATGTTGAACCCTTAAAAATGCCTGCAATGTGACTTGGGATATGAATGCAGAGCTTTTTTAGCTGGTCAGTACTGACCATGGAGTAGCCCAAACAAGCCCAAACAAAGGAACAGTTCAGTGCTATTTATTTGTCATGGCAGCCATGGGCCTAATGAAGGCTGCTCATGCACGTTTGCAACCTGTTCAAGAGAAGGTACTGCCCAAAGTGCCCATTCATAGATTTTGGGAGTGTTCTTTAGCACAAGATCTTTTGGATTCCTAGGAACATAAACTCAAATTCTCAATACAGTTTATCGGGACAGTCAAAACATTAAACTTTCAAATAGGTTTGTAATTTTAAAATTGTCTAGTTTGTCTGCTTTTCTTTACCTTCTGCCTCTTTAGGGAATTAAGTGCTGCAGTGGTTGGGTCACGCCCCATGTCCCCGCATTTGTTGCCGGCATTTTTTCGTCATCTGCTCCATGATCCTCTTGGCCCTATCCTTCTTGTATCTTCTTCCCAGCATGTGAAATGATTCCAGGCATGTGCAGTAGCTTGGAATCATTTCACTACGTAATAAACCACCCACGCATGCACAGTTTCAATCAATGGGAGTTTCTAGTTTAGCCGAGCACAATGATTTCTAAGAGTCCTGCGCACCTATCTGCTCTAAACGGCAAAGTGTCAGGCCTCTTTTAGGAGATAGGTGCGGGTCCTTGAGGTGAGACCAGCACCTATCTAACATCGGTGGAATATCCTAAAGATATGCCATCTGTGGCTGTACAATGCCTGCAGCAACATCATTATTTTATTTGGGGAAGGGTGTTATATATGGCTACTTTTTAATTTGTATAAATGTGGAAGCGACAGGGGGGAATAGGGACAAAGGGGGCACGCAAATATGAATGACGCTAGAAAAAAAAATGGTTGGAAAACAGGTAACTAGGTGTAGACAGACAAAGCAGCGCTGACCGAAAATCAAATTAGAACAAAGGAAGGGATGTTTCAGCGCTGCTATGCACTGCCTCTGACAATGCAGATTTTATCATGAGAGGACATTCCTAAAAGAAAATACAAATGGAGGTGTACTAACAAGCCTTGCGGAGCCTGGGAGGTGGTTGAGCAGCCCAGCTCTCTAGACATGAACCTCACTTTTGGAGAATGTGTACACAGCTGTTAAATCCACTCCCACTGCTCACACACAATAAGGGGCCGTTCACACGGCTTATTTCGCCGCGGATTGGAGCCGTACTGCGCGCCGGATTTGCGCCGCAGTACGGCTCCAATCCGTCGCAGTAATTACGGTAATCCACCGTTCTCATAGAGAACAGTGGATTCCGTCGCTCCTACCCGCTCGGCGAATCCGCCGGGCAGGGAGAAAGTGACATGCACATTATCCAGGCACAATATGCGCCGTGGATAATGCATGTCTATGGGGCCGGAGGGCAGCGCCCCTTATTCGAGCCGGAATTGCAAGCGCAATCCGGCTCGCAATTACGGCTTGAATAAGCCGTGTGAACACGGGCTAACAAACACTCGGGAGCGAGCACGAACAGTGACGTCACAGACCTTCAATAAAGATATGCCCAGCTGGGAGTAGAAAACACGCCCCTTTACTTGAAGAAATGAACCTCAGAAAGTGCAGAAAAGCAGGCGAAATGCTGAGGTGAGAAAACCCCTTTAAGAACAGCTTTTAATACCATTTGGTGATCTAGGCACTGTATTCTGGGGACCACACGTTTAGGGCAATCCGGAAAGCCTGTTACAATATGAGCGATTTTAGGAACACAATTTGGTTATCCACCTGTCACCTCATGGTAAAGAGGAGTAGCATGTGCTTCCGGGACTGACAGACTAATCCATAGCCTGTTCAGAGACTATTCCATTTTGGTCAGTCTGGTAGTTATAAAGAAGAGGATTAATATCTTTCCCTTTCTCCTCTTTGCATGTCTGTCTCTTAATGAATACATTATACTTTGTAGTTAGATTTGTTTTGAGTACGCAGGACAGTTCGCATGAGGAATCAGAGCTGCCATCACCAATTTCAGAGCCCCATACAGCTAAAGAATCTGGGACCCCCACCCATTACCATTTCATATCTTGAACTATGTTAATAGGCCTCTTTTTAATCTAGGCCCCTGACAGGAGTACTGTCAGTACTGCCTTAATGGTGCCCCTCTGAGGTATAATGTATAGTGTAGGGAAACCTGTGCTATAAGTTATTTACTATTATGCTAGATATTGTATCTGTTACAAATTGTGGACTGCTTCACATAGGCTATGAAGGGCAAAATAGATCTCCCATGTGGACTTTTTCTGCCATTAATCTTGTATGTTTCTACAATGTATGTATGTTAATGATGAATAATTGCAAATTATTCTTTTTTTATTAAAGGGAAGGAGTTTCATTGCCCAAGTGTTCCCCGGCAACAAAATTGCAGGATGCTATTTAGTTGCCCTGGTAGCTAGGGGCCTAATGAAGGATCTAAAAATATACCATGTTTGCACTTCTGTTACTACCTGCCTCTAGCCTTACAGAGCAGTAAACTGGCCATATGCTACAATCTAAAAGTATAGTGTGAAAGGGTGACACACTGACTTACGGAAAAGCTACCTCCAATAGATGATACTAGCAAGATCTTTTGCTTCCCTCTGGGAAAAAGCTAATTTTTTATCATGTAACATTGCTAAACTCCATACACACCTGGTAAAACTAGTACTCTTCCAAAAGCTAATGCATTTAAAACAAAACTTTCAACCCTAAAAGGGATGTTGAAGTATTTTTTTTAATGAACTTTAAATGGGGCAATGGTGGAGGCAAATGGAAAAAAAAGCATACTTACCTACTGGCAATCTGTCTTTCTGTCCAACAGCAAAGGTTTATGCTCCAAACTTATTGAATCGTTCTACAGAACGGCAGTCGCAGGGGACTGGAAGGTAAATAAGCCAATTTCTCCCATACATCCAATAAAAAAAAAAACTGGAACATCCCTTCAAACTAGGCTTCATTAAAAAATATCTTATTCTTTCATGGCTAATTTACAGAACAATACACCTGCAGGGTTGTAGGTTATAAACAAACCCTATATTATTCATAGCTATGCTCCTGTACATCTTGCCACCTATGTCTTGTTAATTACTAATATATTTTTACAAAAGGGACAGATGTATGGGTAGGTCCACATGACGAGTATTTCAAGTCAGAATCCAAGTGGATTCCAACTTTAAATATTCACCTTAAACTAAATCATCCCAATAGACATCAACAGAAAATACTCGTTTTAAATCATACAGCGCATATTTTCATCGTTTGTGTTTTTTGTCGTCCAAAACTTAGAACACATTCATTCTTTGGTCGTATCCCAAGCAAAAAAACACATGGAAACACACGGCTTATTCTGGGACTGATTTCAGCCGTTTTGCGCGCCGTTTTGGCGCTCCAATACGGCTGAAATCCGTCCCAGGCATTACGGTATTTACGGAGATATTTGCCCCCTCCTGATTTGTTAATCTTCTGGATGTTTGTCACACTGAAATTTTTCAGATCACCAAACAAATTTGAATATTAGACAAACCTAATACAAGTAAGCACAAAATGCAGTTTTTAAATTAAGGCCTTTATAATTAATAAGGAAAAAACAATTGCCCCCTCCCCTTAAAATATAAACTAACTGGGTTTTCTCACATCTTTGGGAAGCGGAGATCAATTTCCCTAGCCACCCCGGCCTGATTACTGCCACACCTGTTCTAAAGCAAGGAAGCACTTAAACAGGACCTGCCTGACAAAGTGAGCAGACCAAAAGATCCTCATAAGCTAGACATCATGAGGAGATCCAAAGAAATTCAGGAACAAATGAGAAACAAAGTAATTGAGATCTATCAGTCTGGAAAAGGCTATAAAGCCATCTCTAAAATTTTGGGATTCAAGAGAACCACAGTGCGATCCATTATCCACAAAGCTAGAAAAAATGGAACTATGGAGTGACCGCCATCCAAAATTATCCCAAGAAACCAGCGACGATTCATCAAAGAGGTCACAAAACACCCCACAACAATATCCAAAGAACTGCAGGCCTCACTCGCCTCAATTAAGGTCAGTGTTCATGACTCCACCATAAGAAATAGGCTGTGCAAAAATGGCCTTTATGGCAGAGTTCCAAGACAAGAAACCACTGCTGAGTGAAAAGAACATAAAGACTTGTCTCAGTTCTGCCAGATTCCGATGAAACAAAAGTTGAACTTTTTGGAAGGTATAAGTCTGATTACATCTGGCGTAGAAGCAACGTAGCATTTTAGAAAAGAAACATCATACCAACAGTAAAACATGGTGGCGGTAGTGTGATTGTCTGTGGCTGTTTTGCTGCTTTAGTACCTGGGAGACTTGTTGTGATAAATGGAAAAATTAATTCTGCTGTCTACCAACAAATCCTGAAGGAGAATGTCAGCCCATCTGTTAGTGACCTCAAGCTGAAGCACACTTGTATTTG
Organism: Phyllomedusa bahiana; assembly: GCA_025379985.1. Taxonomy (NCBI): domain Eukaryota; kingdom Metazoa; phylum Chordata; class Amphibia; order Anura; family Hylidae; genus Phyllomedusa; species Phyllomedusa bahiana. The sequence goes on along the minus strand of JAODAL010000452.1, from coordinate 201,174 downwards.
GCAGCAGGACCATGATCCAAAAAACACCAGCAAGTCCACCTCTGACCGGCTGAAGAGAAACACAATGAAGACTTTGGAGCGGCCTAGTCAAAGTCCTGACCAATTGACATGCTGTGGCATAACTTTAAAAAAGCGGTTCATGGTCAAAAATCCTTCAATGTGGGCGAATTACAACAATTCTGCATAGATCGTGGACCAAAATTCCTCCAGATCGTTGTAAAAGACTCATTGGCAGTTATCACAAACGCTTGATTGCAGTTGTTGCTGCTAAGGGTGACCCAAGTTATTAGGTTTAGGAGGCAATTACTTTTACGCACAGGGCCCTGTAGGTTTTAATTACTTTTTCCCTTAATAATAAAGACCTTCATTTAAAAACTGTATTGTTGTGTTATGTTCGTCTAATTTTTCAATTTGTCTGGTGATCTGAAATATTTCAGTGTGACAAACATCCAAAAGATTAAGAAATCAGGAATGGGGGCCACATTTTTTCTTTTTCATAAATTTCGTTCTTAAACAAGTGCAGGATTCCCTTCCTGCACGAGAAAATAGTATAGCTTATTAATCAGCCATGTGTAATGAATCCATTACATGGACTCTACATGGAGACAATCAAAAACTGGCATAACTCTGCAAGTATAGGTGGGTTGAGGGTAAGATGTTGGTCTTATGGGTGAAAGGTGATGCGTTTGATTCCACTTTGTCTGAATTAATTTCTAGAATATAAAATCCTACAAATTCCGGACCATCCTTTAGTTAAAATTTTTAAAATAACTTTTCTGTACCAGTGCAATTGTGTGGTAGGTAACATGTCTGATGCCATGTTTAGTCCATGGGATCCATTACATTGGATTGCAATATTGGATATATATATTTTGTCATTCATTTCTTTTTTTTAATAGATAGGAGCCTACTGCATTTGTATGAAAGAGCAATAGGAGCAGAATGTTTAAGACATACATTATAGAAAATGTGCGGCTTCCAAACACTTACACAATACATTAAGGCCAATAAAATGTGGACAACCCTTTTAATTGGTAAGTAGCAGTTAATTCTGAATTATCAGTGCAACCAGTAATCTGTGTCTCAATATGATTAAAGTATAAGCAAGGCATCTACTATATTAATAATGATACCTGCTTCGAGAGCTGTTAAAATAGTGGGCAAGTGTGTAAGAGAACAGAATGGGCTGCATAGAGAATTAGGGAATAGCTGGGGAATAGAGGGGCTGCATAAGTAGGTTTAAAAGGGAGCTGAGTTAAGGGAACAAGTGGAGAAGGGAAAAAAGGGTTTAGAGGGGAAAGGAAGGCAAGAGTTTGAACGAGTAAAGAGAAAATAAGGGCTGATGTAGTAACTGGGGGAGCGGGATCAAGTTAGAAAGAACTTGAAAGATAATGCATGCAATCACCGGCAGGTTATTCTATGCTGCATCTGTACCAGGGAGTAGATGGGTGGAAATAGAGAAGAGTTTCATACAAAATGAAGTGGGTGTGAGATGTAGCTGGGGAGGTAAAGGAGGTAAAGGGGTCGAGGGAAAAAGGGAGGGGTTATTGGAAAAGGGTAAGGATAAGTAAAAAGGGATAAATAGAGGTCAAGTGTAGAAAAAGTAGGAATGAGTTAAAGAGAAAAGGGGATGTGAAATGAGGTCAAGAGATAAAACTGGTGTAAATAGGTAATTCAAGGAAAAGGCAAAGATGAGTAAGAAAACTCGTGACTTCATGAGAAGGTGCAGTGCCACTTTTATGCCCTTACATCACACATCTTTATTCCACCCCATCCATCTACACCTGCTTTTTTTTTACATTACTTCCGCCCCACCTCTTGTAACTCTTCATGCACCACCTTTGTCTTATTCATCCTGTCTCATTTCCCTATCCACCCCGTGTAACCAATATTCCCCCTCAGCCCTCTTTTCTTTACCCCCACATTCTGTAATCTCTACACCCTTACCCATTTACCCACATTTCTCTGTGCACCCCTTTTATATTCCTATCCACCCCCCTTTACCACTATCTATCCTCCACTACTCTCCCCCTTTTCTATGTAGAACCAGTGAAAAGATGTAAAACTCAACTTTTAATATCCACACAATTTAAAATGTAGAAAAATAAGTGAAGTATAATATCAAACAACAGTCAATGACAATAGGGTAAAGTCAAAAACAGCTAATCAACGTTCTATACAGACATAAAAAGGAGACTAAACCTAATATGTTCTGTTTGTCTAATCTTTCAATTTGTCTAGTGATCCGAAACATTTCAGTGTGGCAAACATCCAAAAGAGTAAGAAATTAGGAAGGGGGCTCATACATTTCCACACCACTGGGTGTGTATATATATGTATATATATATATATATATATATATAAAGAGAAAATGCAGCACTCCGGTTTAAAGTGAAAAAGTGACAAAAACTACTTTATTCCAGCATGTCCACAGGGCAAGCTTGAAAAAGGCTATTTGTAGCCGAAACGTTGCCCTGGGACATGCTGGAATAAAGTAGTTTTTTTCACTTTTTAACTTTAAACTGGAGTGCGGCATTTTCTCGCTATATATTTCGTGGACTCGTGACGAGAGTCGAACATTGCTGGCACCCACTGGTAATTTTTAAGTTTTTTGAGTGGTGCCTTTTTTCTATTTTTGTATGTATGTATGTATATATATATATATATATATATATATATATATATATATATATATAATATATATATATATATATTATATGCGTGTGTATCAAATACTTAAATATATGTGTGTATTTCATGTAATATATATGTTTACACTACCATTCAAAAGTTTGGGGTCACCCAGACAATTTTGTGTTCTCCCTAAAAACTCATACTTTTATTTATCAAATGATTGCAAAATGAATATAAATATAGTGCAGACATTGACAAGGTTAGAAACAATGATTTTTATTTGAAATTAATAATATTCTACAATAGGATCATGGGGTGCATTAAAAGGGGCATAGATGCACATGATGAGAACATTATTCTCCCATTATACAAGTCACTGGTTAGACCACACATGGAATATTGTGTACAGTTTTGGGCACCAGTGCACAGGAAAGACATTGTAGAGCTTGAACAGGTACAAAGGCGGGCAAAAAATAATAAAAGGACTGGGTGGACTACAGTACACAGAAAGATTGGCAAGATTAGGGTTATTTAGTTTAGAGAAAAGAAGGCTTCGGGGGGACATAATAAATATGTTTAAATAATCAAAGGGCAATATAGAGATCTCTCCCAGATTTATTTATAACAGGGCTGTATCTAGAACAAGGGGCATCCTTTACGTCTTGAGGAACGAAAGTTTCTACATAAACATAGGAAAGGGATTCTTTACTGTAAGAGCAGGAGACTATGGAAATTTTCTGCCAGAGGACTGGTCATGGTGAATTCAATAACCGAGTTCAAAAAGGGGTTTTGGGTGCATTTCTGGAGCGTAATAATATAACAAGTTATAGTGACTAGGATTCAGGAGAGGGGTCATTGATCCAGGGATTTTTCTGATTTCCAGATGGAGTCGGAAGGAATTTTTTCCCCAAAATGAGGACAATTTGGCTTCTACCTCATTGGGGGTTTTTGCCTTCCTCTGGATCAACACCTTAGCACAACAGGCTGAACTAGATGGACGACTTGTCTTTTTTTAGCCTTAAAAAACTATGAAACTATGAAACTACTTCAAACTTGCTTTCGTCAAATAATGCTCCCTTTGCAGCAATTCCAGCATTACAGACCTTTGGTATTCTAGCTGTTAATTTGCTGAGGTAATCTGGAGAAATGTCACCCCATGCTTCCAGAAGCCTCTCCCACAAGTTGGATTGGCTTGATGGGCACTTTTTGCTTACCAATGGGGTTGAGATCTGGTGACTGCGCTGGCCACGCCATTACAGATAGAATACCAGCTGCCTGCTTCTTCCCTAAATAGTTCTTGCATAATTTAGAGGTGGCTTTGGGTCATTGTCCTGTCGCAGGATGAAATTGGCTCCAATCAAGCGCTGTCCACAGGGCATGGCATGGTGTTGCAAAATGGAGCGATAGCCTTCCTCATTCAAAATCTCTTTTACCTTGTACAAATCTCCCACTTTACCAGCACCAAAGCAACCCCAGACCATCACATTACCTCCACCATGCTTGACAGATGGAGTCAAGCACTTTTCCAGCATCTTTTCAGTTGTTCTGTGTCTCACAAATGTTCTTCTGTGTGATCCAAACACCTCAAACTTTGATTTGTCTGTCCATAACACTTTTTTCCAATCTTCCTCAGTCCAATGTCTGTGTTCTTTAGCACATATTAATCTTTTATTAGCCAGTCTCAGAAATGCCTTCTTTGCCACTCTGCCCTGAAGGCCTGCATCCCAGAGTCGACTCTTCACTGTAGACGTTGACACTGGCGTTTTGCGGGTACTATTTAATGAAGCTGCCAGTTGAGGGGCTGTGAGGCATCGATTTCTCAAATTAGAGACTCTAATGTACTTGTCTTGTTGCTCAGTTGTGCGGCGGGGCCTTCCACTTTTCTTTCTACTCTGGTAAGAGCCCGTTTGTTTTCTCCTCTGAAGGGAGTAGTACACACCGTTGAAGGAAATCTTCAGTTTCTTGGCAATTTCTCGCATGGAATAGTCTTCATCTCTCAGAACAAGAATAGACTGTCAAGTTTCACATGAAAGTTCTCTTTTTCTGGTCATTTTATGAGTTTAATCGAACCAACAAATTTAATGCTCCAGATTCTCAACTAGCTCAAAGGAAGGTCAGTTTTATAGCTTCTCTGATCAGCAAAACTGTTTTCAGCTGTGCTTACATACTTGCACAAGGGTTTTCAAAATATTCAATAGCCTTCTTACACAGTTAGCAAACACAATGTACAATTAGAACATTGGAGTGATGGTTGTTGGAAATGGGCCTCTATACACCTATGTAGATATTGCATTAACAACCAGACGTTTGGTTTGCAGATAGAATAGTCAATTACCCCATTAACAATGTATAGAGTGTATTTCTGATTCATTTAATGTTAGCTTCATTGAAAAAACTGTGCTTTTCTTTCAAAAATAAGGAAATTTCTAAGTGACCCCAAACTTTTGAACGGTAGTGTGTATATGTATATATATATATATATATATATATATATATATATATATATATATAAATATATATATATATACAGATATATATATATAAAGAAATATATATATATATATATATATATATATATATATATATATATCTATATATATATATATATATATAATATATATATAAATATATATATATATAAATATATATATATACACACACACCTATATATTTTAAGCATTTGATACATTGGCGATTTTGCAAGGTTTCCCACCTACAAAAATGAAGGTCTGTAATTTTTATCAGAGGTACACTTCAACTGTGATAGACAGAATCCTAAAAAAAAATCCAGAAGATCACATTGTTTGATTTTTAAATAATGAATTTTATTGCATGAAATAAGTATGTGATAACCTACCAACCAGCAAGAATTCTGGCTTGTTTAAACTCGTTACCTGTATAAAAGACACTTGTGCACACACTCAACTACACTCCAACCTCTCCACCAGGACGAAGACCAAAGAGCTGTCCAAGGACAACAGGGACAAAATTGGGATGGGCTACAGGACAATAGGCAATCAGCTTGGTGAGAAGGCAACAACTTTTGGATCAAAAAGTGAAAGAAACACAATATGACTGTCAATTTTCCTCACCTCGTGGGTTAAGGATGATTTTGAGAAAGGTCGGGAATCAGCACAGAACTACACAGGAGAACCTGGTCAATGACCTGAATAGAGTTGGGACCACAGTCTCAAAGCCATTATACAGTCATATGAAAAAGTTTGGGCACCCCTATTAATCTAAATCATTTTTAGTTCTAAATATTTGGGTGTTTGCAACAGCCATTTCAATTTGATATATCTAATAACTAATATTGCACATTTTGTGTTAGTACAATAAACCTCATTTCAATCCGGAAATATTACTGTGTCCATCAGTTATTAGATATATGAAATTGAAATGGCTGTTGCAAACACCCAAATATTTAGAACTAAAAATGATTAAGATTAATAGGGGTGCCCAAACTTTTTCATATGACTGTATGTACGATAAATATTACAGAGCGGGGGGAAACTTGCTAAATCGCCAGTGTATCAAATACTTATTTTCCCCACTTGCTCTTGAAATAAACACTGAACTCCTCTAGGTAGCTATGTGAATAGCAATCTACAATGCAAAGTGAAGGGTAAATTCTGATTTCTCCAACAGAAGAAACAGCTCAGTATATATTTGTCTATGCAAAAGAAAGAAAGAGCAAAGAAGATACATACATAATTAACTAGGGAAAAGCAAAAAGGTTAGGAAACTGGCAATGTTCCAAATTTGGTATGCTAAGGTGCTGTCTTAAATTGGATTTTGTATAGTTTAAACATTTTTAATTTCACGTAATTGTTCTATAGTTATTAGAGGAAGAATGTCATCTTTTGACTGCAGTATTGGCACATTGCTTAATTATGCACCGTGGCATTCTCTGTGCAGTAGAACTAAGCTGTCAGCCTCTGTTTGGAAAAATACAGTGTTTATTAAGATACAGAAATGATTTAAACATTCACAGATTCAATGTGCTTTTTTTTTATTCAAAGGTAAGGTGCGGACACGTTAAAGTGATCTGACAGCTACAAGTAACATATTAAAAGCCTTGCGGAAGTTGAACACTTGATCAAACATGTCACAGTTCACAACTAGCCTATTAAAGGGGTTGTCTCGCTACAAAGAATAGCTTTCAAATTGTAGGGAACACAAAATAAAGACATTTTCCAAATATATTGCATTGTTCCTCTGTTTTCCCTAAAGAGATACAAGTGAATTTATTACCTCCATGGCTATTTCAGTTCCTCAGTAACCCACCTGTAAACAAATCTCCTGGGCTGTTTGTTCAATGAGATAACAGAGAGTGAGTCATCACACAGGTCAGCAGTGTCAGTCAGTGTCCTGTGCTGCCAGACAGTAAAAAGCTTGATTTATCTCAAGTAAACAGCTCTGTAATTAGGGCTTTTGTTTTGGGGATCAGATAAGAAGTCCTTTGAGTAGTTTGAGAAGCTAATCTAATCTAATTAGCATCTGAAAGCACAACGTAGCTGTACAAGCATGGAGCTTATGCAAATTAGTATGAACCAGGAAGTGACAGAGAATTTCTTTCATGCATTCTTTGAAACCCTGTGGGGAGACAACTCCTTTAATTAAAGGAGCCTGATAACATTTAGAAGTGAGTCAGTAACAATAAACAATTGGTTAGGAGTATGTAAAGATACAATGTACCTTGAAAATATGTTGTCGCATTTCACCTTACACTAATTTCCTACACAACTGAATTTTTTTAATTTTCTGACGTAATGGTTCTTGTTTTACTTCTCACTGAAAATATTCTGATCACCAGATTCCCACCTCATAGACATTGATCAAAGAGAATGAGCAATCATAAGAATTGACTTAAAAGAACACAAGGAAATGGTAATAGTTTGCCATGTCTGAACCACATAGCAATGTATGTGCATCCCAAAAAAATGGTAAACGGTTTACACAATTCCAGAGAGGTGATAAAAGACATGTGTGCATTTGAGATGGTGTATTAAAAGGGGTAGTTCAATCCATGTAAAAAATAAATAAGCTAATGGTACCCAATATAAAAAAAAAAAAAAAAAAGTTATACTCACTTTCATCCTCACCTCCATTCCAGCAATGGCTCTCCCTTATTTATCTTTTGGCTTCTTCCAAACAGGGCTTCACCGCTGTAGCAGTTTTGTGCTGCTCCTTTTTCTTCCAATGTATGATGTAAGTGGTGATGTCCACTTTAGAAGAGAACAGAAGGTAAACAGAAGACTGGGGAGTGCCAACGATGAAACCGAGGTTAGGAGGAAAGTAAGTATAGTTTTTTTTAAATTTACTTTACAGGGCACCATTAGGTTATTATTTAATATATAGATGAACTGGACAACCCATTTAACACATAATGTATAAAATAAACTTTTATCCAGAATGCAGAAGTTCTGAGTGACTACCTGTGACTTTCTGGTTTTGCGGTAAAGCCTGTGTTGTGTCAAACAGGCTGTTTAGGGTATCTTCCTATATTTCCATACCATATTTCTATTCAGAAGTGATTTAAATGACCAGCAAAAGCATTCAGGTTTGATCTCTCTAAAGTGCACAACAGTAGAATGAGTGATGGAAAAGGTATTAGACACCGAAAAGTTAATAGTAAGGTGAGGTTTATGAGTTGGTAAAGGAATGGCAAAGACAGCAGATTACATGTATATATTTCAGTCAAATATAATGGTAGAAATTAGAATACCTCAAAATGAGATGGCAACCAATCACCTGAAACGTTTCAATGGTATCCATTTGTAAAAGCCGTTGCAATCAATGGCCCCTAAAATTGTACAATTGTTGAGTTTGTCAGTGCCCTTTTCAACAAGAACAGATTTCTGCATTTTAGCTTGACAAGGCATGGGTGGCATGAATGTGCATTTTCCCATATGTATGTACTTTTCCCACAATGTGTTACATTTGCAGCTAAGGTCTAATACATCACTGCAATGCATAAACAGTGGCAGCTGCTGGGAGTTGCAATACAACAGCTTGTCAGACATTTACTGCTTAACCTTCGTAAGACAATATTAGAAGATATACGTAAAACCCCACTGAGAAAGGCTGCCAACCTCCTCTCCTCTGTGCATTGTAATAGCCCTGCAGAGAAATATTAGCACAGCAAAACTGTGACTTCAAGGCTGTACTTTCATCTGAGCAGCCCAGAGGTCACCATAGTAAAGCTTTCAGAATCACAGAGGGCTTTTCCGGCAGGAGAGGTATGAAATGAGACAAGTTTGGAAGGTTGAGAGAGGGTAATTTACCTTAGTACTTAGGTTAGCTGAATGATAATGTATCCTATTTGATAATGCAAGCAAACCAGATGAAATTTTAAGGTTACTATGGTGACATGATATTCTGAAGACGATTTCAACTAGGTTCAAAGGGTTAGTGATTGAGCTGAAGCTGTATAAGAAAATACAGCAACTATTAAACAGGATATATGGAATGAGAAGAGTCTTATAGCAAGACAGGAAAAAGAAGCGATAGGGCTTAAAATGCTATGGACACCTTTACCCTAATTTTTTTTTGTTTATTTGCTTCCAAAATCTTATATTATTAAAAAAAAATATTAGCATTTTGTCTTTGCAAAGTCATATTAATTCCTTCAAATAGCTGGCTGTACTGCTACTTCTAACACAGTCTGGACAGCACACTGCTCTTATTGGTGTCAGCTATCTCTGCTCTCCTTCTCTGTTCTGTCAGTGATAACAGCAGGCGGAGGAGGACCTTGTATACACAGCAGATCACAGAGAATGTGGAGGATTGCACAGGCTGTTCTGTATCACAGAAGCCCAAAAGCAGTGTCCAGTGGAAGCGGGTTGATAATACAAGCTGTGTATGAGTGTACAGAAAAAAGAAACAACCTACAGAGAAAGGAGGAATCTCAGATTTCTTAGCATCAGTGTCTGTCAGATAAAGGGAGAAGAGCTCCCTTATAAGTTATAGTAAATGGAAGCAGTCCAGGAATGATGCTGTACTAGTACTTTAGGACCAACGCAGCAGCATTCTTTATGCACAGATCTCACATCCAGCATGACAAAGGCCTGAAACTAGGAGAAGGTTTTAAAATGAATATTAAGTGATTAAAACTACAGGTGGGGTAGGGGGTTAAAGTTTATCCATGGGTAGAAGACCCTTAAGGATTAGGGAGATTGTAGGCTATGCAATGCTGGGAATTATGATCTAGTGACTAGAGCTAGATCTCTGCAGCCACCTATGGGAAGTTGGGTCCCTTTTACAGACACATCCTACCCATTAAAGAGCCTTGAAACATGACTAGGGATTTAAAAGCTAACCCAGTAACTTGTCCACAAGGAAAAATCTCCCATCGGTAGACTGTTTTGGGGTGTTTTTCTCAATATATAGATAATAATCATCAATTGTCTAATAGCTGATTTAGTCCTGCAGCACTAAACTTAACATCATTACTATATGGAAACTGTAACGTCATAGAACACATCTTGGCAAAGTGATTGTTTTCTATAACATGTTTCCAGCAGGATTGTCGAGATCCTTTGTAAGACACTATAACACTAAAACACTTTCTCAACACCACACACTGGTTCTTATTAAGTATAAATGTATCATATGCACATGTTTGCCATTAAGGGGTTGAATCCTATTTAACTTTTTTGTTGGGTGTTTCCAGACCGAGAACTTTGCAGTGGTCTCTAAAACACGGAAATTCCATTTTTAATTTAAAGAAGACCACATAGGCACGAAAATCGACCTGTAGATTGCAGTTGAGGATTATAACAAGACAAGTAGCCACTCATTTACAGGACTGCTCAAGATCCCTTCAATCAGCCATTCCTAATGTGCAGCTGGCATATCATAACTTTAGGATCCTTAAAATAGAGCAGAACTATTTATAAACTGAAATGTCATATGTCTGTGGTAAAGTAACTGTAAAGAAAACAAGTAATTTGCTAATGGGACTAGAGAGTGCTAAAGCCCCAACTGATCTTTAGGGCTTCAAGTTTATGGTTACCCACTAAGACATTAACAAGATGCCCCTTAGATATTGAATCAGATGTCATGTCTGTGGCCTGGAAGAAACTAACAGGTGGGACTCCTGACACCACAAAGTCCAAGATCCAAGTAAAGTGCATCATGCAAAATGTTCACAGCTCCTGGTAATCAAGTTCTGGATTACTACTTAATTAATTTTAAATGAAGTGTTATTATACAAACTGGGGTCTACCGTAAATGACAATATTAAAATGGCTCCTTGATAGACATGCAGCAAATAGTACAAGAACAGGTTAAACAATTTTATGGGTATAGTTTTCAATAGAAAAAAATTGTTTAGTATAATAAAAGGTAATGCTGTATAATATAGATTACATAGTAAAAATGATGCCACGGGGCACTAGTGATCTTTGTCTATACCCCATATTTTACAGTAGATTAATGCAGAAATGGATTGTGACCGAGTAACCTAATAGTCATAAAAAGTTGACCATAAACAGTGTATTGCTGGTTATGCATATTTTTTTCTCCCTTTATATCTATCTTAAAAAAGAAGGCCAAGCCAACTACTCAAAAATTTGTAACACTTCCTTTTGATTGTTAAAGGTTCTCAGCAAACCAGCAAACAAGAACTAATCATCAGACTATTGCACCAGAAAGGGAAATTAGTTTCAAACCACTTCTATAGATATGCTGTATCTAATGAAAAAAGTGCTTATTCAGGCAATGGAGGCAGCCTGCATAAAATATGTTAAAGGGGTTTTGCCACGATGTAATATTGACATGGGATCCTCCAAAATGGGTATTTAATCCCTTTTCTAAATATATGTGATTAAAAAAAGTGAAGCCTCAGAGCTACAGCTTTCTTTCCATGCCCTTAGTTACCTGACAGTTTACATTAGACATGACCAGGAGCTGATCTCGCCGGGCTTGCGCTGTATGCACTTCTTATCTGATGACAGGGAACATGAAGGAGCTTGCAAAGAACTGTGGAGAAATATCCTGTCTTTTGTATAGAGAATTCACTGGTTCTAATGTAATTATTTGTGTAAACATTGTAGACGCTCCCTGCCACTGCCTCTCTGTTCAGACCCCCTTCCTCTCCCCCATGACTCAGCATGCTGAATTAATTTTGTCTCCTGATCAGATAACAGCTAAGGAACTGACTTCTTGGCAAAACCCCTTTAAGGGGTTTCCTATCTTGTTATTTTAAGGTCTGAGGCTAGCTTATAGCTCGCTGTGAGTTGGCCTTTAAGAATGGAGAGATGGCTGTGTTTTTGCAGTTCTCCTTCATTTCTATGGGAGTTCTGAATATAGCTGAGCAAAACACACAGTTATATCCAGAACTCCCATATAAATTAATGGGGAACAAGCATGACCTGGTCTCAGAGACTGGATCATAGCGGGCTACAGGGTGACATCAGATCGGATATAACTAGATGAGCTAACCCCTTTAAAACAAGTGCTGTTGTAGGCCAAAGAAATTCCCCCAAACCATGTCTTAAAGCACATGAATATGTGCAAACTTTATCAATTGTTTATATGTCCTCTATTACTTGTTCTTCAATTCAAGATGTTGCTTTTTCTGTGCCTAATACACAATTATGTTTGGTCAAGGTGGAATTATGGTTGGCAGCCTCTGAATAATTAAATGCACATCCATGCCATCATACAGCAAACAAGAATTTTGCAATCTGAAAACGAAATGCATGCAAATTGACCAAGATAAATTTCCATCCAGATTTATAGATCAAAGTAGCATAGCAGTACAACAAAATTTATTTTGTCATCGCCTTTAAAACAGGTTAGTAATTCACAGTAAGTCTCACAGAATTAAATTGTCACATTTTAAAATTAGTTACAGAATATATCACAAAAAGCATGCATATGTTAGACCCACTGACTATAATTTAGGGCTTTATCTAAGACACATGAGTAAGACACTTTTAAGACCACAGCAGAAAAAAACTAAGGGGGAGGGCGGACAGTCTGGCACATCACTGGAAACAGCAGGTCTGTCACTAGCTTGTGCTGTCCTCAGCAAGGGGGCATAACCTATGTGACCGGTTCTCTTTAAGCATAGGTGTACAAGGTAAAGTATGACATCTACATTTCAGACACTCTGTGGAAATGTCTAATGTTTGCCTTTTGGCATTGAGGCTGTGCAATTTTGCAAATATAGTAAGGAAGAGGGTAGGATAGCCTACAGTAATTTCAGAACATTGGCAGTGATCACAATCTAAGCCAATGCATCCAATATCATTGCACTATTTTATCGCCTGCAGCAAGGTAAAACATATATTATCTGTAAACTGAATGCTGACATCTACAGTATGTAATTAGATGCGTGATTTATGTGGGTTGGTTACAAGGTATATAAAGGTGTCTCAAATAAATGCCTAGTTGTTGTCAAAAACTGAAGCACAAAATAAAAAAACAAAAAACATGCCAACAAAAAGTAACCCGTTCCAAAAATATACTGACATGTTAATTCATTTCCATTGGGAATTGACACAGGTGTGTGTGCATCTGTCTATAATAGGGAAATTAGATTGTGAGCTCCATTGGGACTAATGTGAATGGTGATAATATCTGTATAGTGTTATATCTGAGTCCTATAGAAGTAACAGAAAAAAAGAATACATATTTTATTTAGGAACAACTCCTACTTTTGGTCAATAAATAAGTGGGTGACCCCCATTGAGACTAACGTGAATGGTGATAATATCTGTATAGTGTTATATCGGAGTCCTATAGAAGTAACAGAAAAAAAGAATACATATTTTATTTAGGAACAACTCCTACTCTTGGTCAATAAATAAGTGGGTGACCCCCATTGAGACTAATGTGAATGGTGATAATATCTGTATGGTGTTATATCTGAGTCCTATAGAAGTAACAGGAAAAAAGAATACATATTTTATTTAGGAACAATTCCTACTTTTGGTTAAGAAATAAGTGGGTGACCCCATTGAGACTAATGCGAATGGTGATAATATCTGTATAGTGTTATATCTGAGTCCTATAGAAGTAACAGAAAAAAAGAATACATATTTTATTTAGGAACAACTCCTACTTCTAGTTAAGAAATAAGTGGGTGAAATATTGACCAAAAATAGGGCTAAGTGATTACACTAACCTCTTCAACAGATCAGGGTATGGGGACTATATTTTATGAAAGTTATATATTATACAATAGTATATAAGGTTATATCCAGTTTTCGTAAGTGCATCAATAGTAATTCTAACTAAAAGGCCACCTGCTGATCTGGTATAGCTCTATTTCATTACTTTATGTAAGTACGACACTATTAGTAGAGAAATGTTAATAAAGATACCTAAAATATTTCAAGCAAAGACAAAAAAGACAGTTTGTACTTCCTTATTTCCTCCTCCATAGTAATGGTAGAAGACTATGAGACATGAGATGTCCTGTTTAATTCCGATTAGCAATTTATTGGTGTGGGCAGTAAAGGTTAAATACCACGGTTGAAGTCCGACTATTGGGTAAAGGCATTCACTGTGACATTGCTGGATGAAAAGATATGAGCCATTGCTTCTCTGTTCTTTTTGACTAATGGAAGGGATATCGTGGGCAGTGAAGTGTGTTGTCTCAGTAGAGGCCTTTTAATGATGTCAGTTGCCAATATAAGACAGTAGTGTTTTATGTCAATAGGTTAAGTGATCCTTTGTATATATTAAAGTATGCATGTAACCTATTCATTGTCTCTATAGTTAGGGAGGTGATAGAGAGTCAACTTCTGTAGTGGTCTACCCCATATACTATTGATGCACTTCAAAAAGGAAGGACATTTGTACATTTTAAAAGAATATTGTAACTAACTTTCTATATAGGGAGCTGTATGATCTGTAATAATGGGTAGTAAAAATATTATATAGAGACTTGACGTTTATAAAGAAATGATTTGCTCTTTATTATGAAGGACCTAAGTTCCAATTTAAAGCTCACATTGCCCTTACCTGTGGGAATAAAAATATTATAGGTGGAAAAATACATTTTTGGTGTTACCCATAGCATTACAGTCCAGTCTAAATTAACTTACATATCAACAACCATAAACATGTTTTAGAAAAAGAATAAACAGGACACTTACAGCAATTCCATGGCCGAAACCAGAGCCTGGTTGAGGACTTGCAGCACTAATGTAGTTACCAACACCAGAGTCTTGGCTAGCAGTTCCATAGAGATCAGCAACAGGGCCTGGGCTGTTAGCCCCTGGGAATCCACCAGGTCGAGCTGGGTTGGTGCCTGCTGGGGAAGCGGGTGCGCCATAATTCGGTTGAGCACTGTAGCTATTCAGGACTGGTGTGCAGAGAATAAAGCCAAGTATGAGAGCAGAAGCATGGCATGCCGAGTTATTACAGACAAAACAGAACAATTCATAAAGCAGCCAAACACTATAGAAAACAGCCTTGGCTTGACCTCAAACACTCAATCAAGGCCATGCGGAACAAGAGCACGTACTCAGAGGAAAATATCAGAGCACAATACTACTGGACAAGCTGTAAAATAAAATTCAGCTACATACATTGAAACAGCAATCATCTACTATTACCCAAGACTGGTAAACCAGGATTAATCAAAAGCTATATAGATGGGTGAATGGATGCTTCAGACGCTGTATTGTATGATCATGCAGTAGTGTGTTATTTTTCTTTCCCCTGACAGATTTTGGTATGTGGAGACAGCATTCACATCCCATGCAAATTACAAAGGAACGGATCTCTAACATTATGAAGTAGCTTCAATTTGATGAAATGATTCTAGTTTAAAGTAGAAATTAATGCTATATTATATCAAATATTCATATACTAAATGATAAAACAGTTTATGAAAATAAAATCTATAACACACGGTGAAATATTGTCTAATACATAATAGATATTTAGAAGAAAACAGCAGTAAAATAATTGGTAGGTGGTTTTCTAAAATACTAGAGAAGGCAACAGTGTTCTGAATCTCGAGTGAGAAGAGCTATTCTGACCTCTCCACACACCCACGAATTCCAGCTGTCCTCACCCACCACTAGAGTAGATACACTTAGGCTGGGTTCACACGGCTTATTTGTGGGGCGTATTTACGCCCCGCAATTACGCCGCGTGGACAGGAGCGGGGGCGGGAGCGGGGCCCGGCACCTCGCCGGCCCATAGACTATCATTCCTAGCGTCGCGTATATGCCGCTAGAAAATGACATGTCACTTATCTCCCCCCTCGGCGGATTCGCCGAGCAGGGAGAGGAGACATAATCCGTAGTTCTCTATGAGAACTGTGGATTACAGTAATGACTGGGACGTATTCCAGCCGTAATTCGCGCACTATGGCGCGTAATTACGGACTGAAATATGGCCCATTTTAAGCCATGTGAACATGGCCTTAGGGTGATAACACATGGTGCACTTGCGGTGCGGCTGTGATATCGGCAAGAACCATTCCTACTATCTGGCCACCGATAGCCACACAAGTTTGATAGTATCCCTTTAGCAACATAGGAGGTGCAGTTCCCCTCCACATAATGGCTGCACTATGTGTTCCCACCCTTACATAAACCACCGATTCATCTGAACTACAGCCACTGTAGAAGCGCGCCCAAGATTTGTTGCAAATATTTACTCTCCCATCTATATGAATGGGGCATGCAGAATTCTCTGCACTTACTGACAAAATAAGTATCCAGTTTTTGATAGCAAAAAATTCTGCAATAAATTTGTTGCATGTGAATATACATTTACAAGTAGGTGTGTTGCGGAAAAGAGATGCAAAGATCTGTACAAAAAAAAGTCCCCTATGATAAGATATCATGCATGTGATGTGCAAATGTCCTTACTGTTATTCCTTGGAACTGCTGGGTCTGTTGACTTCATGTTATTCTAACCTATAAGCTTTCCTGAAACAAACAGCAAGTGTAGCCAAAGGCCTCTATTAACTGAACAGAGGTCAAAAGAGTTAGCAAATAGCATCCAGCAGCACTTCCCCTGAAGAGTAGCGGTGCAAAGTCACCAAGTTCCAGAATCCATGGAGTCACCTAACTTTAACAGAGAATAAGACAGTATCCACCAGGTACTACAAGATAAATGGTCTTTATTCCTCCATAAATTGCAACGTTTCAACCATAATGGGGCCTTCATCAAACATCAAAAGATTGTCTGCCTTAGTCTCCATCAGAATAGTATATATCGGTGTAGCTTTTATTCTTTTTTTATTGTATAGCAAAGAAATTACCACACTCCTTTATGTAGTGGTAGCTAATAAAAAATACCCCGTGATAATAATTTTCTTTTCTTTCTTTCTTTTTTTAATTATTAGCCTATGGACAACATATACCACTGTATGCCTATTGTGTGGCATATATGTCAAGAAACTCTCCTGACACATACCTCTAATGAAAAGATCATACTACAATCTAAATAGAGCCTTAGAAACACTACATTTGTAATAGACAATGACATCAAGGAGGTCAGCTTATAAGTCAGTCATAGAAGTGGACAAAGAGTCTGAAAATAGTCTGCTGGTGTCAACATTTTCAGAAAGTTTTAACTGGGCTTTCCCATCTTGTAAAGTGATGGCATATTACTAGGATATGCCATGGCATTATGATCAATGGAGGCCAACCCATGTGACCCCCACTTATCAGAAGAAGGGGCTTTGGGCTTTACTGTTTTTCTCTGCATAATGAAACTCCCCGGTCACTACTGCTGCCGTCAGACCTACTCACTTGGGTAAGGGCTTCCAAAATCAAGAAACACTGGCCAAACTACATTGTCCATTTCCATTTAGCTGCTTCTGTGCTGTTCCCTAAGGTAGTATAATAAATTGAATGGCACAAATCCTTGATAAGCAGCCAATATGGTGTGCTGCTATGTGCATGCACAGTATGGGGAGGAGAAGACCTTCCACATACAGGTGTGTGCCATTAATATAACTCTGAGAAGCATACAATTAAAATACATGTTTAACTACGTCTGGATAATTGACTACAGGCTGTATCTACTGTGAACATTGAATAATCATGGACTGGAAGGACAACTTTAGGTGGTTTCAAGCTCTTTGACTGTTAAATATACTTTATTAGCAAATACTGAAAGAACATTGCATTTTAAATCCCTGTTCATGCAGAGCCATTTCCTATAGCTGAAATACCCCATTAACAAGAAAGACAAACAGGCTAGTTCCTTCGATGTAATGTGGCATATCATACAGAAAAATTCTAACTTGCATTCTAAATATACAGCACAGATACAAAGACCCAGTTCTTTAGATAACATCTAACATTGCTTAAGGGCACAGCAGCTTTCAATAGCTTACGTAGAAAGCAGTCAATTTATTTAGCAGATGTGAAACTATAATAATCTAATGTTATGAAACATACTAAGGCAATCCATTTGCCAAGTAGAATTTTAATGCCAAACACAAAATGGAAAGACTGCTGCAGTTTCATTTCAATGACAGAGAATAGGATTGGCAGAGAGAGCTAGGCCCAAGGCACAAATGCACTCCGAGACTGCCACAGATATCTGCTCTCTATCCACAAGTGCAGTAGTCTTATTAAATTATGTAGGAAAAGACATTTCTGACTTTTAGCAGTATGGGGCATGATAGACATGAATAAGCTAAAAGAAGGAGTTACTAGTGTTCTAGTGCTGAACAATATTTTAACTGGCCAAACATATACTGAAAGCTATGAGAGAATACCATTTCTTTCCATCTAGCAGAGTGCACTCTAAAAGGGGTATTCTGGTCAGACTGTCCTCACACATGAGGAAAGACATATATACAATGCTGCTATAATACTGTGTTGTGCGCTTTATACTCTTATTCTGCTCTCTATGCATATTATTTGTGTGCTATGTTCCTATAAACACATAGGGCCACATGTATGAAACGGTTTTGGTCAAAAACTCACTATTTTAACCATAGGTTTCTATGAGGAAAAAACTGAGTTTTAGACCAAAACCGTTTCATACATGTGGCCCGATAGTGTGTCATGATTTAGAAAGTTCACATGACAGCCCACAAGTATCCTCAGAACTGGCCTTGCAAGTTCTGCTTTTAATTATTTTCTGAATAGCGAAAAATAAAATCTGAAATTAACATCTAAAAGAGTCCTGTAACCTTAATAAGCCATGCTAACTGATGTATACTCACTTGCCCAAAAAAAAGTCATGCACCCAGGTAAAAATGTTCGATTGCTACAAAATTCAGCATGCAGCAATGTCTCAGGCATATACCATGAGGTTTCTATCACCACACAATAACTATTAGGAATAAAAGTGAATCATTTCTAAGCGGAGGGAATTTTGCAGCACACGCTTGTGTGAACAGAGCTGCTTAAGATTCGCATAATCTGACTTTCTTCTAAGCACCCATTAATATAGAAGGCAAATAAATTCCATTTTTATATTTAAAATACATCATTCACAACTTAACTTTCTACATTCACAAAATCTCATATTCAAATATTGCAGTTTCACTGCAGCTGCCACCCATTTGTCAGGGTGTATATAGAGGTTGGGATTTACAAGTCGCCAAGCAGACAGTAAATAAACACCCACTAGTTATTTGAGCTGTCTTTCCACTTAATGGGAAAAGATGTGATTGTATGCAAACAAGAGCAATTAAAGACAAATAATAATAATGAGAAAATCTTAATTAGTGTATTCCTACTCTTACAAGACTTGGATGTAGCTTGTTTGCTTCTTTGAAGTATACATACTGCTCCAACCATTGAACCTGTGTGAGCTAAGGAGGAATTCTCCAGTAAAAAATCCAAAAATACACTGCTGCTATCATCCTTTATCAAGAAAAAAACCATTTTATTTAGTGTTGTCATCAAATAAATCACATAATATACTCTTTTTTTACTATGTCCCTTTGTGTAAAATAAAGTAGTCTACTGTGCTATTCTGTACAGCACAAAAAAACTAAAGTGTTCATTTTAAAAACTAAATGTAAGGGTATATTCACACGGAGTAATTTCGGCACACATTTTGTCACGTAGTTGCGCTCTAGTACGGACGCGTGCCGAAATTACGGTAATTCATAGTTCTCATAGAGAACTATGGATTACGCCTCCTCTCCCCGCTCGTACAATACGATCGTATTGTACACGTGGGGAGATAAGTGACATGTCAATTATTTCGCGTATTCGCCGCGAGCAATGGATGTCAATGGGGCTGGCGGGCTTCCGGCCCCTCAGCGCCGTGGTAGTTCGCGGGTATAAGCGCGAACTCCCGAAACACATGATGTACTGCGGCACATACCATACGCGCCGCAGTACATCGTGTGAACCTGCCCTAATTTACATATCATACGAGAGCAAAACTTTAGGATGTGTTCTCAGGGGGCGGATCTGCTGGGCATTTTGTTGCAAATTTTCCTACATTCACTTGAATTGGATAAGGGAAAATCCACTGGAATGGTTTATCTTCCCATTTCAGTGCAAATTTAGCTTTCTCCCATTGAAATTAATGTAGAAAAATCCACATCAAGGCCTACAACAAAATCTGCATTCAAATAAACAGATCTACGTGTATAAACTTACCCTTACTTATCAGTTGTCCACTTTGGCCTATGGACGGAGGTTATAAATGGGCCAGAGTAGAGAGTTGGTAAGAAAGACTGATTCCCCATATGAATTCCTTTTACCCCCTATGGGACTTATGGACCATGGCTAGAAAAAGTTTCACCTAAAAATATCTATATCCGTAGGTGTATGGAAAATCATATAAATGAGCCCAAAACAGTAATGGACATTTGTGGGTAAGGTGGATAACAAAATTGAAAAGTAAATTTAATACATAAAACCAAGGCAAAAAAAATAGTAATATACCTGTAGTAGGGAAAGGTAACTGGGACGGGGCATTTTAAACTGCAATGACAATAGCCGCTCTTTTATAGCCTTCAAGACCATAAAAAACAATGTAAATGACAACTATCTCAATACCTATAATAGTTGAGCATAAATTCAGCAAAACAATCATGAAATTTGAAATCCAAGTAGTGTTTCCTGCAATCTTCTTCAGCTATAAAGTATATTAAAATGCCCTGTATTTTGTTCTAGCATTGATGAAGCAAATCAATAATAGCATTTGTGCTTGAAAATAAGTCATATGAAATACATGTTCTGATCATTTTGAAAAAACGGAAGAAAAAGACTTGTAAGAGTAAAATGTCAACCTATGAATAAAATTATGCTGGAGTGTATGTTTATAGTCAAACCTCATAATTTAAAGTAAATGATAACAGAGTCAAGTCATTTTAGTTCATTGAACGCTCATATAATGCTGTATTCATTCGCACTGATCACAGAGCTGAATGCGGAAATTATGTCTGTGACAAAATCACTCCTACACATTCATTATATTCTACATTTTCCATGGGAGTGGTGGATGTTCAAGTCAACACATTAAGCAAACAAATAACAGGGTTGAAAACTCTACCAGTAGGTGTTAGAAAAGACATATTTCCAGATAATAAATATATCACGTTACAGCAAGGAGAATGGAAAATATGATTTAATAAACCGTCCATTGTAGTTTCTGCAACACAACATCTATCATAGCTACAGTTATTAAGTTAACAAATCATTGGTCCTTCCAGTCCATGAGTACAATGAGATTACTACTACATTCTACACTGGTAACGGTGCCATTCCAAAATAAGGGAAGAGTAATGAATGGGGACATTTTACCAGTGATCCAAGTGTTCAACTACAAGTAACAACATTTGACATCACAACACTGACCTGACCGGCTGATCTAGGCACCTTCTCCACAAATGATATAAATGCCCATCAGGTGGGAATGGGGATAATGTGGCAGCAGGCACCTGAGTCAGACTCAAAAAACTATTCATTATTAGTGTGTAAAACATTAGCTGTAGGTGTCTTATGTAACAGGAGAACAACTACAAAAGAACATTAACAATTATGTGGACGTATAGAATTTAGAATTTTTGTTAAGAACTATTATCTAGTCTGATCGGCACTTGGAACCAGGAACAAAATCTTTCCTTTAAAAGGAATGTGTCATTAGAAAGTGACACATTGTTTAACTCATACTTGTATGTTAAACACGTTTTAAAAATTTTTGGGTGTTTTTTATTTTTTTTACATTTCCTATATCACTATTTAAAAAAAATAAAAAATCCTGCAATCCTGCAGTTTTCACTTCGGCCACTAGGACTAATAATAGTTTGAAACTTTCTGTTCTGTAGAGAAAACTTTTTATTAGTCTCCTCATTATCAATATAGGCAGGATTACTCTGAAAAGTGACCCCAATGTGTATAGATAACACAGAATCCACTATTCACAATAGGACATACTCACAGCTCCCCCTTTCCACCTCCCTGCGCACTGACTTCTTTCCAAGTCACGGCGCATGTCTAGAAAACTCTCCTATAGAAGTGAATGGGTCTGCTCTTGTTCACGGACTCCTATGTCCATGAAGCTGCTGAAAAGTATCTCTAATAATGCTGTTAAAACAGCCCAGGCAAGATGGCCACCCGCATAACTATATACAGACAAAAAAAAATAAAAAAATCTATAATCAGAAAATAAAAATGGCAAAGAACAAAAGAATATGTGTATCTTGTCTTGATTGGTAAAACAAAAAATAGGTGACAAGTGCCAGATCAGTTCTGGCCTTAAAGGGGTTGTCTCATCTCAAAGTTTCATAGGATGCATGAATGAAATAATGCTGCTGTGCTCTGTCACGTCCTGGTCAAACTGTCTGTAATTAGCATATGAGCTTCATGTATTCAGACTTCTGCTAATTAGATAAATCGAATGCTGTCAGGACCAGGGAGGCTTCTGAGTTAAAGTAAACAGTAGTAATTACTGGTTTTTGTCTGAAAGATCAGATAACAAACAAGCTCTCACTGCCCGCAGTTCTGTGCTGCCTCGACCTGTGTGATGACATCACACCCTGTTATCAGATAGAACAAACAGCAGGGGAGAAGAAGTACACAGGTCTGTCACTTGGGAAACCAGAAAGCCTTCAGATGGTGATAAAATCACTTGTAGTTCCTCAACGAAAAAAAAATGAACAAAGCAATATATTTGGAAAACATCTTCATTTAGTGTTCCCTATATGTTGAAAGGTAATCTTTGTAGCAAGACAATCCCTTTAAGGGTCCCATATTTCTCTGGATCAATAAGGTGAAATCTTTTCATCCATATCTACTTCCAGCCCTTGGTTGAACTTGATGGCGCTGTCTTTCTTCTACCAGGTGATCGGTCTAACCATTACTGTAATCACGTTTGGTTAGCTAAATGTCCTATTAGAAAGCTTCCATCCAGTCTGCTTACTAGATCTATATAATCTTTCTAAAGATATGGCTGCTTCAAGCAGTCAGCAATGGCAAATATCTGGCATTCTATAGTGCAACGTGGGCTAGAGTTGCTGTGAAAAGCTCTTTCAGAGACAAGCTCTCGCTGCACAACAATTTCTCATTCCAATGATCTGTTTTTCTTACAGCTCTCCTCAAGGCAGGAGCACACATGGCAAGCTTAATCGTTCAGGAAAAGAATTTCCTCAAACACTAGTTCCAAAGCCAGTTTATAGGAAGCAACTTCTGTGCTATGAACGGAGCAATATGACAATCACATAGTCTTCTGTACACTTATTTTTTTCATGCCATGGATGATTATTTCCTTTCTAAGATGAAACACAAAGCACTGTACTACATTAATATCGTGATGAATCTTATTGAGCCACTTATATTAGATGGATAAATGATAGAGGTATAACATTACTTACCAAAGAAAATGTTAGGTAAACTTAGAAAAGCAGATTTAAAGGGGTTGTCTCACTACATTGATTTCTCCTGTTTTTTTGGTTTCATTTTGAATTAAGGGGCGTGTTTACTGGCTTCTACTAGGCTGCAGTAGAAGCCAGGTCTGTAGCTATAGCACCCAGTTCTGGCAGCCTATCAGGAGAGATCAAACAGGTCTGTAGCTATAGCGACCGGAGGAGCTGATGC
The DNA here is from genome assembly GCA_025379985.1 of Phyllomedusa bahiana. Classification (NCBI taxonomy): domain Eukaryota; kingdom Metazoa; phylum Chordata; class Amphibia; order Anura; family Hylidae; genus Phyllomedusa; species Phyllomedusa bahiana. Next base: position 177,541 of record JAODAL010000452.1, on the reverse strand, counting down.
AGCCCATACAGGAGGGGATATCTTAGAATAGGTAGGACACTGTTAATGTACACATATTGCAAAGCTACTTGTTTATGCAAGATTTTTAACATAATAAGCAATCCCTGTAGTGAGACAACCACTTTAACAAGGATGTTAAAGAGAGTCTTGTGGGCATCTATTTAGTGACATACCTACCACAGATGTGGAAGTGCTAAGTGCTTAAGGACAGGGTGACCCAATGTCTAGTTTATATCCTTCCTGCCAAGGATGGTTTTAGAAAAAAGACACAGTGAACAACTGTACACAGCTGCAAAGAGCATTCCTCAAGACTGGACTTCCAGAAGCAACCATAAAGTGGAACGGAAAAACTTGCCTCTCCGTCTCCACTATCACTTCCAGTTATTGGGCAGAGGCTGAGTGCTCTGCCCATAGAGTGAAATCAACCCTAAAAGGAACTAGGTTTAATTAATAATGTAAAGGTGATATTATTAGGGAAATTGAAATGTAGTATTATGTAGCACCTATATGCCATTATTACGTGAGCTGTTTAAAGGAGTATGACTTGGAAATTACATATTTTTTTAAGTACTACAAAGTATTATCTTGACTGTATTGTTAAATATGTGGCAAAAGAGTGGTGCATTACTATATACGCTAATCAGCCATAGCAATGAAACCATGGAAGCCAAACAGGCGCTGTAGCAATGACACTTGACAAGTGATGTTACATAGTACGGTTGGAAAAAGACATATGTCCATCAAGTTCAGCTAAGGTGGGGGAAAGATGTGGATTACGGAAGGGGTAGAGAAAATTTTTAAGCCTTGTTCTCCCTTACTTTATAAAGACTTTGGAACCCATAAGGCATTAATCAATCTGCTCTTAAGGAACATTTCATTCCTGATCTCAAAATTGTCATCAGACTGAATATAGATGTTTTATACGGTTACACAGGTATTAATATTATTTAATAGTAAGTGCTTTGAAACCCTCACCTGCTCTTGCTGTGTCCAGCTCCTCGGGCAGGCTATTCCACTGATTCACAGTTTTCATGGTAAAGAAGACTTCTCTTCTAGAGATTTAATCTGTTTTTGCCAGACTAAGGAAATGTTCCCTTGTGTTTTGAGGGGATTTTACATGAAATAGCTTTTCCCCATATTTTTTGTAGGGGCCATTTGTACAATTCCAGAAATTAATCAGGTCTACCCCATAATCTCATTACAATGGGACACCTAAGTGGTGGCATATGGCAGCAAATGAAAATGTATTGAAGTAGACGATTGGGTCAAGGCACAGCATCTTCAAAGAAATAGGTCTTGCGGTATATTCCCTGTAGTGGCTGGTACCCTCTAAAAGTGATTAAAGGACTGCAGAGGTGAGCCTGCAAAGGGGTCATGGACAACAAAGGCTGAGTTATGCACATGGGGAACAAAAGCTAGTCCGCCAGGTCCAATCCCACATAATAGCATCCGAAAAAACGTAATACCATAGAAAGGTGTCAGACTATACAGTGCATCACAGCTTACTGCATATGGGGTTGTAGACCTGCAGCCCAGAAAGTCCTCATGGTAATCCTAGTCCACCACTGACAGTGCTTACAATGGGCATGTGAGCATCAGAACTGGATGAAGGGGAACTGATCTGATTAATCCCATTATTTAGTTTGACTGTAGGAAGAAGACAAGCTGGTAGAAGCAGTGTAATTCTCTGGGCAATACTCTGCTGGGAAGTCTTTAGTCTTAGCCTTCATGTGAATGTTATTTTGACAACTACCTGAACATTCTTGCAGACCAAGTGGCAATGGTATTCCCTAAGCTTAGTGGTCACTCTCTCTAATGTACCCTTCCACAATACATAAATTGTTTAAAAAGGTTTAATTAACATGACAAATAATTTACGGTAAATTTCCCAGATCTCAATCCAATTTACTCAATCTCAATCCCAGATCTCATTCCAACCTATAGGATGGGCTAGAAAAACAATCCAATCCATGGAGGCCCAACCTCAAACCTAACAGGACTTACAAGGAGCTGCTGCTAACGTCTTGGTGTCAAATACCACATGACACTTTCCTGAGGATTTTTGGACCTGGTCTTGATGGATCAGAAATATTTTGGTGATACAAGGAGAACGGAAAGGCAGGTGGTTTTATTGTTATAGGCAGGTGGTTTTATTGTTATAGCTGATCGGTGTCTATATACAATAGGAAGCTTTTAAAATTGTGCAGGTGGTTCTGCTTCCCACCACTTTTACACTGCAATAATGGAATAAGCACCTGAGATGTGACTTAATCTGATTCTCTGTGGATAGCCCCAGTACAACATTGTCCCACATTGCTGCTGCCAGCTTTTGTACAGTACTGCAAAGATGACAATTATGTGTAACAGCTAGTTCAAGTTTGACAGCACAATAAAGTAACTGTGGTATGGTGACCTGCCAGTTTCGCGTGTCTATGCTAGTATTAGGCTGCGTTCCCACGGCACAGGACAAATACTGGCCGGTTTGCGGGCCGGTATTTGTCCTGTTTTGTGGCCGTCCCCACGGCCGGATGGCTTTTCTTTGCGATGAGCGTAGAACAGCCCTCCTCCCTCCCATTGAGGTGTTCATATTCCGTCTGGAAACCGGACGGAAGACTGAACATGCTAAATGTTCTTTGAGCGGCCCGCAGGCGGAAAAACCGCCGGGCGGAAAACCCGTGCAGTGGAGACTGCTGCACGGGTTTTCCATAGAGCACAATTGTGCCATTTTCGGCCGGTTTTTCAGGCGGTCTGAAAAACCGCAAACCGGCTGAAAAACTGGCCGAAAACCCGTGCAGTGGGGACATGCCCTTACTCTTACAAACAGAACATAAACAATATATACTACATATTGTGTTTCAGATAAGATTAGACTGTACCCCACATAAGTAGTTAAAGACTTCTCGGACTGTTCAGCATTGTATATCTTAAGATACGGAAGAGGCCAAGTGTTAGGGATAGCTTATCTGCCTCACTGGCTTATAAATTACTGCAGTAAGTGAGCTAAGAGCATCCTTGAAAAGGTATCCTGCACTGGACATAAAAGGTCGACATTATGAGATAAACTCTTTTACTTGATAAAATACAGCAAGGTTGCAGTCATGAGTCATTATCACATTTACTCGTGTTTTCTATTAAAGCTCCTTTTTATAAAAAGAGAAAATAACATCACTGTGTAATGTAACATGGGAACTAAAGAGATATAAAATCACTGGAACTGCTTAACACAAGACGATAGAATCAAGAGACTGCTCACATAGTATATAGATGTAGCAAAGGTCAACATTTCTAACATGTTAGATATATGGATATAGATATATTGGTGTTATTATAAACTTCTACAAATTTACAACAGGTTTACTGCAAACCTATAGCATTTAGCTCATTAATGAATCCCTAACCCTTAACTTATGTATGAAGAGTTAATGGCAAGCAATATTTTTTGTATTTTACCCGGATGGACACTTAGGTACTGATTCTGCAAGCAATGGCAATAGCTCTGCTACTGGCAGACAAGCCAACTCTATGATGGGTTTGGTCTTAATACTATTGCGCACACTATTATCTATCAGAATAATATCTAAAGCATAAACGAGAGGATTGGAGGTCAGGAACTATACCTAAAAGGCAGCTGTTATTTGTAAAACAGTTCAGTGAACACAGCACTAAGCTATTTATATCCAATCATATAGAGGTAGGTGATAGCATAGCATGTCAGAAATTGCTATAGTTACAATTTTCACCCATCAAAAAGATTACAATATAATAAGATACGGTCATGGTATTTGGCTTGGTGCAAGTCCGCCCAGTGGTAGGATAAAATTACCAACTTGCCACTTGGGAATATTGTACTGTAATTATGATGAGCAATTCAAGTTGTTATGTGAATATGCTATGAGACATATATACTCATTGTACTGTACTGATAAATGTGGACTTTGCAAATGAACACATATGTTTGAGAAATGGAATATGGTGATCTTGTTTCATTTTACACGGATTTGCATGCACATGTAACAGAAAGATGGGCTGCAATACTTATTCATTCTCAATTCTCACCATGAAACACAAGGACGCAAGTGTTGCATCACAAATACAATAAGAACAACAGAAACCAGTCATGCAATACTTGAGTTTGTGCAATTAATATCTCAGTGCAGTTCCCAGTCTGATTTATATTAACCAGCACCCTTCCTCCCCCTCCAAAAAAAAAAGAAAGGCTGTACAAACCTGGGCTCTTAAACTGATCCGGACTGGGAAGGTGATGGAGGGGGGAGTTACTTGCTGAGGCAGCATGCTCGCTACGAAGCATCTGAGCCGCTCGAGGCCCCATGGAACCGTAATCCGCAAACGATAGTGTGGCCCGTTGGTCACCGGGCGAGGTATAGAAACCATAATCTGGGATTCCTAAAGACATATTGACTTTGTCACTGCGATGTCTTAAGTGTGACACAGTGAATAAGTGCAATACAAGCAAAAACAATGTAACATTGAAAACCACCAAACAAATAGGTTGCCAGCCCTTGCCATCTTTTTCATAGATTCTTACCATCGTAAAGAATACACAAATATAGAAAACAGTCATCTTAGAAACATACAACATGTAGTTAGTTTTAAACAAAAATATATTGCAGAATAGCATCTTTTTTTTTTAACACCCCCAATTTGAGTTACAGTCACACAGTTTAATTACAGATGTTGTGCACCAGCATATTCGATTTGGCTCAAGTGGACACAAATGAGTAACTTCTTGGAGGTAATGCTCTAGCATCTTTAGCAGCTTCCAATTTTTCTGAAGTGAACAACCCGACATTGCTTCATAATACGCCAACGCAACCTCTGGATGAAGTGGAATCAGGCTCCATCTTCGTCCAACAGCCTATGTTCTGTCACACACCTGAACCAAGACTACCGTGGCTATTGAACAGAAGAGACAGCGTCCCTCCACCCTTGTTCCATATCTAGTCCTAGCCTGAAGTATCTCAAAATCTCAGCCCTATTCTTGTGAAAATAAGACACAGAACTAAAATCTTTGAGGTACAAAAGGAAAGTTTGGTGCTGATCAATGACACACTAGGATGTTCCTTGAATCTATTTTTGTTGTCTCAGTTTGAGAAGAGGTAATTTATGCAGTGGTTACAGAGATGTGGCAGTAAAACTGTAGGAGACTAACGCACAAAACAGATCATTCTTATGCTATAATTAGTTGAATAAAAAAAAATAGGTTTGGTCATAGTAAAGAAAAGATTTTTTTTTAACTATACTGCTGCTATCACGGTAGACCCTGGTATTGGATCAACACTGGAGGCAAAATCAAAGGTGCTACAGGATAGTGAAAAAATATGCCCCATATCTCTGAATCTCTGTTTTCGATTAGGCATAGTTTAAAGGTTTAAATTAATTTTGGTTAGGCGATGCTCACAAGATGACCCCATTAGACAGATGTATCAGAAGTAACCTTATATTCTGGATAGATACCGGGACATCATTCATTTTCTACCCATGATTTCCTGATTGATTCACCTTATTACATCCTACATGATACCATGGCACAAAGTTATCTCAACTTTTTCAATGGCCTTGTTTGTGTTATAAGAATACATAAGAAAGCCATGATATTGCATTCAAGCTATAAACTCTGCTGCATCGGCATGATGCAACAAATGTACATTGACATTTGACACACCACAAGCCATTAAACATTTCAAGTTAAAGTTTACTGCATCATGGCACGTAACGTATTTAATCTAAAATTGTAGTCTGTCATATCTGTAGAATAACTAGATTACAAAAAAATACAGGGTTATTGAAGACCTGTTTTAAAAATGCAAAAATACATTTTCTAGCATTAGAAAGCAAATTAAGCCTCATGTTACTCATATGAGAGTCTTGTCTCTGGTGTGGAATAAGAGCCAGTGCTTCTATCCCATACTTCAGAGGGGCTAACAGCCATTAGCCATGAAATGTTCATGCCCATATTCATGGTGACCTGCATGAGGAGCAGTTGCCTGGTGCAAAGTATATACCCATGGTGTGCTATTTCTGATAAGTAGAACAGGTGGCGACCGTATTGATCCCTCCATTAAAGAAAGCACCATGGAAGTCTGTTACAATAATAATGTTGAAAAAGAGGTCTTCTCTTGCACTGAAAACTGAAAAAGTACTTAAATGGCAAGCCTTACTGCACTTCCAAAAACAAATGTACATATAGCAGGAAATTAAAAGGTTGCCCACCATAAACTTTGATGGCATATCAATAGAATATGCCATCAAAATCTGATAGTTGTGGGTCCCATACATATCTCAGGAACGGACCCTCAAAAATGCCAGCTCAGAATGGAGAGCTGGTTACACTTGTGCACGACTCTCCACTCTGTTCTATGGGAGCACAGAGTACAGCCGAACACGGCGCAACTGGCTCTCCATGCTGAGCCGGCACTTTTGGCCGTGAGAATATCAGAGGCGGGACAGCATCAGTCTTTCATGAAAAGATTAAAATTTTAAATAAAAATATATTATATATATATATATATATATAATATATATATATATATATATATAAATATTATATATTATAATTTTTTAAAAAAAATATATTTTATTTTATATTATATATACTTTTTTATATATACCCGCCTGGAACACATTTGTTTACTGGGTCAGACTGGCCCATCAGAGTACTAAATGGCCCTGGCTCTGATATAATATCAAGACTAAAGGTCCAACCAAAGCTAACCGCCTCTGGAGCAAGCTATGGACAATAGGGTCTACATCATATTGGAGGATTCACCATATGTGCAATAATAACAACAAAGTTTACAAGGCAACTCAAAGTAGACATGCCCATAATCTGTAAAGATGAAGGGTGGTCCCACAGAACCCTAGTCCAACACTGTCTATACACATTGGAGGTAATGATCAGTAATTTTCTTCACTGCAGCTTTGCCTTTATAGTTGATGTCATGTATGTTTTTGGGTTCAAAGGTTTACCTTATTCAACCCTAAACTATATTTTTTCAAAAACCATGAGTTTTCAGAATTTAGTCACTGCTGTTAAATTTATATTAGATAAAATATGTTTAAAAATGTATTACACTTCATGGAATAGGAAGAAAAGAAGTAAAATCCGAGCAACTTGTATTTTTAGGACTATAACTGTCATTTTACATTGATTCACAAACATTTTCTGCTTAAAAACTTCCAGAAATAATTTATTCTTGCAAAGAGCTCTGCATACATTTTACCGATCAGGATATGAGTTTTATTCCTTCCAACAGTGCACATTCAAAACATTGTTTTCCTTTTCATTTAGCAAAGGGAAATTACTATTTACTGTGTGCATTGCCAGGCAAACTGAATCGCTGCAAGGAAATTTGTCCCAAACACCTGTGTTCCTGTCACCCCCCACACATAAGCATAATTGGTCTGATGCATAAAACAAGCTCAGGCCTGCAGATCTAAGGTCCATGGAGGAGAAAAACTAGAGCTCAACAACCTACAAGAAGTTCCATTTCCTTACTTCAATACACAACATCAACAACTAAATTTACTGGCCAGTCATCAGTGGAAATATGTGATTCTATTTTATTCGGTCTCCGTAGAGCATGTTTTGACTCTCTCTCTCTAACTTCTAATTAAAGGTCGAGAGATGCCATCTCCGGTGGTAAGCCGAGTGAAATAACACCATCACATAGGAAGAATGCACATGCTGGGAATCAAAAGGTGTGGGCAGATGGGGAGAAATTAAGAACTTCTAGCAAAAATAACTTTCAGTCTCTTTGTTCCTTTGAAGACTTCAGCTAAAAATTGCCTCTAATTTATTTCAGGGCATAGAGAAATCTCTGAAAAGCACAGGAGCTTCATTATCACTTCTTGCTTCTGATTACTCTATTGTGCCATATTTTAGCTACCCTGGTATAGATATCTCAAAACAAAATCTGTTCATTGAACGTTTTCTTAACATCAGACGGACATTCGACTTTAGACAGCCCTCTTGCATATGTCGCATTACATCACATTTAGTTGGCGGGAGGATCCCTCTATCGGGGACCTTCTATCAATGTACCCTGATAAGTGTTTCTTTCATTACTGTACAGATATAAGCATACAAAATGTAGGTACAATGTTAATACAATTTTGCAAATTTGCTAGAACTGCTTTACTAAAAGAAAAAAATACCATATGAAAGGGATGGTTAAAAAGCTTACAAAAAGGCACTGAATACAAATCTCAAGGTATACTCAGCCAGGGTGGAGAGCCATGTCAAGAGAAGTTGTTTCTTTGATGGAAGACCGTCAATGTTCATTAAAATCAATGGAAGTCAACAGATCTCTACCATTGGGCATTGGTTTGCTTCCCCTACGATGTTACTATTAGGTAACACTACTGAAGAAGCCATGTGATTACATGTTTAAATTAATAGGTCCACATTTACTATTGTGGTTGCGCCAGAAAAGTGTTTAGATCAGCAAAACGGCTGATCGAAACACTTAGTTAGCGGCATGGCAGGTTTCCTGCATCAGAAAAGTGTCAGAAAATACTAAATAAGTTGTGCACTTTTGGAGCAGAATGGTGCAGTGTGTTGCAGACATATTTTGGACTCTTTAGACACCTCTATCACATGGGGGGCATGTTTTAGTGGAAAGTGGGTGTGGCTTCACTAGGGAAGGGTCGTGATCACGATGTGACATGCTGTGGCAAAAATGTGTCAAAATTCTGGTGTAGAAAGTAAACCAACCAAAAGCTAGACAAGTGTAAAAGCGGCCCAAACTTATCAATCAGCATGTGATAAATTTAGAACATTTTTAGACTACCTGTCTAAATTTACGCTGACTCTTAGACTTATATACACAAGTTTCCCTAGGTTACCGGCCACCTTTCTCTGCTCTCATTGCTCCAGCTGCCCTGCTCCACCATTGTGATGTCTCTCCCTGCTGAGTGTTATCAGTAAAACCGAGGCTTGTTTATATATGTTACTGACCATCTTTATCCTTTAGGGTATGTTCACACGACTTAATTGCGGGGCGTACAGTACACCCAGGTAATTAAGCCAAATGTTCGGGAGTCGTGCTGATCGGCGCGTACTCCTGCGGCGTGGGAGAAGGGGGTGGCAGCCCCCCGGCCCCATAGACATGCATTACTCACGGTGCGAAAGCGCCGTGAATAAATGACATGTCAATTATCTCCCCGGGCGTACAATATGATCGTATTGTGCGCCCAGGGAGAGTAGGCGTAATCCATAGTTCTCTATGAGAACTGTGGATTACCTTAATGATTGGGGCGCATTTTGCTCGTATTAGAGCGCAGTACGCTCGCAATACGAGGTGAAATGCGTCCCAAAATAAGCCCAAAATAAAGCTCTGTAACCTTGTGTGTTTATAAACCTCCTACACTCATGTCACTGTAACAGGAATAGCTAGGAAGAGCAGAGCTGATATGCCAATCGCTGTTGTAGAACTACCCACAGTTTCACTAGGAAGTGAGAGTTTGAAACTGCCTGTGAAAAGCAGGCTATGTGAACCAGCATGGTTTGCAAATATCACGAGAAAAATATAAAATGCATATAAAAGAAGATACTTGAGTGACTGATGTAATTGTTATCTATTTTTGGTGCATTGCACTTTTCAATAAACATGCTGAAACATCTTTAGTTCTCAATTACATGGTTGTAATTTACCAGTACTTACCTATTCTATAACCTGCACTCTTCGAAGTTCAACTGAACTTAACATACAGCCCTATACTGCAAGTATGTTTGGATGTTACATCCAGAATACAGACAGTTGAACATTGGAATGATATGACTTATAAATGTATTATACATATAGTACAAAATGTACAATGATTTTGGTTGATGGGACTTTTTTGCATTACTTTTGCTTCATAGTTAGGGCAAAAACAGGCAATCATAAAATCTAAATAGGTCCTGATCATTTTCTATTACTATTTTGGTAAATACTTGTGATCCCTATGAAAAACCAAATCTGGAGCATCTGCTCTTACCACCCTATTTTGTGCTGTTAATTCTTCTAGAAATATATTTCTGAATCTGTCAACTGGGTGTTACCAATGTGGGGGCGTGTCCCTGCAAAATCTTCAATCAGTGCTGACAGTGAGACATGCCCCTTTGAAAAATGGAATGGTAACACCCAGCTGACTGATTCAGTAAAAAAATCTCTAGAAGGAATAGAGGAACAGAACGAGTTATAACAGAAGATGCTCCAGAATTGTTGTTTTACAGGGAACACAATTATTTACTAAAACAGATCTGTCAGGCATTTCAATAATTAAAAGTGCAGGCACGTGACGACTGAGGCAGTGATTGGCTCAGATCATGGCAGTGCACAACATCTGAAGGGGATTGGCAGGGAACACAAGAGCAGTGTCCTAAATGAATAAACCAAAGCTAGAACATGCTGCACTTAGGACCCGAAATATGCACCATCGTTTGTTGTGCATTTTATTTCTTACTATTGCTTTTAAACATCTGGCTGCATTTAAAAAAAAAAAAAAAAAAAAAAAGTATAAAAAGAAAACCACACAGACATTTTCTCTTTCAAAGGGGTTTTGCCACGATCTCATTTCATACCTCCTGCATTCAGTTCTTCAGCTCTGTGTGCTCAGAAGGGGGCGTGTGTGATTTGCTTGAATTGCATATCATGTGACCCTGCAGGATGACATCGCCAGGCCTTTCCTATCTCTAGTCAAAGAAAGGTCTGTTTATGTGTAGAATTGTAAGTAGTTACATTGTAGCTCAGAGGTAAAACTTTTGCCTCCAGGCACAAGGGTCCTCGGTTCAAATCCCTGCAGGAACCAAACCTGTAATTTTTTCCTCTTTATCAATGCACATTGAGGTTTCTTTTTTTTTATTTATTTGCACTGTTTGACTAATTACTAAGGAGTACAGAGGACAGGAGTAGCATCACAGCACCCGAGGTTTGAACACTGTCTGAGAGGAGAGGTAATGTCTGAGCATGTACGACCAGGACTGAGAAACTCTCAGTCCTGGTCGTATCCCCTGGAGACGAGCTGTAAACAATGGATCGCTAAAGGAGCAGCTAAAACACGGTGCAGAATTTTTAATGATGAATGCTGAATATGTTTGTTATTTAATTTACAAACTTCCCACGTCAATTTTACTTTGTGGCCAAACCCCTTTAAAGAGATATTCCCATAAAGGAAAGTTAATGAATGGCAGAGTAATTCCTGCTACAGTACAGGCCAACCAATTGGCAAGCAAAAACTAGCTTCGTTGCACGGACACTAAACACATCAGGTAGACCTACTGAGAAGTGACTTGGAGAGCATCATGACAAGCATTGAAAGATACCATAACATTCTCATAAAATTATTTTGAACTAAAAATTACTGTGATGTTCTGTGTGGATCACAGTGGCTCATTGGTTAGCAGTGTTTGGGGTTCTAGGTTCAAATCTGATCAAGGACAATATCCATATACAGTTCACAGGTTCTCCCCAGTGTATTCTAGTTTACTCCCACACTCCAAAAACATAATGGTAAGTTAATTTGGAATTTAGATCAGGAGCCCCAGTGAGGACAAGGAATGATGTGAGTGATGACAATCCCTGTACAGTGCAGCAAAATATGTAATAAAATAAAAATCGACCAGAGAAGTGTAATATTTAATTGTAAGCCCCTTTCAGTGTTGGAAGCCTTGCAATGCTGATCTCCATAAACCATGTAATAGTAAATAAATAAGAAAATTAGAAAAAAAAACTTATGACATGGAGCAGAAAAGAAGGTCTGAAAAATCTACACTGAAATGAAAAATATAAAGTCCAAAAGTAAATGTAATGATTCTCATGATATAAAACATGAGGTCTAATTCGGCTCATTTGGTAAACTGTAGACAGTAAAATTTTACCATTCGCTTCCTCGCAGCAGAGTGGTCAGCTCCTGGAATAGCCTGTGTTTTATGGTATTTACTTTTCATTATTTGTTATGGGTCATGTTGCCCGCAGCACCTTAAAGGCACTAAAATCCACTGTAGCATACAATCATTTGATGCTATATGATGTATGTCCGAGGAAAGGTGCCTTGTAGCAGTGAAGTGTTGATAAAAGAGCACTGCTATTACAAAGTGCACTCTTCTATTGTAGGAAATTACATATGACTAATACTGATCCACACTAAATATAATGTGTTATGCTGTCTAGAACCCAAATGCTTTATGATGATTAGTGAACCAGAGTGACAAGAAATCTCTCCATGACTTATGAAATGTAATCATGTCTCGCAAGCTGGAGACATTGGTGCTTGATCCTAGTCCTTATGGCAGAGATACAGGCAACAAGAGAGACATTAGAAAGATTGCTGTGTTGATAGCTGAAACAAATCATGATCTGAAAGCATCGGAAGTCTTTTAATACACAAATAAATATTAAAAAATGCATAACAACAAAAAATAAAATCCGCATCACTCTAGAGCAAATGCCAGGCGTCAAGCCCATCATCTCCATGCTTAACCGGCCATCAGTATAGCCGGGAGTTCTTCTGGCTGGACCATGGCAGCTGCATTCTCTAGAAGGAATCCCTAATTATGTCACATCATATGTATGATGATTTACATGCATGAAGGGGCAAATTGGTGCTGATTCTGCACACAGAATCCAAAACAAGTTACAGTGCATTGAGTAGACCGTTGTGTCACATTATTATGACCACTTTGTTGTTGGCAGTATGTAGCTCATGAAGGAAGTGACTTGTCTGGAGCTGGCTTGGTGGATATATAAGGTGTGTGATAGGCTGTCTGGACACATATCCCTTATTGCTGTCGTGGGTAAAACGGCGCAGTTTGTGAACTGTTCATATCCTGCTGTGGTGAAAATGTACCATGAATAGAAAAAATGTAAGCTGCTAAGAAAAGACCTGAAAACCACAGTGCAACATGTGCCATTAATGTGAGAAGTAACCATTGGCTACAAAGATGCAAGAAAGTGGACCAACATGCTACAGTGGAGACATTAACTACCAGAATGAATCAGGGGGCTACCAGACATGTCTAAAACAGTTCAGCAAACCCTACTATGTATGGTCACTGCATCTCTGCTAATTCATTTGCATCAACAGAAAAGTCACTGTCCTGCTTCATTGGACAGATGGACATTAGCCTGTCAGATGAGAAAGTGAAGGAAACAAGCTGATGGTGGCAGTATTGTGGTCTGGGAAATGTTTTTGTGGCATTTTCTAGGCCACTTATCCATTTAGAAGGCACTCTCAACTGATTTGAGTATGAATCCACACCGCCAAAACATTGCAGCTACGGCAAAGAACTATGTTGGTCTCATAAAGTACCAAATAGATTAAAGTACCAAAAAGATTAAAACAACTACCTTTACATGAACTGAAGGAACTATCTGGACCCCAATTCTTCACTATTGTTAACATGGAAATGTTATGTCTTGTTATAAGAAGCACTATTATGTAATGATGCATATGGCAAAAAGTAACATTAATAAATAAGGCTATCCTTTGTACAAAGAAAGAAACCATTTTTTCACACCGTTTATATTTTATGAGATAAATCCATCCGTAATTGGTTGAAAGAGCATGATCAACACTTCCAAGTACTACCCTGGCCCCGTAATTTCCTAGACTTGATCCCAATTAAGCATCTGAGGGACCACCTAGATGGCCACGTTTACCCTATGGATCCTTGCCCATGCACCCTCCAGCAGCTGTGGGATGCACTGCAGTCAGCATGGCTCCAGATACTGGTGACAACCTACCAGGACCTTATTGAGTCACTCCCAGCCCGTCTACTACTGTTAGGAGCCGTTCACACGGTTTATTGCAGGGACGGATTGCAGCCGTATTGCTCGTCGTACTGCGCTGCAATACGGCTAGAATCCGTCCCAGCCATTACGGTAATCCACAGTTCTCATAGAGAACTGTGGATTCCGTCTCTCCTAGCCCGCTCGGAGAATCCCAGGCGGGGAGAAAGTGACATGTTCATTATCCCGGCGGAATACGCGCCGTGGATAATGCATGTCTATGGGGCCGGGGAGCTGCGCCCCCGCCCCGCATTTAAGCCGGAATTGCAGGCGGAATCCGTCCCGCAATTACGGCTTGAATAAGCCGTGTGAACTAGCCCTTAATGTTTAAATCCCCAACATTCTCAGTTCTAGTAGGGAAAAGTGGCCGATTTCAGGTTTGTCATTGCAAATGGTGAACTCAAGCCCTCATCAAATCTGCAGAAACCATATAAGGATGAGTGCAGATTTTCATTTTAGATTTTATTGTCAATTTGCTACAGATTTTTTGTCCATATGTAAAACATACGATTGAGTAAAGAATATAGAGTAATAAGCATTTCCCTTGGGTATGATTTTATATATCATATGAAACCCTAATAAAAGATATCCAGAAAGGTGGTACTAGCAACTACCTCCAGAAAGATGAAAACCCACACCCAGGCAGGAAATGAAAGGAGAAATGGCTGTGCATTTTCAGAAATGGCTGAGCAAGCCTGTGGATATTCCATAAATCTCTATGAAGTGAATTCCCCTTGAATACGTGGCCCCAAACCTACGTCTGAATGGTTTACAAGGACTATAAATATTTGTACATCATATTTATAGGCAATAAATCAAGCTGAATGGTAAAATTTTCTTGGAACTGTGGATTTTAATCCTCAGGTTTGTCATCAAAGATTTGCAGGCTGCCTGAAGAGCCAGTAAGAGTATGTTCACACGGTGTATTGTGCCATGTAATGTACGTGCCGCAACACATTGGGTGTGCTGGCCAGCTTGCTATTCTAAAGCACAGGAGGTGGGTGGCCCCATTCACTTCTATTATCTCCCAAGCATAAACAGCGGGAAGAAGTGACATGTCACTTCTTTCACTCGGGGTTCAAAACGAGTTGGTAAAGACAGGTAATTCATAGCTAACTATGACAGCTATGAATGACCGTAATTTCAGCGCAATTACAAGCTAAAATACGCCCCGCAATTACACCGCGTGAACATACCCTAAACATATGTGCATACAGATGTAGCAGAGTTCAGCCTGACTGTGATATCATAGATTTATATGTTATATGTTCTTTTTTGTAAACATAGGTCATTAAAAAAGTTGTTATAACATTCTGTGCAATGATATCATGGTGCATTATCTGTCATGCAGTATAGCAACATTTATACCATTGTAATGAATGGTATTAGGGTAGATTACTGATCACACGCTATAGAACATTAGGAAAACCCTGTTCCAATAAGATGAGTCACTCTTTGTCACTATTCCCCCTTTAACCAGTCAATAATGGCACACTACTTAGGCTGAGTAATTAAAAATCCAACTAATATGTTCAGATGTAAATGCCAAGAAAGCTCCAGGTGTACATGTTAAACCTCTACATAGCACTCCTTTGGTTTGATGGAGGCCAGAAGAGGTCCTTGAGGCCAGGCCAGTATATATCAGCATATCTTTCTTTTAGTACACTATTCTAATAAATAAATAATAAATCTTATATTATGCTGCATACATATATTATTAATAGGGGAGCCTATTGTAACAGATGGCACGCTTGATAGTATTCAACAAATTAAAAGAAAAAAAAAGTCCAAGGTCCCTCTTGTTACAGGGTCAATGGAGAATGGTCCAAGAAGCATCTATTACATCCTTGTCAGCTGCTTTTATGGAAACCCCCTTTAGCAAGAAAACACTGGTAAAAATGTTTGACCCCTTGGTAGGTGGTGATGTAAATGTATGCCAAGGACTGCCTTGCCAAGAGGGCCTGTAACATATGGCATCAACAGTGGGATTAGCAGCAGAAGCCTGGGGTGATTGACTGTTCAGCTCCTGCTGTGGGAACCTAGATCAGAGAAACCATACGTTTTTCTTTTTATTATACAACTATTTTATAAAAATACTAAAAAAAACCATAGATAGACATTTGGTATGGCCTCAATTTGACCTTTTCTGTGAATCTGTGGTATCGCCACCTTGTGAGTTGCTCATTACAAGAACAGTTGAGAGCCTCAAGAAAGGCTAAGATACCTAATACATACCTAATTAGGGTATGTTCACACGGCGTACTGGGGCACGTACTGTACATGAGCGCAGTATGACGTGTGTTTTCGAAGGACTTGCTGATCAGCACGTACTTCGAAGGACAGGGAGGCTTGCCCCATCCACTTGCATTATCAGTGGCGCGTAAGTGCCACAAAGAAGTGACATGTCACTTCTCTCCCGGGGCGTACAATTTGATTGTATTGTACGCCAGGGGAGACGAGACATAATTCATAGTTCTCTATGAGACCTATGAATTACCGTAATTGCGGCGCGCATTTCACCCATATCAAAGCGCAAATAAATGGCGAAATGCATGCCGCAATTACACCGTGTGCACATTCCCTTACTTACAAAATAATACTATTACCTATGGAGCCATATAGAATTTTTGTTAGAGTGCAGATCTAGTCTGATCACGATTTAGGTTTAGGAGTGAACCTTTCTTTAGGGTACATCAGTTTATGCTTTATGGGTCTCATATTCTGGATAAATAGTGGGATTTTTTTCATTTTTTTATTAGTTATGTTCCTAACTTCATCCACATCATCTTCTCCTGGTTCAACTTGTTGGACATATGTTTACTGCAACTGTACTATGTAACTATGTTTGGCAAGAACACAAGCCATGAAAAATGAAGAATGGATTATGGCAGCTTCATACTCTGAAGTAGGAATCCCTACAGCTAGGTTGCCTGAAAAACTAGAAAACTACCGTAAATTTTTATGGTAATAGACAACAATGTAAATGTTCTTTCATAACTTGTTAACGTTTAAAGGGGATTTGCCACCAGACCAAGTACTGACCTCTGTTCAGTATGAGAGCAAGATGTCAACAAATCACGCTGAGTCATGAAGCTGCAGTGGAGAGAGGGAGAGGGAGAGGGGGGAGTGAGGAAATCTAAAGGAGCGTCTCAAAACATTAAGTGAACTAATAAACAGTACAACAGTGGATTCAATACAGCAAGACACAGAGCCTCAGACGGCACTGTCAGGAGAAACCTTATCTGCTAAGCAGCTTATGTAATGTAAACAAATCACGAGCTGACAGACGCACACAGACACACACAGCCAGAGCACAGAGCCTGCATAAGGGGATCCTGTGACATGTTCACTTAAATAATCAAACTATAACTTGTGAATTCTGTATACAAAAGAGAACACCTATTCTAAACAGCAGATTGAAAGCTTCTTCATCAGATAAAGCAGGGATCTAATAACACTACAGCTAGTTATTCTGTATACAAAAGAAAACATATTGCTACCCGTTGAGTTAAAAGACCATTCATTCTGCCTGTCATCAGATAAGAAGTGATTCACGCAAGCGCGGCCTTTCAGCTCCTGGGTCGTGACTAGGGGAAGCTTTGTGGTAACCAAGGGGGGTGAGAAAATGCTGTAGCTCTCAGAGTTTCACTTTTTTTTAATCACATATATATAGAAAAGTGATTAAATACCCATTTTAGAGGTTCCCACGTCAACATTACATGGTGGCAAAACCCCTTTAACTACACCTAAGTTTTACATCATGATATAAACATGATATTAGTTTGCCATACTAAAGCGTAGCGATCATACATTTTATTAGTCTGATGATATTTGCGACAAGCTGTAGTGGGCAGAGCCTAAGAGTAGGGTTAAACAGACCACATCTGAGCAGTGCCATGCACCTTGGGGTCTTTTACAGCAAAGCCCAAAGTCAAAGGTCCTACATTGTAAGCTGTCTTCTTCATTCTGTATCACATGCATAGGGAAACCAGCATGTCTTACTAGAAAGAGCGGGATTCGTGAACTTTGTGCTACATACATCATTTCACTTATGCAGCACATGCAATGGAAAAACTCCCTCTGATCATATGAAAGGTGGCGAGCATCTTTCCTGGAAAGAAGAGCACAGGCCACCAGCAAAATGAAAGGAAATCAGTCTTAATGCTCCATTCATTTCCAGCCCGCACTTGTGGCTGTAATGAAATAAGCTTTGTCTCCATTCAGCTGCACTTTTTTCCACAATGTTCAATATTTATTGCCTAATCACATTTACCATATCACAAGTTATTGGTGTCACTTCAGCCCAAGGTTGGAGGGTAACCGTACCTTGGACACATTCACCGAATGAGAAGCTGCAATCAGACGGCGGGGCTCTTGTCGCAGCCTTTACAAAAGGATTTCCACTTGAGTGGCTCATCTTTAATCATTATAAAAGTACAGAGGTTTAATCCATTTTTGATGTAAGCGCTAATAGCTTTGTGTCCTTGAAGTTCAAAGTGGTCTTCGTGCATGTCGCTAATTAGCCAAGCAAAGCAGCCATCCAGCTCCCTCTCGTGTTTCTAATTAGATCCTCAGCAACAAACAAATGTCGACCTCACTGAAGCTTTCTTCCATTAGCTACTACGTCTGCAGAGGTGCAGGCATCGCTCTGTGTCTCCCTCTCTAGCTTTAATATTACATGTGACATTTTGTGTCCCAGCTCCCTCAGTGGTATGGGTATTGTAAACTCAGACATCAATATGAACACACAGACTACAGATCCCTCTCCTGACTCCGAGGTGAAATTTGAACAACCAGTTTAAATTCTTTAGGGAAAAATAAGAGGAAATAAAAATCAGCTTCCTGTCACATTGTGTGTTGTTGATCTTGTCGATGGAGCAGAAGGAAAGGAGATGAGTATTCAGCATATACACAAAAACACAGGGACTGGGAAAACAGTTACAGGTTTTTTCTCGACTTTTCTTGCCCTAACAGACTCCGACTCATTGCCTGCTGACAAGGAAAACACAAAGTAGTTTGTACGCCAGTGATTCATTTTTTTCTGGATGTAACAGGATCCAGCATATTCCTTAGTGTTTATTGCCACAACCTAGAAAACAAAGCCTTTATATACACAATTTCCGTGGAGCCGGATATGTTTTTGTAGTACGGAGAGTCCCAGAGGAAACCTACACTCGTGGAGGGTAATCTACAAGGTGTTTCAAGCACTGACATGTACAAAGTGAAGGCCAGCCATTCATCGCCTTGTCAGAAGATGCTTTAGGTGGTGTTGTGGTGTCCACATTCATAGTGTCAATGTGTTATGAACCAGTACATGGTTTAACTATGTGCATTTGTTATCCAGATGGAATGGAAAATGGTAACACAGACACAATGATTGTGGACCCTACAGTACACAACACCACTGTCAGAAGCAGGAACATCTACTGACTAGGGTGGTAACAAAGATACCATGGATGTGGACCCCACAGTACACAACACCACTGTCAGAAGCAGAAACACCTACTGACTTGGGTGGTAAGAAAGATAATATGGATGTGGACCCCACAGTACACAACACCACTGTCAGAAGCAGGATCACCTCCACACTAGGGTGGTAACAAAGATACTATGGATGGGATGTGGGCCCCACAGTAAAGACCACCACTGTCAGAAGCAAAAACACCTATTCACTAGGGTGGTAACAAAGATACTATGGATGTGGACCCCACAGTACACAACGCCACTATCAGAAGCAAGGGCACCTACTGACTAGGGTGGTAACAAAGATACTATGGATGTGGATCCCACAGTACAGACCACCACTGTCAGAAGCAGGAACACCTACTGACTAGGGTGGTAACACATAGAAACAATGAATGTGGACCCCCACAGTACACAACAGCACTGTCAAAAGCAGGAACACCTACTGACTAGGGTGGTAAAGATACTATGGATGTGGACCCCACAGTACAGACCACCACTGTCAGAAGCAGGAACACCTACTGACTAGGGTGTAAACAAAGAAACTATGAGATGTGGACCCCACAGTAAAACCAGCACTGTCAAAAGCAGGAACACCTACTGACTAGGGTGGTAAAGATACTATGGATGTGGACCCCACAGTACAGACCACCACTGTCAGAAGCAGGATCACCTCCTCACTAGGGTAGTAACAAAGATACTATGGATGTGGACCTCACAGTAAAGACCACCGCTGTTAGAAGCAGAAACACCTACTGATTTGGGTGGTAACAAAGATACTATGGATGTGGACCCCACAGTACAGACCACCACTGTCAGAAGCAGGATCACCTCCTCACTAGGGTAGTAACAAAGATACTATGGATGTGGACCTCACAGTAAAGACCACCGCTGTTAGAAGCAGAAACACCTACTGATTTGGGTGGTAACAAAGATACTATGGATGTGGACCCCCACAGTACAGACCACCACTGTCAGAAGCAGGATCACATCCTCACTAGGGTAGTAACAAAGATACTATGGATGTGGACCTCACAGTAAAGACCACCACTGTTAGAAGCAGCAACACCTATTGACTAGGGTGGTAACAAAGATACTATGGATGTGGACCCCACAGTACACAACAGCACTGTCAGAAGCAGGATCACCTACTGACTAGGGTGGTGAACAGCTACTCTTAATTTCACACATGTGAATGCTGGTGGTGGACATGTTCAACACGTGCTATTTCCTGATGTTTTTCATACATCACAGTATGTCTTTGTCAAAATTCACTAAATGAGGATCTAGCAAAACTAAACCATACAGATAATGCACCAGACTTCTGAGGTACAGACCATTATCCCAACTTTTTCAATGGCCTTTGTTTTAAGGTAAAAGCAGATAACGCGAAAAGCCAAAATATCACAGTCAAGCTAAACCTGCTACATCCGTATTCAATTACTTTGTAACTTATAAGAACCAGCTCAAAGCCAATAGGGAGTGAAAGGTCCAGTACAGATTGTGCCAGGTAAACTTCAACCCCAGTGCTTCAAGTCTGCAGGACTTACCATTGATTGATCATTAATATAGGAAGGAAGGGAAGAAGAGTATGAAGTACAAAATGTGCAAGCAGGAGACATAACCGGAACTAAACCCAACCAAATAGGTTATGACATATCATGAAGTCATGGGAACTATGTGCAAAGTGCATAAGTTTGCTCAAGTACAGTTAAGACCTTGTATTCCTCTATTGAGTTCACATAGAAAAAAGAAGAATAAACTATAAAAGTAAGATCCTGAAGCACGACTAGACATTCTTTACACGAGGTAAAAAAAAAATTGCATAACTTTAAAAGTCAATGCTGTTCCAATTTGCACAGAAGAGTTTTGGCAGTATATTATATCGGTGTGTTCACAGAAAATAAGTTTAACTAACAGTAGCACTCTGGGAATTTTTAATTTTTACTACTGGAGCATAAGTAATCTAGGTTATGTGCCGATAATATTTTTATAAGCATCTTTATTCATGGGTTACAAGCTCTGATCTACTCCATGGGATTATGTGCTCTGCACCTTGACTGACAGAAATGCATACAGTGACCAAAAGTCTCTATTCATCCTTATGAGGCACTCAATGTTTCACATGAATGAAAGAAGAAAGTGACTTGAGGTTCACACAGCAGGTACAGAGCATTTTGGGAGTCTAAGGACAGGGCAAGTGACCCCACAAAAGAAGGGGAAATCATAAAGCAAGCAGCCAATAAAAATATTATCGGTTATATTACATAGATTCCTTATGGTACTGTACAGCACAAAAAAAATTGGAGTGTTTTCTAAATGCTTTATAGACTATAATGGAGTAAAATTTAAGTTGACATTTTTAAGCTTCCTGAATTATGGTTTGTAACATGTTACATGCAGGTTAAAGGGGTTGTCCACCTTGATCAAATAAATAACCACCAAACAAAATATTAAAAGATAGGAAAAAAGCTGTAATCACTAATCCCCAGTATGGAGGCCCACTGAATGCTAGTAGTATAATCTTACCAGTCATTAATAAACAAGGACCGGAGTGTCCACAGCGCTGGATTACAGGGGGACTGGTAAGATAAGTACAGGTTTTATTCTCCTTCTGTCACAAAAAAAAGTGTTTTTTATTTTTTGTAAAGGCGGACATGCCCTTTAAGTTTGTATAGTAAAAGTTGTTAAGTCCGTGTGTAGACTAAAGCATCGCAAGCCATTGACAAGCATTGATAAAGTTGAGTTCATTTCCATGGTGCACCATCTGTCAAGTAACCCCTTTTTTCCACTGAAGTCAATGGAGAGGAGACCTTGCAGGGAGTTCTATCCATTTGGAGAGTTTAGGAGAAAGACTGACTGGAAGAGCCAAGCACTGACTGCGGCCAGCCAGTCAGACAGCCACTTGGCCACAGTGTTGGACATGGATCCTTGCAGGGAGTTCTATCCATTTGGAGAGTTTAGGAGAAAGACTGACCGGAAGAGCGAAGCACTGACTGCAGCCACATCTCCACTGATATCAATGCAGACAGCCACTTGGCCACAGTGTTGGACATGGATCCTTGCAGGGAGTTCTAACCATTTGCAGAGTTTAGGAGAAAGACTGACTGGAAGAGCGAAGCACTGACTGCAGCCACATCTCCACTGATATCAATGCAGACAGCCACTTGGCCACAGTGTTGGACATGGATCCTTGCAGGGAGTTCTATCCATTTGGAGAGTTTAGGAGAAAAACTGACCGGAAGAGCCAAGCACTGACTTGGCCACAGTGTTGGACATGGATCCTTGGGGGTCCACAGTGGACTTGATCCTTGCTGCCCACCCTATGGCTACTGCACATAACTCTTGTATACTGCCTCTTATTCACTGCCTCTTGTCCTGAAAAGCAGCCCCTGGCTTTCCCGTACTCCCCTGTGGGTCACTCTGAGCCTGCTTGTCACTGGCGAATGCGAGTCACGGAACTGACACTTTACCTTATAGTTGAGGGTCACGAATCTATGGTATAACATGGTGCATCCCTCTGAAGACAAGAATTGTGTGTTAAAAATGAAGCAGATACAAATAAGTCTCTATGTATATTATTCTTCTGGTATCACAATCCTGCCAAAATATGGCAGCACCATCGATATCAGGAATAATGTTATGTTTGCTTCTTAAACATTCATTAACTCATGACTATACATCATTGTGTTCTATAAAACAAAGCATGTATCTTAGTAAGGGATAGTCTTTCATATATCCTTCCATAGATATTTATGCCCTGAAGCAGCTTTGTGCCACTTTTAAGCTTATAAATGATCGACATATGCTTAAATGTAATTTAGCAAAGTGATTGAACGATAACCACATTAAAATGGTCAGAAGATGACCTAGAATGGATATATTTCATAACAAAGCAGAATCCTCCTAGATGATTTCACCAAGGCAAATCCTCTTGATGATAAAAGCAAGATGATATAATGTACAATCAGAAAATGTATTGTATCGGACACAGTACGTGTCGCTAGAGCTTTGAGCAAAATGAAATGAAATTAAAGACATATTAATCCTTGACAGCTAGAAAGGCCATCATGTGCATTAGAAAGGGAATTAATATCATTTTCTAGGATCTAAAACAATCACACACAGGATTAAATGAATCATCTGGAAGATGCAAACTGTTAATTTATCCCTGGGTGTCAGTGCTATAGCGTTAATATCACATCCTGTGTATTATAGCAGGGTTCTTATCCTGTTCTCCGGATTACGGCAGAAGAAGAAGAATTTAAGGGTCCTTAGGCTGTTCTGTATTCTTCCGCAGGAGGACACAATACTGCAATACTTTAGACTTTCACATCTGTCTATATTATGGAAGGTCGCTCTATAAAAAATTCTCTAATTTGTGCCAAGAACCAATGCTGATTGGAGTCATCTACACAGGTAGGGTCTTCTCTGTAATCATTGGCTATATTTGAACACTACAGTATATGCAAAGCACCAAGGCTACTACAGAGTCAATTACTACGGACCACCAACCTACATACACATATTGCATTACTTTTGAACTGCATAATTGCCTTTGTTATTTACAAGAATTCAAAGTATATTTTAGGTGTCATTCACATGGAGGAATTTCCTGCAGATTGTGGCTAGAATTCATGTGTATTAGAACTATTCTACCCAAGAAATATCCAATCCTGAGGAAGCAGACCATGTGTCATCTGTGAAACGCATTATTTTAAAATTGGTTTTATCTACTTATGGTATACCTTTTAATCAATAGTGGTGTTACGTTCAAATTTATCCCTTGAACTTTTTTGGGTTAAATTTAGCACCAACAATACTCCTAAATTTGGCCATTTTAAATTTCTTTTGACGAATTTGCAGTAGTGCCAGCTAATTGGTTATGGGAATGGTTGACAGTTCTAACAGGACCATCTACCACCTGGAGGTTCATACAATCGCTTAATTGAGTTGTACCAATATACTGTACAATCTGCTTAGGTGAGCAGATTCCCTGTTCTTCTCCAACTGATATATTAATTTATTGCACTATGAGCGTTTCTCTCTCCTCCTTCTGCATAGAAACCTTTACTGTGTATTCCACAGTAATAACTGGAATCGGAATCCAGTTGCATAAAATAGAAATCTGCTTTTTCCCATATTATTTGTAAATCCACAGCATGGAAAAAATAAGTGATATCTCATTTATTGATGCAATTTCCATGCAAAAACTGCATTGACTTGACAGAACACGACTTAGCCCCACTCAGACAAGGACAATGGGTGTCCAAAACCTCTGTGAAATCTGCTGCTACAAAAATGAAAATTCAGGGAAGAAATTTATATCACATTGATTTGCAGTTAATTTTTCTGACATCATATGAACATGGCCAAAAATAAAGAATGGCCTACGTATTTGGCTTGAGCACTGTTGAGTATCAATGATTTAACAACTTGCAAACCACACGAGACTCTCAGGCCCCTTTTCCTGTGGCTTCAAGGCTGCTGTCGGTTTCAGGCACTCCACTCTTAGGCTATGTCTACACAGCACCATTTTTTGATCGCATTTACGGTGGATTCAGTATTCAGAATCCGCCGAAAATCCAACTGTAACTTAGTGCTGTGTAGACCTCCATGAAAAATCTGTGACATAGTCTACACAGCACGGATTTTTAATTGAGGAATACTAAACTACTAGCCACCCGGTAGAAGAGAGAACACGTTCTATCATCTGTCTGATTCCTGTAGCCTCAATATACGGGGTCTACGGGAAGTCCAGAATCCAAGCACGTTTTGTTGTGCAAAAACTCAAAAAATACCCTTGATTTCCCACGCTTTTAGCTTGGCTGTGTAGACATCGCCTTATAGTGAAATGATTTCTAATATTGCTGTTTTGTTTGGCTACAAGTTACACTTCAATGTGGTGTTGGACCCGAAAATCGCATCCAAAAACATAGCGTCAATCGGATCTTAAACGGATCCAACACGTTTAGATGCGTGTTGGATGCAGCAGGATCGCACACTATAGTTTATTATGCTGCGTCTTACGGACCAAAGATTTAAACAATCAATTTGCTTTTTTAGAATTTTGCAAAGTTGCTTTAATGTGATATCACACCTTTTCTGTGTTTCAGCTTGATCTGTAAAAAATGTAACGAAAAAGTTCCCCTTTAAAAATGGTGGATTACCCGTCATGTTTAGTCTTGCTATCACTGTAAATTCTAAATATTGTAATGATATGTCCACATGGCTGATTTTGACGCGGTTTTCGGGCGGTTTTGGCACAGATTCCACCCGCAAAACAACATAAAAAATGGACTATAAAATGCCTTCAGTTCATTTTCACTGATTCTTCAGTAAAACCAGGTCATCGTTCGTACAATGCGGTTTTTTACTCGCCTATTTTCAGTGCTGAAAAATAAGTGACATGTCAATTCTTGAGTCGTTCTTGGTGAGTAAAATACCCATAGGAAACAATAGAGAGCTTCAAAACAGCATCAAAAACACCTCACACAAAGTGTGTTGCTTTTTTAATGTGGACCTGTGCCCAAAAATCGCCGTGGCACGAAATTTGACTGTCAGAATAAAAACCATGTAGAAAAAAAACGCATAAAAACACACGCCTCAAAAACCTCATCAAATCCGCATTAAAAACTTGGCTGCAATCCGCAAAATATGAGATGGTTTTCAGAAGAGTATTTGAAGCTGATTTAGATCCTGAAAAATATGCGCCCAAACCAATCGTATGAAAAAACCTTAGATAAATATTGTAAGAGAATAAAAACAAAAACAGAAAAGCAGAAAGGAATTGGTTTCAGTATTCGGTAAGGGCATGTTCCCATGACACGGGTTTACGGACGGTTCTTCAGAGGGTTTGCAGTGTTGCAGACCGTGTGAAAAACAGTCCGCAAACGAGCACAATGGGCTCTATGGAAAACCCGTGCAGCAGTCCCCACTGCACGGGTTTTCCGCCCGTGGGCCGCCCGAAAAACATTGTTCATGCACATTCTTTCGTCCAGTTTTCGGACGGAATATGTGCAAGTGAATGTGAAGGGGGAGGGCTTTTCTCCGCTCATCGTGGAGAAAAGCCGTCACCCCCGCAGCTGTGTGCACGGCACACAAATCGGACAAACGAGCCCTAATGGGTCCTAATGGTCCCATTGACTTATGGGTCTCCTAGGTTTCATTTCTTTTAGCCACTATGATAGCCAGACATCAAAAACTCGAAGACACTGATGAAATGAACCTTTGGATAAAACCCCTAAAACAAACGTTATCCAAAGTGTTACAGGCCATATTTGTTCTATCTCATGGACAAGCTACTGCCACAGAGGGGACAACATAAAACACATTTTTGAACCATCACTAGGTCTTTGTGGTCTGGATTCCGGTTATTGATAAGGAGCATACATGTGGTTTATTCACTGTTACATGGTGTGTGAATCTCCTCAATAACGCTTATTTCACAGGTCTATGACAGTGTAAGTAAAAAAACCAAGAGACAAGCAGAAGAGACTGCTTTCCATGAAGTAATAAATCTGCAGCTATCCTGCCAGGGGGTAGACACATTTGCATTCCTTGTTTACTATGTAGCCTGGACAGATCTTTTATTAATATTAATGAATAGCCAGGAACAAAGGGCTCCTTTATTTTTAGCCAACTCTAATTGTGTAGTAATTACTCATCTACAAAACAAATGAGCCAATCTCGGGAGCCATGGAAACCAAAGCTAAGGGCTCTCACTGTAATACATTAACTAGCTATCATTTCTGCTAATTTTAAGCTGGAGTCTTTTCATGCAGGGATTGAAAGAGGAAGGAAAACAATGCAGGCCTCTCGTATACTGAATGAGAATATGAGTGTGTTTTGTTATTGCCGTACACCCGACGGACCTATAATATGCCCTTAAAGACTAATGGAATGTTATTATGTCCAGGTCAATTAAAGGTGGAATTTGGTAAATGCATGCTAATTAAGAGATTGTGTGGCTCATTGAAATATATCTAGAGTTTAAGGTGGCTAAATATCAGCAAAAAACAAGACCAAGAATACGACAAGACAGCATTAGCAAATTGCGATGGTCACCACACCTTGACCGAAGCAAGAAAAAAAATTGTGTGGGTAAATAGAGCGCTTATGATGGGATTTTGACCATATTTAAGTACGAGGCAGTATCCCATAAATGATTAAAAGTGAGTCACAGGCTCGTGACCCTTTACTATGCACAGGTAACCATGCAGTACACCTCTAATTTGAAACTCTCAGCACTTGATACTTCGCACTTACATTTATTAAAACCTTTAAAGCTTGCCCTTAATCCTCACATCAGGTTCCAACACCAATTACATTCCAGGTGATTTAATAAGGCCACTCGCTTTCTCTTGTAAGTAAATTATTGATGGAGTCAGATATATTTTTCTACTTTACAATTCTCGCAAATGCCCTGCAAAAAACACCTAAAGTGGAGGTCACTTCTGGCAGTGTAGCAGCTGATCATACATTCGGTAATTCTACTTCAATTTTTATTGGCCTCTAAGGCTGGTTATATCCCTCGGGGATTTATAAAATACCTCCTATATAGTGCTGGATCATCATACACACAGTGCTAAGCACTCCTATGCTATTCCCAAAGCTTGAGCAAGCAGCTTTAAATAAAATAGATCTGGTTCAGGAAGTAAGATGTCCAAGAATAAATGAAGCATGAATACAGCATAACATTCTGTACAGCCTCATACAGTGGGTTCACTCCATGAAAACAATCAGGAAGATAAAGCTATATGGGTCTTAAACTACATGTGCAGGTTTCACAGCATAATAAATACACAGAGACTCTCTAAAGCTCTACAGAGTTATAAACACATAAAACACACATAGGGTATGTTCACACGGTGTATTGCGGCACGTACAGTACGACCCGCAGTGCATTGTCTTTCAGGAGCTCGCCCTAATACGCCTGTACTCCCGCTGCGCGGGGGGTGGGGTGGGAGGGGCAGGTTGCCTGCCGGCCCCATTGCCATTCATTACTCGCAGTGCGTATTCACTGCAAATAATTGACATGTGACTTATCTCCCCGCGCGTACAATACAATCGTATTGTACGCGCGGGGGGACGAGGCATAATTTCGGCACACATCTCGCACGTATTAGAGCGCAAAATGCGCGCCGAAATTATCCCGTGTGAACATACCCATAAACATAGAAGAAGATCTCAGCAAGTCGAGTGCAGACTAAGTGATAAATACCAGGTACTGGACTACTCTATTTATAAGTTAACCTTTAGACCCCATATTTATTTTAAGGGGTTCTACCACTATAGACAATGATAGTATATTGCTAGGATATGCCATCATTGTCTGATAAGTGTAGGTCCCACCTCTGGCATCTCGGTAATGGGCCCCGGAAAGTCACAGTGCCAACTGAAGAGGCATTTGTGCTTGCGCTGTTACTCTCCATTCTGTTTTATGAGAGTTTTGAGCAGAGCCAGACACACAACTCAGCTGTACTCAGAACTCCCATAGAACAGGATGGAGAGTGACTGAACAAGTGTGGCCAGCTCTCCAGTCTATGCTGTGCTATTCATTAAGGAATATCTTCTCTTTACCTTGTGCTAAGAATCGATCTTCCTTTTGGTGTAAAAGAAAAAGTAGTGAATGGATTTCCCACATGAGATGTAAACAGGGTCTCTGACCGCCATCAGACACTATAAATATTACCTAGATCTGCAGAAGATTTCTGTATATTCTTTACTGTCCAGCAAAAATTTCCAAAAGAAAACCCTCCTTATTACGGTTTAACCACTTTAATCTCATGTTGCTACTCTGAAGAGGATCAGAAAAAGGTAAACAGATTTCTCTTAAGGCCTTGTTCATACGGCTTATTTGGGCGCGGATTGGAGCCGTACTGTGCGCTGGAGTTGCGCTGCAGTACGGCTCCAATCCGTCCCTGTCATTACGGTAATCCACAGTTCACAAAGAGAACGGTGGATTCCGTCGCTCCTACCCGCACGGCGAATCCGCCGCCGGGGGAGAAAGTGACATGCACATTATTTACGGCGCCGTAAATAATGTATTGTCTATGGGGCCGGCGAGCAGCTCCCCCGCCGCGCCCCCGCCCCTTCTTCAAGTTGTAACTGCGGGCGAAATCCGTCCCGCAATTACGGCTTGAATAAGCCGTGTGAACATTGCCTTACTGGATCAACTCCTAGTATTGGTTCTAAATTAGCAAAATGTAAAAACCGCTCCAAAAACTGGGGAAAACGTTCTAAATGTAAAGAAAAAAAGCAACATGATACTTGGAGGGTCCCAATACAAGAAAAGGTTAAGGTTAAAGATGCATTGTAGCAAGTCAGCTATGGAGCTAAGGGCCCATAACAAATCCTAAGATGTAATGTTGCATTATATTTCACAACTTTCTACACTTTATTCTACAGTTTAACTCTTGTAAGAAAACTGCGTTCTGGAGACAGAGAAACCTTTGTGCATGTAATTATCAGGTGTCATTAGGATGGCTCTATTTAGAGGTGAAATTTTAAGAATAAATCCAAGACAAGCATGGAAGACTTGTGCACTGTATAATAGAAAACAGGCTAGTTAAATGTAATCTATTGATTGTGAAATAAATGAGAAGGTAAGAACATACCCATTATAAATCAATTCACTGGAGAATAATAACCAGGACCTACTTTGGAACATAAGAGAATCTGGGTAGGAGCACTGGATGGGGCTGCCGGGGAAAAAAATGACATCACTTAGATATTGTAGCTAAGTGAACTGAAGCTAGAAAAAACTATACTCAATTGTTTCTGCAGGTCAAATAAGCACACGATTTCAACAACAACCTTCTAGATCAGGGGTGTCAAACTCAAGTAAACAGTGGGTCGAAATTAAAAACTTGGACAAAGTCACAGACCAACCTTGATATTAATTGAAAAATGTCTACAATTGATGACGTTTCTCCTTCCCATCAGATATAACAATGACTCTTTTCATAAGAGAACAAACTTTTGCATTGTCCTATGTCGTTTTACACTCTTAGGGCCAGAGAAACAGTTCGGTACCCACTTTATTCGTACTGACTGTATTCAGTTAACTCACTGTGTTCTGTGGTCTTCACAGTGCTTCTGGTTTGCTGCATGGTGCGGCATCTCCGTTTGGAGTACCCTGCTGCCTGCAGAGATGCTGGGGCTGAAAAAGGAGCTGGAAGGGTTACGTGTTGAGGCTCCAGATCTTGATCTTTCCACGTGCGCTCCTCTTTGTCCTGCTGTTTGAGTTGTTTCACCTGCCAGGTGGCCCCGGCTCTACTCTATGCAGGGGTAGGGGCTGAGTGGGAGCAGTGAAAAGGACTGCTCCGGGCCCATCTTCCTCGTTCCTTTTTCACCCCTGGCTATTAATTTTTGGGGGAAATTTTTATTTCACTTTTGGGGGCCGGGTTTTGGGGCCCTGAGGGTCTAAAGTTTGGACAGCCCCTTCTATATTATTATTTCAATCTTCACATTGTAGACATTGAAGACTCAAACTGATGCTTCATGGTAAGAAATCCAAAATGATGACAAACAGGGGTGAAACATATGTAGAGAGGGCTCCTGGTGGTCATCTTGGAGGGCTGCATGTATGGGCCCTTTTTCCTATGATTAAATTGGTATATGTCCAAACCCCCTGAAGAATCTTTTCCATTTTTTTGACACTTGGTTGTTTTATAAGCTTCCCCAAAGGGAAGCCCATAAAGGGTTCCTCTACCAGAGTGGGGGGGAAATTTGCGGGGAAAGTCACCCAGCATGTTTTTTATGAAAAAATGCGTGTCGGGTGGCTGTCAGCAGGACCATAGCTCTGAAGGGAGTTCAGCAGGAGGAGAGGAAGGAGGTCCCTGCATATCTACCTCGAGAAGCTCCATTTAATGAAGTTTTTAAAAGGGCCAGGGACCTCATGGGAGCTTCCTGACTTTTCTGTTAAATAGACCCGTGACAAGTCCCACACATTTGCATCTGTAACCGGTAGGCTAATATGGTATCTAACAGACATTTTTTTCCATTAAAGGACCCCAAGGAATGGAGTAGCGTAGTCTACTTCACTATGCCCTATTACAAATCTTGTAGTATATGAATGCATACTGGCCAGATAAGGTCAAAAGGACTCAACAAGAGAACACCTAAGGAAATATTAGAATGTAAGTTGAGGCTTTCCCAATGTACATGACAAAAGAAGGGGGAAATATATGACTGGGGCCTAAGATGACTATAAATACAACTCTATGCTTTTAACAGATATTTGAATCAATTAGGTTTATCACACATTTTCTGTCAAATGGTTTGTTTGTTACCATGACTCTGCAAGGATGTGAAAATGCAACCGTCAAGGTCTGTAACTGAAAATACAGCTTGTTCACCAGGCCAAAAAAACAACAAAAAACAGTATGTAAAAAGATGCACCATGATGATAACTTATCATTATCTAAAGAAAATGACAAACCTGTCTTCTAATTAAAGAAACCAATTAATATATTTACCTATCACTAAATACACACACACAGAAAGAGGGGAGGTGTATTGGTTTCTCTAAAATTATACCCGCATTATACATAACCAAAGCAACTATGGAGGAAAACCGGACTTTGCAGCCCACAGCAACCAATCACAACACAGCTTTCAGAATTTCAAGAGCACTATAGAAAATGAGAGCTGTGCTTTTATTTTAGACACTTTTCATACATCTAACTTCATAGTTTTTTTGTGTTTTTTTAAGCCTATCGAGGGGGATTAATTTACAACACTTATTTTGAAAAAAATGTTAAATCAATGCTTTGGTTGCACTGGGGTAGAGGAGGTGGTATATACTGTAACTTAGATTTGGTTCACATCTGAAGCGTTATTTCCATTTTTCTCTTCCATCACAGGAAAAAAAACAAAAAACTGCAGTATTGTATCTGTTTCATGATGGACCCCAACAGTGCTTGACAGACCCCACTGACCACAACAGGATCTGTGAGATTTCGGTTATGGTGCTCGTTGTTTCAACAGGAAAAAATAGTGCTGCATGCTGCGCTACTTTTTCTGCCATGTTTTATGAACTCTACAACAGAGGCTCCTAACGGAACCTTAGATGTATATAGGAACCAGGCCTAGCTTTGGTCACTTGAACCTTGCACCTGGCAGAAGACAGTGCATCAGTTTTGTCCTGAAGAAGATTTGCTTAGGATATTGACTAACACACAGCTCAAAGTGGGCCCATCATCTAAATATCAAATTACAAGCCAAAGCTTACATTCTAAATAATATGAGCAAGTAACATCAGCGTTATTAAAGCGTTGGTAATAAATCACTGGAGAGTTTTGGAGATCCCTTTTGCTGCCGCTTTATTGTACCAAGTTGCCTCTAGTATAGGTTTACGTTGCTTCACTTGTATTAATATCGATCATCAACATTACAAAGCTTAAAAACTTACAAATGCATATACTTTGGCTAAATTCAGGATTTTTAAGGGATGATTTCGGGATGTTAGAAATTTGTGATATGTTGGCTATGTCATTGATACAAAGAACACATTTCGCTAGAGGGTGTAATTGCAATGCAGTCCAATGCTTTGACTGTGGCATGCAAAGACGGTTACTGATACCCCAGGTAGCACTACTTGGCAGCGTGCATTTTTAATCTAAATATGCACATTGAAAATGTTTTTTCCTGCCGATACACGTCTTCATTGTCTCTTGCTGTAATGGGGCTCACTATGTGGTAGGGGTTCTGTGATCATTAGTTAAGACAAATGATAGTTCTTGTAAGGCTTTTCTGTACTCTTGGCTGTTTTAGCTGTATGTTCTACCACTGATAGATCGGTGTGCTTACAGCTGTTTGTTCTTCTACAAAACACAGCTTTCTTATGTGCTTGACGATCATTTGCATTAGCACCATACCCAACAAGGTTAACAACTTACTTAATGTATGTAATAATGGTAAATGATGGCACAGAACAGAATAATACTACAAGACTTTCTTCAGCGTACATCTTATTTAGTTCCAGCGTCAAGTTGTAGGATTGTTATTCATGCAATCTGGGAGCCGATAACTGCATGTTCCTGGTGATCGGAATGAGCTATGTCAACAGTGAAGTTAAAGTGCTTAGGTGTTCATTCACTGTACTGACTGCTGTAATTGTCGATATTGGCATCTTGATGAATATGCTGCAATTATGTTTCATTTGTCCTATTAAACTGGTGACATACGTACTCAAGACGTCGAACCACCACTCTGTGGTTCAATATTTATTTGTAACAACATTGTATTTAAGTGTTGATGTGCCGATCCCAGCTAATCAATGCATTTCCTACCTGAACTAAGTACATTTACTACAGAACAGTGCATGCACTGAGAGCAGTACAAAAGACATCCAGTCCAGCAAGCAAGGGAGTGGTATGCTATGCAAAAATGGGGGACACTGCCGCTTCTAATGCTCGTTTACTACTCAGACCATTAAGGCAAATCAACTACACACACAAGTGGATGAACAGAGACTGTCTCTTGAGTTTGGTTTGTTTGCACAAGCAAAACATGCAGTCAGCTGGTACTAACAGGAAGCTGGACACAGAGAGAGGGTTAATTAATAGGTGTGCACAAACCTTCCTGCTGACCGAAGAGGTTTTGAGAGGAGGTGTGCAGGTCCGAGTGTAAGAGAGGCTGGAAGCAATGCCTCAGAGACACTCTCTCTCACAGCAGCCTCAACCAAGCAAGAGAGAAACAACAAAAACGTAATTGCTCACACTCACCATCCAGCTCACAGGCTTATTGTTACTGGCTAATCAGGCCAGCAAGTAGAAAGTGCAACACTGGGCTCCTGGCACCCCAGTACGTTTTAAGTAGTCTATATGGTATTATTTTACAGCACTCTAACACATAAGGCTTGAATTCCCATAATCACTCAATGAAGGAGAAACAGGACATCTCCTGGATTACCACCAGCAACATTTTTGGACAAATTTGGACCAGACTACCAAGCTTTGTGCCTGTGAATGCCCCACTGCTCTTTCTACTTGCTAAACCCCAAGGGCTGGCGTTTAAGTTATGCATAAATCTACTTAGGAACAACAATTTTTTTAAAACTAAATAAATTTTTTTTTGAAAAATAGTGAATTAAGAAAATATATATAATAAAGACAAATTCTTAAACTAAAACACAAAGGCAGTACAATATAGAAGCTTTTATGACAAACATTCCTGCAAGGGACAGGACAAAGAGTAGGAAGAAAAAAAATGGTAAAAACAAAGCACAACTGTTGCTAAAATGAAAATACATAGTCATGGTTAGTCACCAGTAACACAGAGGCCCAACAACACATCTAGGACATACAACTAAGTATCCTTTGCAGCCTGCCAGCAGTGCTAGTTTGCATGGAACGGATTTTCTGTTGTGCTTTTTTATTGTTCTTCTTTTTATAATTAAAGGATTTTTCCAGTTCACTTTAATCCTGCATCCAGCAGAATTATGAAGGGTCCATGCCCGGTATTCCAACAGTTTAGAACCTCTCACCCACCACGCCAATAACCCAAAAGGAATGACCATGGCTGAAAAACATCACATAATTGAAGACAGATATCATTTAAAAGGGTGTTTTGATAGTAGACAATGCTCATTAGTCTGGAAAAAAGAAGGGAAGAACCATATTTACCTCCGGCACGTGACCACTGTGGCTGTCCCTGTCACTTGAACAATGAACGTTCAAAGCTCCAGACAGGATCACCAGGACGGTGTAACGACAGCGTCTAGAACAGGGGTCTGCAACGTCAGCTCTCCAGCTGTTGAGAAACTACAACTCCCATCATGCATTTATATCATCTATATCAGTGGGCATGATGGGAGATGTAGTTTCCCAGCAGCTGGAGAGCCAATGTTGCAGACCCCTGGTCTAGGACATAAGTATGCTTCTTTTCTTCTATCTTCCATCATGCACCAACAGACCAACAAGCATGTTCTATTGTCAGAACACCTATTTAAAGGGAACCTGTCACATAGTTTTTGCCACCCTTGCTGAGGGCAGAACAAGCTAGTGTCAGACCTGCTGTTTCCAGCGCTGTGTCCCTTATTCTGTAAGATGCTGGAGTTTTCGTGGATTTAATGTTCAAATCTGCAGTTTTCAGCCAGAAAAGAGTCATTCGAAGAGTCATTCAAACACCGCCCATCTGAGGCTAGCCCCTCCCACCTCAATTGATAAACCTATTACTTTGAATAGGTAGAAACATGTGAATAACTGTCAGTAGGTGGGGCTAGCCTTTGGTGGGCGGAGATAACACATGAATAAGATTTGAGGGGTAAATGCTCTAAAACTGCTGCATCTTACAGAATAAGGGGCACAGCACTGGAAACAGCAGGTCTGACACTAGCTTGTTTTGTCCTCAGCAAGGGGGGCATAACCTATGTGACAGGTTCCCTTTAAGCATCCTCAATGCTCTCCAACCTATGGCTCTCTAGCTACAACTTCCATCAGGGTTGAAAAAGGCATGCTGAGAGTAGTAGTATTGTAATAATTGGAAAGCCACTGCTAAGTGCATGTCACAAATGCTGTAGATTTGTGGTCAGAGCTGGCAGGACTGAATTCTCTAACAATTCTAAACTTGGATGGATGAGGGGCATTAATTAAAGTGTACTGTATTGCTACAATAATCCTTTTAGAAGTTGTATGGTTAAACATTGACAAAATAGGTTACACTTAGAAAGAACACATTGGTGAGGAAAAAGCAAATTAAAAGACAAGCATAATTTCTTCTTAAAAATGTGCTCGCTCCTGTCAAAGCTAACGACATTCACACTCCTATGTCTTTTTCTCACCGTGTCACTATCACCCCAGGTATGAGGTTCACGATAGAGCTTTCAGCAATTTTAACACTGGCCATCAGCAAGCAATGGCAGACTGACTCATGGCATCACGTAGCAATGAATGCTGTTAAATTCCATGCACTCAACTTCAGCTGCCTGCTAGCTTTAAGCACCTATACCATTAACCTGTCTTGTATAGTATGGTCACTCAATACTTTATATAAGATTAACTCTGTGTATATGTACTAGGCTTAAAATAAACCAGGAATAAAGAAACACAAAAGCTTAACTCCAGAAATAGTGTCACACCTGTCCATTGGTTGTACCTGGTATTGAAGCTTAAATCTATTAAAGTGAACAGTGCTGATCTGCATTACCACACTTAGGGCATGTCCCCACTGCACGGGTTTTCGGACGGTTTTTCAGACGGTTTGCGGTTTTTCAGACCGCCTGAAAAACCGGCCGAAAATGAGCACAATGGGGCTCTATGGAAAACCCGTGCAGCAGTCCGCTCTGCACGAGTTTTCCGTCCGACGGTTTTTCCGCCCGCAAAACATTGTGCTTGCACAATCTTCCGTCCGGTTTCCGGACGGAATCTGTGCAAGCCAATGTGAAGGGGGAGGGCTTTTCTCCGCTCATCGCGGAGAAAATCCGTCCCCCCCGGCGGCCGAGGGGACGGCTGCAAAACAGGACAAATACCAGCCGGCAAACCGGCGGGTATTTGTCCTGTGCCGTGAGAACGCGCCCTAATAGTGGACAGGGTTTTCAGGGTTTAAGTAGAAAGAAGCCTTGTTTTTTTTAATTCCTAGACATCCCCTTTAAGTCTGCTTAAAAAGAACTCGTCACATCTCCTGACGTGTCCGTTTTAGTAAATACTCATGTTCCCTGTGAAATAACAATTCTGGAGCATCTTCTCTTCCTAAGGCCGTGTTCACACGGCTTATTCCCGACGGATTTGTGAGCCGTATTGAGCTCACAAATCCGCCGTGAATAAGGGGCGGGACGGGGCGGGGCGTGAGACCGTTCCGCGGGCGGAAAATCGTTCCCTGTGAATAACAATTATGAGCATTTTTAACCGGCCGGCTTACCGCGCCGTAAATAATGTGCATGTCACTTTCTCCCCCCGCGGCGGATTCGCCGAGCAGGGAGGAGCGACGGAATCCACTGTTCTCTATGAGAGCAGTGGATTACCGTAATTACTCCGACGGATTGGTGCCATACTGCAGCGCAAATCCGGCGCGGAGTACGGCACCAATCCGTGCCCAAATAAGCCGTGTGAACGAGGCCTAACTCTGTGTTGTGCTGTTCCTCTGTTATTCCTTCTAGAAATGTATTACTGAATCTGTCAACTGGGTGTTACCATTCCAGTTTTCAAGAATGTGTCACTGCACTTACTAAAACAGACATTTCATCTATAATAAATATTTGTAAAATCCATCAATGTGATGCAACCTTTTGTTGGATATGAATGCACTGATTGGACAGTATTAGTCCATTTTATAATGCTGCTTTGCTAGGTTAATGCTTTTATTAGTTAGTAAAATGTGTTATCATTACAATTAGCTGAAACATACTCTATTCTTTCATCATATGAACTAGCTTTCAACATTGAGTATAATAAGCAGAACCAGTAGTTTAATAAGCAGCTTATTATGGCAAAAAGGTGCAGATGTTTTAGTTGACACTTAATAAGTGATGGGAATACTTTATTAATTGGGTAAAAAAAGACCATTAATAGAAAACAGGATATAGTGTGCTTTATATAGCTGGACAGGATGTGTTCCTTTCTTGAACGCATTATGTACTTCTCTAGTGAAATTACAAGTGTTTAGAAGAAGACAGTGAACATATCGCATGCAAACACAATAATTGCATTTGCCAAAGAACAAGTGGATGGGGCAGGGAGGAAGGATGTGCAACACAGAAAGAGGAGACATGTTTGTCTTTATTATTGAGCAAGCTGCTTAAGAACTGGCAAAGTTTCAAAGTCAAAATATGTATTAATGCCTTCATTATCAGAAAGGTTTTACAAGGTAAACAGGCAATGCTGGTCATCTGCAATGGACATGAATGACTGATGGCATTAAAAGAGAACTCCGTGTATTATCTATAGCCAGAAATGATTTTCTGTGACTATTCAAAATCCTATTTTCTCGCCAATAATTCATTGGGGGACACAGCACCATGGGTATAGGCCTTGCCTTCGGAGGCGGACACTAGGCGGATCAAACGTGTTAGCCCCGCCCCGACGGCCTATATCCCTCCAGCTGACGCAAGCTGATCATTTTTTCAGTCTAGTGTCTGTAGGGGGCCAGACGCTTCCGCTCGGGCAGAGTTATTTTTCTTCCTTGCAGGAAGGTGATTGAGCACCCGGCTCTCACCTGGAGGAAGGTGTTTTTGACAACAGGCTCTCACCGGAGGAAGTATCGAGCCCCCGGCGCTCACCTGGAGGAAGGTGATCGAGCCCCCGGCTCTCACCTATCAGGGGTGCCGTCAACGCGTAAATGCACCGTGACGTTGTCCCCCCTGAGGGCGTCAGGAACCCAGTCAAGTTCTTTAGCTGGCTGGTCTTCCTCCCCGCCGCTCACCCGTCCCCACCTGCCGCCCCCCGTGCCTTTTATTGGATTCCGGTAGCCTCACCTTTGGGTGTGTTATGGTACCGAAGGGGTGATGCCGCGACGCCCGAAGACATCGACTGGTGAGTACCCCCCGACCTCCCCCGTTTTTGGGGTGGTGGGGGGGGGGATTTTTTCCTTTAATACTTGTTGGGTGGCCGCAGGAATTCCGTTGTCCTGCGGCCTCCCAGTGTTGCCCTATGTCCCCAGGTATTGGGGGGCAGCCCAGGACAGGAGTACGTTCCCTACCCGTGGCCAGTGCCGGCGCTGGGCAATGGTCATGGTAGCCTGCTGTGGCAGCGTCCGCTTAAGGGTTTGGCCCCAGCGGCGTTTTTCTCTGCCGCGCTGGGGGTCCCAGTGATGGGGGGGCATATTTCCCCCCATACTATAGCTGCCCGAAGACAGCAGGACAGGTTGCCGCGCGGCACTGGCGTTTGGGCAGCCCTGCAGGGCCGCAGCGGTACCGCGTCTTGTGGGTCTGGCGCTGGCTGCTGGGGATGAGATGGGTCTCTCAGGGGCTGCAGGTATCCCTTACCGTGGCCACGCGTTCAAATTTAGCCCCCGGCTTCTGGAGGCTTAGGCCGCAACTAGGCCGCGCCCTCTCCCAGCCCTGAGCCGCCCTGGGGCGGCCCCAAGCGGGTCCAGGCCCCTCCCTGGATGGGGCAGGACCTCCAGCAGCCCGGGCCTGTGTTAGGTCGGAGCCTAAACGCGGCGTTCGGCGTCCTGGCTTCTTCTGACTGCTGAGGAAGACACAGCATCTTAGTATGGTAAGTTAACCCCCTGTGGGCCATCCATCCCTGCCCCTGCGCTTTGCAGCCATGTCCCTTTTCAGGGCTAAGTGTTTTAAAGCGCCCGTGCCCAAAACAGTGGCAACTTGCTTCGCCGGCGCCCATTGCCACAGGCAGTTGATGGCTAGCCCCGGTGCACTCTGTGCCCATTGGGGTGCTCCCCTTTCCCAAATCCACTGCGGGACCCAGTGCCTCCTGTCGGGCTGGGTTGGTCCCATAATGGCCCAGGTCCCTCGCTCCTAGCAGTGGCCACCCTGTACAGAGTACCCCAGGTTTAGGGTTTTGGCCAAAGGGCACATGCATCGCTGCTCGCTGCCCAGCCTCGCACCCCCCAGGGTCCAGCACCCGGCGCAGCCGACGGAGTGTTAGCGTAAGGGGTTAGAGTTCTCTCTGCCTCTTTATCACCCGAGCTCTCTCCCATCTGACGGTGGTGGGAAGAAAAAGGGCCTCCAGGCCTGGATACGGCTTCTTCAAGTGGGACTCCTCTGATTCTGACTCTGAGCCAGACAGAGATGATGATGGTGCCGCAGCAGCGCCAGGCCTGGAGACGGCCTCTTTTTGGAGACTCCCCTGTCCCGGGCTTTGGCCAGACAGGGTTGATGATGCGGCAGCAGCGGTCCAATCCTGTAGCTGGGCTAATGGGGACGGGTGTGAAAGCTCCAGGTCTGAATATGGCCCCTTCTGAGACTCCCCTGTCTCTGGCCAGACAGGTTGATGGTGTGGCAGCAGCGGTCCAGGCCCATACCGGGGAAGGCTCCGGGCCGGGATAGGGCCTCTGTTGGAGGCTCCCCTGTCTCTGGCTCTGGACAAACAGGTTAAATAGGATGACAGAAAGGGTTCAAGCCCTTATCAGAGCTGTCAGAGACTCCCTCATGTTAAAGATGGGGAAATTCCAGCCTCCCAGGAGAAGGTCTTCCTTAAGGG
Source organism: Phyllomedusa bahiana (assembly GCA_025379985.1). Lineage (NCBI taxonomy): Eukaryota > Metazoa > Chordata > Amphibia > Anura > Hylidae > Phyllomedusa > Phyllomedusa bahiana. The sequence continues at coordinate 137,184 of JAODAL010000452.1, read as the reverse complement.
AGGCAGGCGACAGCGTTTGGTGTTCCCTGCACGCCTAGAATTGAGAACTGTTTGCCAGGAAGTGGAAACATCCGGTCAGGCGTTTGTTTCCTACCAGACGACTTAAGTCTCTTCGCCCTTTTCCTCGGGATCAGGGTCATAGTGGTCGGTGGTCCCATCAGGGACCCCCCAGTCCCCGGGGGCTCAAGTAGTCCTATGGCCCAAACCCTGTCTCGGACGCGGTGGTCCTTGGTGACGGCACAGACAGGCATCCTCACGGGTTGTTGTAAGTCTGCCTTGGGGCGGCCAGGGCAGCCCTGTGACCTGCGCTTGCTTCTCCGCAGTTCAGCTTGCATGGTCTGGCCGTAGCAGCTGCAGCAGCGGCTTTCGGCTGGAAGCTTCCACAGGGGATTGGGGAATCGCCGCTTCCCGGTTCTCAAGTTTTTTCTGCGCCCCAGTAAGTTTCTCGCTGGTGTCAACCCTTTATGGCTAGAGCGTCGGCCAATGCTTGGCCGTTCGCCGTCCCCTGCAGCTAGAATTTTTGGCCGGGGTTGCAGCCGCCAAGGACTTATTGGTTTGCGCTTCCGCTCGCCTGCGGTAAGCGGTTTTTCTGGGAGGCCACAGAGGGACGGGGAAATGCTCCCCTCTGAGGGCCAGCTGGTGCAGCGGCTTTCACGTGACTGTCTCTCGAAACGCGCAAGCGCCTTTGCCCAACTACGCTTTGGGCTGAAGAGCCGGTCCCCACCCGAGATTTCTTTTTTGGGGTGGGAGCATTTCCTCCAGTTTCCAGGGATTTGGCAGGTTCAGGTCAGTGGTACCTGGTTTTGCTGGGTCGCCACTTCAGGACTCACTTTGTTTGGCTTTCCCAGCACGGTTGTAGCTGCCTCCGCGCCCGCGGCTCTGGCGTCGGTTTCCCTCTGGCAATCCGCACTCTCCTCCGGCTAAGAGGGATTATGCCGGCCTCCGAGTCTGAGCGTTCTTTCAGGCATTTTATTCAAATCCCTTTAGGGTTCGCATGAAGGGCCAATGTCGGTCCTTAAAGTGCTCAACCAGTATGCGTTTGGGCCCGGTTGCTACTAGAGTCGCTCTGGTCAGCGGTAGCTTCTCGGGAGCGCAGAGTTTTTTTCAGCTGCTAGGGACTTCAGGTTGTTTTCTGTCCCTATGTCCCAGGTCTATCAACGGTCCCCGTGTGTTCACAGTAGGCTCTCGACATTGCTGCACCAAGGGTCCTCATGTAGCTCTTGCCACCCCTAATGACGATCCTCCACATCAGGGGGTTGGTCCCACCTCAAATGCGCCTGCCGGTCAGCGTCAGGGTTCCCTGAAGTTGCAGCGCGTTTCGGCTGGATGGCTAATTGGCAGCAATCCCAGTCTGATTCCATCATTAGGGGTGGAACGTCGAGGGATGACTTATGCTCAATCAGGTTTTTGAGGGGTCTTCTTTCCCCTCTGGAAGCTGCGGCACTAATCATGCCCCCCCACTCTGTATCGCACCTGGCATATTCCTTTAGTGTTGCATGCGAGGGTCTGGCAGCTTTTAGGACCGCCTCCGAGGGGTGATCCTTTTGCGCAGCTCCTTGCTCACCTCCCTTTCAGCGGCAATCCTGCCTCAGTGACGCAGGTTTTCCATTGTCCCCTTGGGCTCAGCAGTGCGCCTTCCACACCCCGGCTCGTCTCAACCTGGGGCTGGGCCCACCTTCCCCGGGATTACATCAGGGAAGGTAATTTCTTTTTTCCCCAATGGCTGGTCATCACCACAGACGCCAGCGTTGAGGGGGGGGGCCCCGCGCCCGGACGACGCGGGGTCTCTAGTCCCCAGGGGAAGCCCGGAGTCAGATCGCTGTGCTGGAACCCCAAACATTTTCCTTAAGCGCTCTCACATTGGGTTCCCCTCTCATTTGGGGGTCACCCAGTTCGGGTTCGGTCCAACAACACCCCGATTTGGGCATGTCTGAATTCTTCCCGGGTGGTCTCAGAGGCCGAGCATTCTCTCTGATGACTGCGAAGGTTCTTCGCTGACAGAGCAGCGGTAACCAACCCTGGTCGACAACTCCCCTTCCAGGGGTGGAAAACCAGCTTTTGGGCCCAAACATCTGGCGGAAGTGCTTTCGCCTTCCTGGCCAGAAAGTGAGGTACGCAGATGCCGACATGGTTTGGGGTCTCGCCTCAATCCTACGCCCAGTTATATGGCCAGGAATCCCCTTTGGGGCGACAGTGGACTGCTGTCCTGCCTTGGGGCAAAGGGTTGGGCTGTTTCCGCTTTTTTTAACCCTGGTCCCTTCTTTCTTGAGAGCTCAAATGTCTCGATCAGAGAGGATAAACCAGCTGTTGCCCCTCCACCTTAGGATTAGGGCCACAGTCGGGGTACGCGGAACTCTGGCCCGATTGGCAAATGGTTTCCTGACCGTTTTTCTTTATACCCAGGCCTTCGTCCCCAGGGCCCTCTGCCTCCAATCCACGGTACGGGGGTTGCAGTTTCACAGCAGGGGTGTTGCGACTGCAACCTAGATCACCTGGGTCTGTTGCCCAGAAACTTTCACCCTTTGGCTCCAAGGGTGCCGTTTTTTTCCACAGTCAGCCGGGAGCTGGGCCCCGCCCTTTCCCACTTCAAAGGGGCAGAGTTCGGTTTTGCCAATTCTGTGGAGCGCAAGCTGCCCCCGCCACAGGTTAATGTCTCTATTGCAGGGGGGCGTGCGCTAGGTTTCCCCCGGTTTCTAGGCCTATCGAACCGTGGGATGCAATGCCTGTTCGGGAAATTAAACAAAACGCACCTTCCGGGCCTTTCCCCGGGAAGTCTCCCTGTGTTTACTTTTATGGAGGTGGCCTTCTGGGTGGCCATCACTTCTAGCCACCAAGTGACTGTAATGGGCAGCTCTATTTGCCGGCCCCCGTTCTGGGTCGCGAAGGACAAGGATACTCTGTATCTTGTTCCGTTACGTTTCCCTAGGATTGGTTTCATCGTTTCATATCGATGAAGACCTAGTTCTGTCCCCTTTTTTCCCTTCGTCCTCTCATCTTTTGAGGACGATTGTTACGTTGGGTAGGCATGGGCAGGGCCCCTTCGGTTCTACCTCTCTTTTTCGGGGTCCTTAGGTACACGCAGCCCCTTTGGGTCAGCCCTGAGGGTCCTTGCATGGGTTGGCGTCCTCTAGGCCGCCGTTTCCAGCCGGATCTGGTCCATATTTACGCAGGTCACGGCTTGCCCCCCCACACAGTTGGGGCCGCCTGGTTGGTTCGGCTGCAGCCCCGGCTGTGGCAGGTTTGCAAAGCTGTCATCTGGGCTTCGGCCCATACCTCGTCTAGGTTCTTCCCAACTCATGCTTTGGCCTCGGCTGCTGCAGCTCTCAGCCGTAGGTACTTCAGTTAGCAGTGGGCTGATTTCTTATCCTGCTGATGAGGTTTCTAGTTGCCCACCCTCTGGGACTGCTTTTGGACATCCCATGGTGCTGTTCCCCCAATGAATTATTGGCGAGAAAAATGGGATTTTTGTACTTTACCGTAAAATCCTTTTCTCGTCCAATTCATTGGGGACACAGGTCCCCGCCCTTGTTTTTGTCGCCAGGGAATTAAGGTTCTCTTTTGTTCCTCCTCTCGGGCCCCGGCTTTTGTACCAACTGATCAGCCTGGCTCAGTAGGAGGGATTACAGTCGGGGGGGGGCTAACACGTTTTGGGTCCGCCTAGTGTCCGCCTCCGAAGGGAAGGCCTATACCCATGGTGCTGTGTCCCCCAATGAATTGGACGAGAAAAGGATTTTACGGTAAGTACAAAAATCCCATTATTTTTGAGCCCTTCATATACATATTTAACCTCTTATAATTTTTTGCCTCTTCATTTTTTTCCTCCCCATCTTCCAATAGCCCTTAGTTTTTTATTTTTCCATCTACATAGACTTGTTTTTTTTGCAAAACAAGATGTACTTTTTAATGGTGCCATTGACTGTACCATAGAATGTACTGGGAAACCAAAAAACATTCTAAGTGGGTTGAAATGTGAAAAAATCTCACTTGCGGCACGTTTGTGGGGGTTTTATTTTTATGGCATCCATTCTTTAGTGTAAATTATGTTATCTGTATTCTTCATTTCAAGCCAAATTCTGTAATAATAAATATCTAAGGTTTTCATTATGTTTTAGTACTTTTAAAAAGATAAAAACGTTCTCTCCCTCAACTTTGCGCTGCAGCGCCATTTTCTACAAGCAATACCTTTTTTGTTTCTCCACTTATAGACCTTAGTAAGAGTCCATATTTTGTGGGCTAAAGTGTAGTTTTATTGGTACCAGTTGGGAATAAATACAACTTTTTGATCACTTATTACAATTTTTTTGGGACATTAAAAAAAATTAAAATTTGCTATTTGGAATTTTTTTTGTTGATATTCGTCAAACCGGATAAATGATGTTATATATTAATAGACCGCACTCTTACGGACGCGACGGGTGTTTTGAATTTTCTATATTTTATATTATTTTTTGAGCTGTAACTGACCACAATGTTGTTTTTTTAATAGATTCAAAAATAAATTTTGTTTTTTATTGGTGCTGGCTGCTACGAGCTTTTGGTCTTTTGGATCTATTGCCTACCTGTGACCTTCGGATTAGCCAGGCACCCTCACATCAAGTCACCGTTACTTATTAGGCGAGCTGAATGAACATTGTCTGCATTGATTTTTTTTTTTTTTGCTTTAATTTTTTATTTTTTTTTACTATTGAGGTTAATGAGAATAATTTTCTTTCGGTTTTAAATGAGATTTTAATGGAATCTGTATTGAATCAGACAAGAAAACCTCATCGTGTGGACAATCTTTTTTTTTCCCACTACGAAGTACTATAGGTAATTATAGGGGCTCATAACAGTCGATGTTCACTGACAGGTTCCAACTCTGTTCCTACAAGAGCTAGCACAAAGTGACAAGTCCATGAAGTATACTCAGAGCAAATTGGCGTTGGCTTTTTCTAATTTTAGTCTGTTCTATCACACATATTGTGGGGCACATATTTCAGATATAACATGTAAAAAAAACATACTGTGAAAAATGGTGTGTATTTGGCATGGAATGCAATAGGAAGTGTATTGTGGATGTTTTACATGGATATTTTACTGCAGAATACGGTACATCTATATTACATACCAATATTCAGTGGTCTCTCAAGTTACAGTGGCTTCAGCATATAATCTCAACATATAATGGTCTTTCCTGGGACACTGTAGGTTGAGTTTCAAGATACAATGTCCCAAACACTAATCCAGCCAATTATTATGAATATTTTACCTTTAAGACGCCTGTAATATTAAGGTGCATGCAACGATTAGCAGCCTAGTCGCGCCTCTCTACAGTACAGTGTGGTACTGCATGTTCTGTACTGCTCTTTATATGTGCCAGGATGAGCGGCTCCTTTGGGTAACAGGCAAGTGCCCCATTTTCTGGTACACTGTGTATAAAGGACATGACCCAAAGAAGCTCCTATCTTTAAAGGGGTTTTGCCACTAAGTAAAATTGATGTGGGAAGCTTGCAAATGAAATAAACATTTTCACCATTCATTATAATTAAAAATTCTGTACCGTTTTTGATTTAGCTGCTCATTTAGTGATCCATTGTTTACAGCTCGTCTCCAGGGGATACGACTAGGGCTGAGAGCTCCTCAGTCCTGGTCTCACATGCTCAGACATCACCTCTCCTCTCAGGCAGCTACTGAGTGTTCAAACCCCAGGTGCTGTCATTCTACTCCCATCCTCTATACTTCTTAGTAATAAGTCAAACAGTGCAAATAAATAAAAAAGAAACCTCAATGAGGTATGTGTATTGATAAAGAGAAAAAAAAATCCACAGGTTTGGTTCCTGCAGGGTTTTGAACCTAGGACCGTTGTGTCTGGTGGCAAAAACTTTACCTATCAGCTATTCATAATGCTTTACGTAAACAGACCTTTCTTTGACTAGAGAGAGGAAAGGCAGGGTGATGTCATCCTGCTGGGTCACATGATATGCAATTCAAACAAATCACACACACCCCCTTCTGAGCACACACAGCTGAAGAGCTGGATGCAGGAGGTATGAAATGAGATCGTGGCAAAACCCCTTTAAAGTAGAAAGTGATTTCCAGCTTCCATCAGCTCTTTCCGTTATATGTACGAACTTGCTTTATCTGGATTAGTTATCGACCTAACTTTCTTTATTTTGAATAACGTTGGTGACATTTTGGGGCCTCTCATAGGGTTATGGTCTTAACATAAAGTGGTCATCCCAGGACCAATTAATATTGTATGTTGAGGGACTACTGTACATGTTACAATAGTTGTATGAAAATACTCTAAGGTAAGCATATGATACATGATAATCTAACACTTTTCTTGTCCTATTCACAGCTGTCTTGATTTAGATAAATTAACTTGTGGGCATATCCCTAGTTCGTTAGTTGTTATGTTGGGTGCAAATGGTGCCTATGTGAGAGAGACAATCAGCTGCTGGACACTTCTGGCTTTACTTATCTCAAACTTTTGTGTCCAATGCACAAACAATATATGAAAATTCATCCGTTGAGATACATTTTTTATGTTGCCCTGACAGGTGCTACAAATGGGGGCGAGAAACGTTATGTGAATAGGGTATTACAAGGTAAGACTATGTGATAGGTTGAAGAAGCATAGGGTCAAAGAAGTCCAGAAAATATTTATTACACTGGATAAATGTACAGATGGTGTACTGGAGTTCTCAGTTAATGAACCTCTTGTCATTAAAATGCCATTTCAGTAGTTTTTTCACAACACATTTGTAAACTTCTTCAAAAACTTAATTTGATCTTTGTGAATTTAGGTAATGTACTCCTCATATCTGTGTTCATTAGGAGTCAATTCTATTTGTTTTAATTTAAAAAAAAAAAAGGCAATGCATGCTGCAATGATTTTTTTCCCATCAAGACAATGGATACCTCTGCAGAATACACCGGACCTTGTTATGAGGTCAATGGGATCCGTGAGGCAGTGTCTGTGTTCGTTGCCTGATGGTTCCAGCAATGCGCTGTGGCTTCCACAACGTGGATGTGAATAGATTCTTAATTTGTATTACTATTTAGTTTCTTACAATGATTCACTATGGGTTCATTTAACAGGTTCCTCTAGATCAGGGGTTCCCAAACTCCAGTCCTCACGCCCCACCAACAGGTCATGTTTTCAGAATATCCCACAGAATCCACTGACAATAATTAAGTCACCTGTGCAGCGTAATTAAATCACTTTCCTGCTAAGGAAAGCCAGAAAACATGACCTGTTGGTGGGGCGTGAGGACTGGAGTTTGGGAACCCCTGCTCTAGATTCTGACCACTGGCTGGCTGGTCAAATCACCTTACATACATTGCTGACCAATAGTGAACACAATTGGTTAAAAGTTTCTATGAGTGAGAGTAAATCCTCCACTAAATCTGTCTAGAGAGTGAAAAATCCCTTCAACTCTTTCATATCTAATTAAAATGTCTTTAATTTACTTTTTTTTTTTTTTAATTCAGCACTTCCATTAGAATCCAATAAAATAGCAATTGGTACTCTTCAGTGGCATTTTCTGTGATGCTTATTTTCCCCACAGAATCAAATGGAATGCGGATAATATGAAAACTTAAATCCATCTTCTACTTCTGACATCCACCAAAAACCTGTTCAAGGAAAGTTTGTATAAAGTGCATTTTATGGCCAGACAGCCCTTCAAGGACCACCACAACGATAATACATGTTGCCTTATTTACTAAAGCTACTGATAGCATTCACAGATATTTATGTATCTTATTTAAGTAGCCTCTGCCTTGAACCCGTTCAATACCGCAGATGTATTCAATGCATCAGGAGTTTAACCCTTTCACTGGGAGGGATTCTTGAATATTTCACACCTCTCGATACCCGGGATACTTTCTATACTTTTGCCATGCACAACTACAACTTCACTTAAAGAATAAGAAATGATACTAATCGCCCATAACTTGTTTTCACATTGTCAAACAGAAAATGAAGCATTAGACAGTGCCCATTCAAATCAATGGGATGTCACTGTAATTCAGGACAGCTCCTCCATAGACTCTCCACTGTGGTTAATAGCGGACTGAACAGGAAATCTCACTCTTCAGAATCCCCTAATAGGAAATGTGACGATGGGTTTTCTTAACTGGACAACCCCTGCATATCCCACTGAAGGACACTAAATCCCTCTTGGTTGTCATCACTGATTAACAGTATTTCTATTTTTACAAACACTTTGGAAATGTCAAGCTATATCTGTGAATGCCATTGATATCTTCTTTATATAAGGCAACATCTGTCTCATATTTGGTGGTTCTTTTACACTATTTCACTGTCAAGTTAAAGGATTTGTTCTTAAACTTGTACACTACAACTACAAATGGGTTAAAGAAAAAGCTTTTTATAGCAATTTCAATTTTTTTAAATTAACCAACTAAGTATTATAAAGAGCTAGTATTTTGCTATTTCTACTTTTCACAGTAACTGGAACTTACTTGAGAGGGGACGACCTGCGGATCAAACCTGATACTTCACCTTTAACTTGCAAAGGAAATGAATGACTATAATCAGCAACAGGCACTTAAAACAGAGCAACCATGCAACTTGCTTCTATCTAGCGCTATTGTGTGCCCACTGAGTTTACAAGGCCACCTACCTGATCCTCGGGCTGCTGCCACTGCTGCTGCTGCTACTGGTCCATAGGCTGCTGCTGTAGGGAAACCTATAAAAAAAAAATACATTCATGATATGGCTGCATGATATGTTTCTGAAAGAGTCCAGTGGCCCATTCAATGTAAAGCTGAAAATATCTTCACAAACCTGCTAGAACTACACAAAATACACGAGGAATGAGAACCTTGAAGTAAGGCTCTTGTCCTAAACTGGGGTGTATATCCACTGTTGAACAGCTTGTAATGTTCAATAGATGTTTTCAGAGGGGGATCACTCTTTTTGTGATACAAACCTCAGTACGTCATGCTTAGACGTAGGATGACGTCATTAGTCATATACAGCTCTGGAAAAAATTAAGAGACCACTGCAAAATTTTCAGTTTCTCTGATATTTCTCTTCAATGGTATGTATTTTTTGAGAAAAATGTACTTTGTTATTTTATTATATAAACTACTGATAACGTCTGAAATTCAAAGCAAAAAATGTATTTATTTGCAGTAAATGAGAAATCTTCAAAATAATAAAAAAGAAGCAGTGCTGTCAGACCTCAAATGATGCAAAAAAAGCTAGTTCATATTTCTTTAGAAACAATAAGACTAATGTTTTAAGTCAGCAAGAGTTCAGAAATCAATATTTGGTGGAATAACCATGATTTTTTCATTCAAATTCCTTTTGGCATATTCCTAGCACTCGTTTTGCCATCCAGCTTGTCCTATTGCAAGAGGATTGTGAAGACCACAGCAGTGTTTTTTATACTTTCTTTCATTAAAGATTTGATTCAGGTGATCACCTAATCAGAAGCACATTAAGTAGAATGAGGTGGACTTTGGTTGGAATTCAACTGACACTGGAATGGAATGGCTGTCAGACATGTAGAGATGCTGATTTTTAGAAAACTGTGCAGTGTTCTCTTAATTTGTTCTAGAGCTGTACCTTCTGACTGCCTGAAGCCATCATTGGATGGATCTTACTGCACACGGACTTTTATTTGGTAGTTGTACATCCAGGTAAGGGATTTGAAGCTTTGTATCAGAAAATAGAGAGCTGAGCCCTATAAATATGTTATCAGTAGAAATTATGGATTTACATTAGTTTCAATATAAAACACGCATCAACATTCAGATGTCTGATCGACGATGCGTATTTTACATAGGCTTTCGGATCCATTCAAAGAATTGACATGTCAATTCTTGATCTGTTTTATGGAGCAGACACCCTATTTAAAAGTATAGCGTACGTTTCTGTTGCACAGAAAACGCATCTAAACACACAACACACTTTGGGTACATCTTTGGATATGTTTTATGCAGCACTTTTCAATACAATTTTGAAAAACGCCATGTGAACATACCCAAAAAAAGCCCAAATTAGCACAGAAAACATCATTGGTAGATGAATAAAAATTCAAGCAAACAATATAAAAATTTATTTCCATTGGTTTGCCAGACAGCCCCTTCCAGTCCAAGAAGTGCATGAGTTTTCCTATCTTATTTAAATAAACCACCATGGTATACTAAGAGAGTTTTTAAAAACCGATCCCCTACTTTATAGAAAGTGAGAGATGATTTGTCTGCACTGCATACCGTTCTAGGGAGAAAACATTGGTTTAATGGACTCCTCTTATTAGCTACCCGAACTAGAAAACTGCTTTAAAGATATCAGATAATCTATTTAATTATAAGAACTTCATTTTACCTTGCATGGATAATTTGTTATCTAATATTAAATGTAGTTTTTTTTTCCACCATCAAGCATACATTTCTGCATTAAGCAATTATGCACGGACATATATAATTTCAATTTGCCTGAGCAGTGGAAATTTAGGTTAATTGTCCTAAAACTACACAGATGTCAATACACTAGTTTTAAATCACATTAAAAAATGAATAGATTTGTACATACTATTAACAGTTTTATTTTAATGGATGTTTCACATTTACATTTTAGTAAAATTCAATTTTGCTGAAGCCAACTGCTTTATATTGTATGGTTTCCAGGTGAAGGCCAATATTTTGCATGACTACAAAAAAATATAATAAAATAAATCAGGCAAAACAGTAGCTATGACTGGAGACATTCCACATCCTGAATCAACAGAGGCAGCTGCAGAGAATGCGGTTTCTTGAACACTAATCTAGGTGAATGGAACTGGGAGGACGCAAGAAGCCTGGCTTCATTTCTCATTCTATTCTTTGTTACAAGAAAAGAATGTAAAAGAAGAAGCAAACACAAACTGTAATAATCCCGGCTCTGCTTGCGTTACCTTTTTACTAATCAGAATTGTTTTCATTTTACAAATGAATCAGCATGAAAAAAAATATTCTGAATGACAATAGTATAGAAGGAAATTAGATTTGTGAGCCTCACTGTTGGCATGGACCAGAAGTACTGAGAAATATGTCACAAAAACCTAAATAGTATATACAACATATATATATTAAATATACCTAAAATGTTGCATGCAAACTATACACAACGTAAGAAGGCGTATATATGGCTAGAAAGCATCTAGAGGAACAGCTACCTTACACAAGACATCTAGGCTAGCAAAGCTAAACTACTGGCAATAATCAATTAAAGGAGACATACTTGCATTTAAATAGGGCAAAAGTGCTGTTAATAAAGAAAAAACATATCTAAGTCAATACGCACATCCTGTAAGAACCTGAAATAAGAAAAGCCAGTGTGAACATGAAATTTAAGCTGCACTTTTGTTAAGGACAAAATTTTAAGTATTTCCCATACTAACACCAAGAATTCGTCTGCTTAATCACATAAGCAAACTTTCTCAGAAAAATGGAGGAAGGACAGACTCAATCAATTCAACACCCTGTTTGATTAGCATTGCCTGTATGGCTGACAAATAGAAAATCAAATATTTTTAAAACCACTCAATTAACTATTTGATGAGTTTACTTATTTTTAAAGGGAATGTGTCATCAAAAAATGACTTATTGTTTAACTCACATTTTTATGTTAAACACATTTTTTAGGAATTTTTATTGTTTTTTTAAATTTTCCAGATCACTTTCAATATCTTTAAATAATTCTTAAGTCCTGTAGTTTTCCCTTTGGCCACTAGGCCTAATAATCATCTGACACTTCCTGCTCTGTTTAGAGAGCTTTTCAGTAGTGTGCTCATTATAAGTAAAAGCAGGGTCAAACTGAAAGGAGACACCATTGTGTACAGATAACACAGAATCCACCAGTCACAAGAGAAGATGTCACAGCGCCCCCTCTCCCCTCCCAGTGAAAACTCTCCTATACAAGTCTATGGGACAGAATCTGTCTTAAGAATCCTATGTGCATGAAGCTGCTGTAAAGTATCTCTCTGACTGCTGTTAAAGCAGTGCAAGCAAGAATGTCTTCCCCACAATCATATATAGACGGCCGAATAGAAAAATCTACAATCAGGAAATAAAAACGACTGAGAGGAAAAGAATATGGATCAGGGTCTGGATTTAATAAGTAAAAAAAAAAAAAATTGCGACATATTCCCTTTAAGCGATGAAAAACTCCTGTTGCTAACTGGAAAAGATTTACTGTCTGATAACAGGTGGCATACAGATATCTTAATTACAGGTTGCTAGTATCTATATCGAATACTCTGAGTGCTCACCAGTGTACTTTTCAAGCTGAACAGCTCATTAAAATCATATTAGTCACTGGACACATGAATGCCAGAGGCTTTCTGAATTTGCCAACTACATTAATAAGCAAACATACAAATCATTTATCTACATACAGAACTATGTCTAGAGCCTCTCACCCAGCCAGTTAGTACACTACTCTGCACTGATGAGGAGCAAACACCCTGTCTGCATATGAGTCTTTGGTTTAGCTTTACTCTCAGTCATATTATGTGACCTGAGAAACATTACATCCAATAGGTAGTGCTGCTGAGTCCTAGCTCTTTTCCCTTCAGCTTATTTGAGTATATTTACAGGGAACCTGTCACATAGGTTATGCCCCCCTTGCTGAGGACAGCACAAGCTAGTGTCAGACCTGCTGTTTCCAGCGCTGTGTCCCTTATTCTGTAAGATGCTGGAGTTTTAAAGCATTTAATGCTCAAATCTTATTCATGAGCAGGTGTTAGCCCCGCCCACCAAAGGCTAGCAACGCCCACCTGGCAGTTATTCACATGGTTCTAACTATTCAAAATAATAGGTTTATCAGTTGTGAGGTGGGCGGGGATAGCCTCAGGTGGGAGGGGTATGAAAAACTGACTCTTTTCATGACTCTTTTCTGGCTGAAAACTGCAGATTTGAGCACCAAATACTCTAAGGCTATGTTCAAATGGCTTATTCTGGGACGTATTTCAGCCCGTAATTCACGCCGTACTGTGCAAATTACGGGCTGAAATACGTCCCAGTCATTACGGTAATCCACAGTTTTCATAGAGAACTATGGATTACGTCTCCTCTCCCCGCTCGGACAATACGCCGAGCGGGGAGAAAAGTGACATGTCAATTATTCACGGCGTATACATGCCGAGAATAATGCATGTCTATGGGGCCGACGGGCTGACGCCCCCCCCCCTTCCGCCCCCGTATGCACGGCATAAATGAGGGGCGAAATACGTCCCGCAATTAAGCCGTGTGAACATAGCCTAAAACTACAGCATCTTACAGAATAAGGGACACAGCACTGGAAACAGCAGGTCTGACACTAGCTTGTGCCGTCCTCAGCATGGGGGGCATAATCTATGTGACGGGTTCCCTTTAAACTTCAGTGAAGCGACGAATGGTGTAAAAGTCTCTACATACGGTGCCTCTCTTTAATGAGTAATGTTACCCCTTTCCATTTTAAGCCTGATACTTGTAACATTATATTATTAGTTTCATATAAAAATTAGGAAATAAAGATAACAGATATACAAGATTATAGAGTTTACATTAGCTGACTATGTATCCAATGGTTATCAACATAAACCTGTCACAGAGTAGGGTCCTAATCAGTGTTCGGGAAAATACTTTCCGAAAGTATTTTAAATACTAAATACAAAATACTTATGAGTGAAGTATTTTAAATACAAATACTAAATACTTTAATCCCAAAGTATTTTAAATACAAATACTAAATACTACTTCAAAAGTATTTTCCAAATACTAAAATACTTGAAAAATGTAAACAAAAAAATTTAACAAAAACAAAAAATGGATCAGAGGTCCTTTAGCCCACTAGGATTAGCATCTACCCTGCAGATATGTCAGTGGCCAGGATTCATTGTGCCCCGACTCCTATAGAAGATGTCTGTCACATGGAGGAGAGGATGCTACAGTAAAGAGAATCATACAGGTACCGTCCTTTAGTTACTATGCCTATTAATGTCAGGCATTTGGGGTTATTAATTTAGTTTCAGTAACTCCATGTGCTTCACATTAATAGCAGTTAACCCCATCATGTCCCTCATATTAACCCATGTGTGCTCTATATAAGGGTTACTAATATGTGAGACACATGGGGGTACTAATAAAGGACCTTGATTATGAAGATGCCTAATTATTACCTCCATGTCTCTCACATATCAGTAACTCTTATTTGAGGCACACAGGGGTTAATGTGAGGGACATGATGGGGTTAACTGCTATTACTATGAGGCACATGGAGTTATGAAGCTGTAATGCACATGACCAGTCTTTATCTAAAATGGTGGATTCCCCCCCCCCCCTTATACTCGAGACAATACGTTTTCCCAGTTTTTTGTGGTAAAATTAGGGGTCTCCGCTTATATCCGGGTTGGCTTATACTCAAGTATATACGGTAATTTTACGGAATGAATTACGCAATCGGGATGATTAAAAACTAAAAATAAATCACGCTTCACTACAAGGCGGACTTGCGTTGCTGGAACGCGCTGGAATTTCCTGATAATTTATTTTTTAAAGCGCGGTGAGGCGGGATATTTAAATTACAACATTTGTTTTGAATTTAGAAAGTAATTAAAATACTTAAAATACTTCCTAAAAGTATTTTAATTACAAATACACAATACTGAATTAATAACGTATTTTGATTACAAAATACTATTACCTGACAAGTATTTTAAATACTATTTTAATTACTTGTATTTTAAATACTCCCAAACACTGGTCCTAATGTCGACCATATTCTATCAAAGCTTAACTAGTGAATACAAGTGAGTCTACTTAACTGACCCAGAAGTAACAAATAGACAGCAATAATAACAGGGGCCACCATTAGGGTATGTTCACACAGTGTAATTGCGGGGAGTATTTTGGCGTGTAATTGCACTGAAATACTTCAGAAATGCGCCCCACAATTACAGTAATTTATACCTCTCATAGTGAGCTATGAATTACGCCCGTCTTCCCTGGCGTACAATATGCGCATATTGTATGCCGGGAGAAAGAAGTAACTTCTTTCCTGTGTTTACGCGCTGTGGATAATAGAAGTGAATGGGACCGACCCCCCCCCCCACACACACACACACACTTTAGAAGTTCACACCACAATTACGTGGTGTGAACATAACCTTAGGGCAGTACTGCAGTTATAGGCATGGGCAGAATTTTATTTTATTTTTTTAAATGGTGGTCAGTCATTTCTACCTGCCTGCTAAGTAAGAGTCATAAATAATATCAGTAGACACCATACAGCTCATGATTGATTTAAGGGAATGTGATATAGTGCAAGTCATGCTGGCAATGAGGTACAGATACTTTGGTTGTAAGGAAACCTAAAATGTGTGTGTATATGCTGCACACAGGTGAGCAACTTACATGCCGCAGACAACATATTCTAATACTATACCCTCCCGAAAGAGGCCATAAGGACAGTCTTTTGGCCTCTGTCAGGATAAATGTGGGTACCTAAGAATTTGTTTAATGTATATGCCAGAAGCTGTACTGGCATATAAGAGAGAATAGGTAAAAACTGACCTGGATCACTCACTAGGAATGGGTAATGTAATGTAATATAATGAGATTCATTACCCCTTCTAATCATATCACAAGGCATTATGGGAAAGGAGCCAGAAAGCTTACTGCGCCCTCTATAGGTCGTAACAAATCCTCGATTTACTTCTGATTCACTGAATCTTTGAGAAGCAAAAGGGAATAATTGTCAAGCCAATATTGCTCATCTACATACGCGTTTCGGGGTTTTGCCCCTCATCAGTGTAGAGCAGAGCGATATTGGCTTGACTGGTGGGAGGCAATGAGTGGGTATGAGAAGGGGAACATCTCTCCTTATGGAGAGCACCAGTTAAGGCGTGTAGTGTTTTGATTGCCTTTTAGCCCACTACTAAGCATCTGCATATCACAAGGCATTATGGGAAAGGAGCTGGAAAGCTCACTGCGCCCTCTATAGATTGTAACAAATCCTCGATTTACTTCTGATTCACTGATTCTTTGAGAAGCAAAAGGGAATAATTGTCAAGCCAATATTGCTCATCGAGGATTTGTTACGACCTATAGAGGGCGCAGTGAGCTTTCTGGCTCCTTTCCCATAATGCCTTGTGATATGCAGATGCTTAGTAGTGGGCTAAAAGGCAATCAAAACACTACACGCCTTAACTGGTGCTCTCCATAAGGAGAGATGTTCCCCTTCTCTTACCCCTTCTAAGTCACACTTACCTCTCACCCTGCCAGCCAGTAAGTTCTACTCTGCACTGAAGAGGGGCAAATACCCCGAAACAACTGTCTGTAGATGAACTTCACAGGCTTGCCTTCAATCCCTTTTACATTGCAAGACTCTTGTTTGTCACATGTGAATTGAGGATTACTACATCCAATAGATGGTGCTGTAGAGCTCTTCAGCTCTTTCCCATAAGTGTTTGTTTCCATTCCCACTAGTCATACAGTTTACTACAGCTAATAGACAATAATGCAGCTTTCCGGTTGCAGAACAAAACAGATCTCCTTACAGTAACAAATAAAAGAAAAATTTCTGTCCACTGAAAATGCTCTCCCAAGAAGGCTAGAATAAATCATCACTGGGAAAGGCATCTATTAGCCATAATCGCAGATTAAGAAAAATAACTGAATAGGATCAAGGTTCTAACAATTTCCATGTTGCACAGAGTACAATACCAAAACAACAATGACTTTCAGTACAGCGATGAAATAAAGGTAACCTGACCACTAGGAAAATAAAAAATGAAAGACCCATGTGGAGTGTATTTCACTTCTCCATCTAAAAATATACAGCAGGTTCCCATGACTTAGAACTCTGTCGCTCAGATAGCTCAAAACACTATCTGCACACCTTATAAATGTGAGAACAATACTATCAAGGAGATGTTCATCAGGCTAGATTCATTTAGTAGCTTTTTTTTTAGAAAGAAATCAATACACCCTAGAGGCAGAATATTTGTAGGACAACTCTGAATATAACTACCTTTGTCAATATAAAAATGGTCCTACTGAAAGAACAAATGCATTTATTTCACTTTGTACATTCTATAAGACTGGCTTTACACATAGCAGTAGAGTGCTGTGACGCTGATCACTATGTGTCAAAAAAAGTATTTTACCATGGTCTGATATAGTTATTGGCCAGGTGAGACACATTTTAAGGTAGTTGCCCATGTGACACACTACCTCCAGGCTCAGAATGGCTCACAGGAGAAACCCCTGGTGGGAGACTGGGCATAGCAGGCATAGGACTGCTTTTCTGGGAGAAAGGTAGGGAAAAACAGACAGAAAGCAAAAGGCAAAGTGCAAGAGTCATGTACACTATCTGTAGGGTGGGCCCTAAGGCATGGTTCACACGGCGGATTTCGCCACGGGTTTGGACTTGGGTTTCGGCGGCCAAAACCTTGTCCAAACCTTGCCTCAAACTCGCATCTCCCGACGCGATTTTGCGGCGCGATCGCAGCGAGGTTATCGGCGCGGTCGCAGCGCAGGTGGGGCTCGGTTTGGGCCGCGGTTTACGGTGAGGTTTTCCCCCATACAAATTAATAGGCAGGGCAAAAACGGCGCCGGGAATCGCGGCCCAACCGTGCACCACCAGCGCCCAAACCTGCGTCGACACCGCGCAGCCGCCGCACTGAAGACTCGCTGTAAGAATTGACAGGAGACTTCTCACACACGCGCGGCAAGGCTGTGGCCAAACCCGTGCCATGTGAATAGTAACGCGGTTTCCCATAGGAAACCATGTAATGAACTGGGGGCGTTTGGGGCGCAATTTGGCAGCGGCAACCGCGCCGAAACCCGTGGCCAAATCCGCCGTGTGAACAGGGCCTAAGAATCCACTCCACTGCTGGGCCCCGAAGAACTACTCCACTGCTGGGCCCCCAAGAATCTACTCTACTGCTGGGCCCCCAAGAATCTACTCCACTGCTGGGCTACCAAGAACCACTCCACTGCTGGGCCCCCCAATAATCTACTCCACTGCTGGGCCCCCAATAATCTACTCTACTGCTGGGCCCCCAATAATACACTCCACTGCTGGGCTCCCAAGAATCCACTCCAATGCTGGCCCCCAAGAATCATTTTCACTGCTGGGCCCCCAAGAATCCACTCCGCTGCTGGGCCCCCAAGAATCCATTCCACTGCTGGGCCCTCAATAATCCACTCCACTGCTGGGCCCTCAATAATCCACTCCACTGCTGGGCCCTCAATAATCCACTTCACTGCCGGGCCCTCATTAATCCATCGACTGCCGGGCCCCCAAAACTCCACTCCACTGCCAGGCCCCAAGAATCCACTCCACTATTGAAAAAAATAGGCAACCTCAGATTTCTGCTGCATATTTCACTTGCTTCAATATGGCCTAATTTGCACCTTATCTCCCAATGTGATTTCTGCAGTGAAAACCTGTAGAAAACATGAAAACCGACTCCTGTTACTCGTCTTTTTTTTTTTTCTTTACATGGCAGGTAACAATTCACACGACAATGGTGTATTTTCCCATTCAAAGCCATGGGACACTTTGCAACTGTTTGTAGGTGCATTTTGCTACATAAAACAGCACATAAAATGTCCATTTTATGCACCAAACTCTGTGTGAATCCAACTTAAGAATGTACCAAACAGATTAGTGACTCATGCCATCATATTGGCGCAACTTTTTATACCAACCATTGGCTTTGCATGCACACTTCTCATGAAGCCATACCCCCTTTAACATGAAGGTATTCTCATCCTGAATGAAGAACAAAAAGTGTCTAAATCCAATAACAAATGTGTGGAAAATTAGGCATACCAAATTGCATTAACTTCAGTGCATTTTATGGCGCAAACATGGTAGTAAATCAACCCCATAGCATTTTTACTAAAAATATGGTGTATCTGTGGTTTTTGCACAGAGCATGTTGCAGGCATTGTGTTTTTTATTCACCTTGTGGTGTTTTTTCTCTTCTTACAGACCTTCACTTATCTTGTGTTCCCACCCAATAAGCTTGGATGGAAACTGTGCTACCTTTTTTTTGTGGTGCTTTTCACAGGACAAATCATGCAATTCAAACCAAAATCAATGAATCTATGAACAATATAATTTGCTACAGGAAAATTGCCAACAAAAACAGCTAAACCCACAAAAATGCCATTTCTAGTCTTTAGTGTGGTTTCACACATAGCATTTTGTTTAAATGTTTAAGCATTTTATCTAAGTTTTTTTTCCTGGCTTTTTTCAAAATACCCTGTGATCAGATGTTTGCTGAAAGCCAAGAGTATAGTCTAAAACGCTCTACAGTCCACGCTTTTCGTTTGCGGTGCTTAACGTCTCTTTTTGTGTCATTTTTTGGGTGCCTAGGTATGGCATTATGTCTAGCATTTTTCCATAGGCTTTTCTACCAGATAATTAAAATGCTAAAACCACATAAATAAGAGCCAGAAAAAAAAAAAAAAGAAAGAAATTAATGATGTTTTTTTACAAACCAAAAAACAGTTGGCAAAATCTCCAAAAATTGTTAAGATGCCCTGAGGTTTGCATGTTTTGGAACTACGTCACTGAAGATTTTCAGCCAACGCCAGAAGTAGATCCAGAAGGAAGGAAAAGTATTAGGCTGGGTTCACATGAATTTCTTCTACGTGTATTTTACAGCAGTATTTGGAAGTCAAAACTAGGAAGGGATTGCAAGGTGCTGTGAAGTTGTTGGGGTGGCCAGGGGCCTAATGAATAACAATGGCTGCCATGTTTTTATTCCTATTACGTCCTGCTATAGTCAAGGTGTAATAGGAGATCACTATAATTACTATAAACCTCAGTACATTAGAATTGCAGTATATAGTACAATCAATCAAGAGCTCACATGTTCTAGTCCTTTAGGGGGACTAATAATTAATGTAAAAATTTCTAAAAATCCTTTCGAAAATAAAAAAAATAAAAACTATTCCCAGTTATAAAAAAATACAAAAATGTACTTTTTTGGTATAACTGCATCTGTAAACATCAGATGTAATACAATTTCATATTATTTATCCTGCTAGGTGAGCAAGATAAAAAAAAAAGTGATCAAAAAGTTACATGCAAATGCTCTACTGGAGGAAA
Source organism: Phyllomedusa bahiana (assembly GCA_025379985.1). Lineage (NCBI taxonomy): Eukaryota > Metazoa > Chordata > Amphibia > Anura > Hylidae > Phyllomedusa > Phyllomedusa bahiana. Next base: position 117,077 of record JAODAL010000452.1, on the reverse strand, counting down.
ACTATTAAATATATTGGTCTCAGAAAATGGCAGTCATGTTTTTAAAAGAAGTACAACATAACAAAACAATATAAGTTTGGCATTGGCAGAATCCTACCGAACCACAGAATAAAGATAATTACGGTATTTTTATAAAGACATTTTTTTTTCAGTTCCACTGCACTAAGAATTCCTTTTTGCCTTCTTATACAGCATATGGTACATTAAATTGTACCTTAAAAAATACAATTTGTCTCGTAAAAAAACAAGCCCTAGTAAGGGTATGTTCACACGGGCAAATTTCGGCGCGCATTTCAGTGACATGTCAGCGCGACTCCCAAATCAACCAGCGTAATTGCAGCTGTACTGTACGCATCGCAATTACGCCGTGTGAACATAGCCTAAGGCTATGTGTACAGAGGAATAAAACAGTCATGGCTCTTGGAAGGCGGGGAGGAAGAAGAAACTGAAATAAAAAATATGGGTCGTCAATAAGGGATTCATGTTTTATACAGGATCGGACAGGATGGAATAGAGCAGTGAACTATGCTTCTCCACCCTCTTCTTAGGCAGGTAGAGAGACGCAAGGCCTCTTTTGGCCTCTTTCTCACTAATTTTACCCAATGAATATAGTTATGTAGTTTGTAAGGCTGAAATAGGATGACAGACGTCCATCCAGTTCAGTTTATTGTCCTATAGTGCTGTTCCAGGTAAAGGCAAAAAACCCCATGAGTTAGGAGCCAATTGTCCCCATTTTATGGGGAAAGTTCCTTCCTGACTCCAATCAGAATAAATCCATGGATCAACGATCCTTTCCCAGAATCCTAGTCACTATAGCTTGTTATATTATTATACTACAGAAATACACCTAGACTCCTTTTGAACTCATTAAGAGAGAGTTTACCATGACCAGTTCCTCTGACAGAGAGTTCCACAATCTCACTGCTCTTACAGTAAAGAATCCCCGTCTATGTAGAAACCTTCTTTCTTCTAGGCATAGAGGATGCCCCCTTGTTCCGGGTATAGTCATAGGAATAAATAGATTAGAAAGATCATGTTTAGCTTTCCCACATAAATGCTAAATCGAGGGTAAAAACGAGATAGGAAAGAAGCCTTATACATTAGGAAAAAAAAACTAGCTCCATGATTAAAATGTTCCTTTTGCCTTTTCATTGTGCTAGTGAACAAGCACGGGCAGAACTGATCATGTAAAATCTTTATTTCTAAACACAGAGATACACAAAATATTCTTCTGCATATATGACAAATATAAGTACACAGGTCTAGTCTTAGACATTCAAAAGCAGGCGCCAGAATGAAGCAGGCTGACATGAATGTGGCTCCTCTCCCTACCGGTAGCTAGGGAGTAACTGGAATTAATGAGCTATGTTAATGCAGCAAATAACCATCTGTTGTATTTAAAGAGTTTATACTCAAAGATTTAATGAGGGACAAACATAAGAGGATTCATTTTGGATCACATCTCACCACTATATTATGGTTATGAACTTGCTAAGCTTCCCCTAGTCTCAGACAATGGGTAAAACAGCATGCTGCATTTATGGAAAAGAGGAACATTTGTGGATTTGTATGTACTGCAGATGCAAAAAAGCTTAGATCACAGGGAGGATGAATTGAAATCCATTCATTATTTTACATGGAAATTATCATGCAAAGCATCTTTCACTGTGTGGTGGCACTAAGCAGCCCGGCATCGCTGCAAATATTGTGATTTTCTTTTGATAAGAGAACCTGTCATTAAAACAGATATGTTACTGTCCCAGTGAGAGCAGCAAATGGAGGGTGGCTGTGCAGCATTCCTAACAGAGCTTCAATTACACCATCCATCAGGATTTAACTGTTTAATGCGGCTTACCAGTCATATATTGTACAAAACAGATGTGTTAGAGAAGTTTTTTTCGGATATCCATTTAGGTACATTGTTGTTCAAAAGAAAATGTTTACCCATAGGAGCCAATTTTATTTTTTACTGGAATTTTTGCACAGACTGCTGTGCTATCTATCAGTTATCATAATACGGTGGGTAAATTGTTAACAATGGTTGGGTTGTGGGTGTTCACTGGAAGAGTTTCAGGTCCCATCGGCAAGTAAAATAAACCCAATGGCACCGCTAAATGCGTTCCAAAGGAACCAAATTTTATTTTAAGTAGAAAAAAAACACTACTCAAGTATATGGTAAAACATTTTTCGTGCAGGTTTTTTCTTGTGTGTGTTTGTATATGGTTTATATATATTTTTTTTCATTTGTTTCCCATGTATTTTGTAGGTGTATTTATTGGCAAGTAGATATTACAATGAGAATAGAATGCAATGTTTGGTCAATGATGTCACATGAAAATGTAGATATTGTAGAGACAATATTTTGGTCTTACATACCTGGAAATATGGAAGGTGGCATAATGGGCAGCAGCAGCGCTTACCGTGCTGTCTATGTGATGTGCACAGCAACACTCTCCCACCCATTAGAGGCCTATAGCACCATATATTGTGGCAAAAAAAAAGATTCTAAATCACTAGCTGGTAAATATAGCTCTTCAAACTAATGCATATACCCATGCCATTCAAAATCTGTGGTAATGTATATGACAACCCGTGCAGTGCACTGCATTGTTACGGCTCAGTTTAGTGGTTGTCTCTATACAACAGCTGAACAGAGTTTTATTATTATTTTGGTACAAAAGGATGCTCAGTATCCTATATTTTCCGGTCATTTTTGGAAATATTCCTTAGAGTGTTAAGTCAACAGATGGAAATATTTCTACCAACAACAATTTCATTTGCTGAAAATTAAATTGGCCAAGTGTAATGAGCAACTTCATCTTTTTTGGTAGACTCTCTTGAACATTTTACATAAATCATCAGCTGCAAAATATACAAGCTCAAGACATATTGGATTATTTGGAGCTTGTGTCATTATTTTGGCAGCTGATGATGAGCTGTCATATGTCCACTTTTACAATCACAATTTCACCAAGCAGGATATTTTGACTTTTTTGGGGGGGAATTGTTGTATATGTGTATTGATCATGAATAACACTAACTCCTCAAGGCAATGAATGGTCAAAATACATATAACCACTGTGGCCACTGACTAAAAGGTAATATCCAACCCGATGGCCTTGAACATAATATAGAGTCCGGAAAAATAAAAAGTTGGGTAAGGCTATAAAAAGAAATGATGTCTAAAGGTGAAACTGTTCATATATAAAATGCCAAGACAGGACCCCGCCAGTCATGGAGTGCGCTTGTGGCACACCAACTGTATTTTCGCATACAGAATCAGAACATTTTGCACATTCCTAGGAACAATCTGATTTCCTAGCTATCTTAACTCCCCTATTCTCTTTGGACATATTTCTTTTATAATTGCCTGCAGAAACAACTATACCCAAGCTATTGAGAATCGCTAAAGTGGATTTTGGCATTTCAGTTAGTAGATATTTTAAAATAACAGCTTTAAAATGGGCCCATATGCTGCCCAAGAAAGCCCTACGGCATCAAGATTAGTTTCATGGTTTCCTATTACTAAAAAGCTACACCCATTAGTAAATGGAGATGAATTTTTCAGACATACAATAAATATAAATGTGGATTAGGATTATGCTGGCCAGTGTGTAAGTGTGAATGTAAATTCTATAGGGTCTTAGCATCAGTGCTTTCAGATTAAATAATGAAAAACACTTGTTTGAAAAAGTGACACATCTTCTAATGCCTCGAGGCTCCAATTTACTGCTCCTGCCTGCAAATGCTGGAACTTTTTTCTTTTTGCTATTTAATACATGAGCTGTTTTATTTCAGTCTTGGGATACAGAACGATACCGACTGTTTATAAACTAAAAACTGCACTAAGGTTTTAAGAAATAGCAGTAGACTTCAGTTATCTTATGAGGGGGTTTCGCTTAGCATGGCTCCAAACATCTTATTAGGGGGTTTCGCGTAGCATGGCTGCAAACATAAATGAATTACCAAACTATGTTGTGTTCTACATACAACTTCGCGCACTTACACACCACAAATATACCAAGTCCTATTAACAATGGCTGCATGTTTTATACACCTTTCATGAGACGGTCAGATTACATCAAAATGAATACTGGCAGCTAGATATGACAGAGACCACCGGGAACGAACCCTTGTATTCTCTACAGGATTTGTATGAGACTGGTTTTGCAGAACACACAGTGGAGACCAGTTCATCTCATGTTTACTTGTACTATATCAGAGTTCAATGTCCCTTTAGGGCAGTTTCACACACAAAGGACTTTATGTACAAAATCGGTCCTTGTTGCCCATAGCAACCAATCATAACTGGTTTCATACTGCTAGGCTGGGCCTTATGTATGAAAACTGTCTAGCAGTAAGACTGTCTTTGTTGCCCATAGCAACCAATCGGAACTCAGCTTTCATTTCAAATAGTGCTCTGAAAAAATAAAAGCTGAGCTCTGATTGGTTGCTATGGGCAACAAAGACAGTCTTTCTGCTAGACTGGGCCTTGTGTAAGAAAACTGTCTAGCAGTAAGACTGTCTTTGTTGCCCATAGCAACCAGAGATCAGCTTTCATCTCATATAATGCTCTGGAAAAATAAAAGCTGAGTTCTGATTAGTTGCTATAGGCAATAAAGACAGCCTTACTGCTAGACAGTTTTCATACATAAGGCCCAGATTTTTTTATTTTTTGGGGGGGGAAGAGGTGTGGGGTGGAATTGCAGTTTTGATTCAGTTTTTTGAAACCAAAGCCATAAAGTCCTTCCTCTACATTTCCCATTCCTTTTATAATCCACACTTATATAATTTTTTAGAGCTACAGCCAGGGATTATAATAGGAATGGGAAAAATAGAGGAAGGAGTTTATGGCCTTGGTTCAAAAAAGAGCATCAAAACCGCAATTCCACTTTAAAAAAAAAACACTATGGTCCTATGTATGGCCTTAAGACAGGTCTTATTACATTGCAATCATACCCTAGTTGATAATACTTTCAAAATAATACAATATGTAACTTACATTTATTAAATAAAGTGTTTGGTTTACCAGAATTTTTTTCTAAATACCCCAGAGCCTACCATTGTCCGTGAATAGCTGCTAATGATTATTTCCAATTCTTTTGGGAGATGCATGTCCAGGTTGTCTCCATGGTTGTGCAGAGTTAGGCCCCGTTCACACGGCTTATTCTGCCACGTATTGGCGCCGTACTGCGCGCCGGATTTGCGCTTCAGTACGGCGCCAATCCGCGGCAGCAATTACGGTAATCCACTGCTCTAGTTGAGAACAGTGGAATCCGTCGCTCCTCCCCGCTCGGCGAATCCGCCGCGGGGGGAGAAAGTGACATGCACATTATTTACGGCGCGGACGCGCCGTAAACAATGCATTGTCTATGGGGCCGGGAGCGGCGCCCCCGCCGCGCTCCGGCCCCGCCCCCGTCCCGCCCCTTATTCACGGCGGATTTGTGTGCTCAATACGGCTCCCAAATCCGTCGGGAATAAGCCGTGTGAACACGGCCTTATATTCTACAACTGAAAATACACATGCACCATCCTTAAAGGGGTTCTCCACTTTTGGACAACTCCTATCAGCTACAAGGTTCCCTGGATAATAATCTGATTACAAAGTGTCCCAAAACTGAGACTACCAGCAATCAGCTGTAATCTTTGGGAAAACTTGGCAGTAAGTGTTCGATTTCCCTGCAGTGCCACCGCAGGGGAAATGAAGTATCACACAGTCCCTACTGAAATCAGTGGGTTTTCTTTGTAATGCAGGAGAGACAGGTCTTTCAGAGTGAGAAAGATGCTCTTTGTAACCAATCTCCTGTCTTGAAATTGCTGGAAATGGGACCCCCTCTATTAATTGGGAATTCCCTACCGGGGTATAAAAAATTAGGTTTTTTAAACTGAAGAATCCCTTTAAAGGGCAAGCATGCAATAGTACCTCTACAGTATTTTGATATCAGCAGGGCTTAGCAGTTGCTACCGGGCCCTGCAGCCTTATGGGGCCCAAAAGCCCTTGTTTATCTAAAGAATTGTCTAGCTATAGGGTCTACTTATTAATAATGATTAAGGCATGATTTTGCAGGTGGTCTTTAATGACCTAATAGAAAAAAAGAGTCAAACAGCGCGTCTACACAGTTTTCAGGTGTGCTAACATGGAGTAGATGCGCAGAAGATTTTCCATAGAATTAATTTTGCACCATTTTGTGCTGTAATGGTGAATACACACAGAATTTCCCACAATGGATTACAGTACAAGCCATGTGAAAGGGATTTTACAAAACTCATACCCAGTTGGTAGAAATTTACCACTTGGAAACTGATCTGCGGTGTGGATCTTGAAAAAAGCAGCACCACCACAATGTAATAAAAAAGTGATTTAATCACCTAAGTGGTGCTGCTTTTTTCATATTTTTGGATATTAGAAGGCTTTGGATCATACTTCTGAGCTTGGCACACTGACTTTTTTGCAGTGCTGTATCCTCTGTTTTGAATATTTTTATTGATCTTGAAATCCACAGCATGTCAATTTATTTTGCGAATTTACTGGGGATTTTATCCCATTTAATTGAATGGGGTAAAATTTGCACCAACCTTCCTACGACAATCCACATAATTTGTTGCAGATTCTTACATGCAGATTTACTGCTGAATTTTTTTGCAGCAAATCTGTCCTGCGTAGATTTGTCTACATGGACTTCAATAGGAGAAGGCATAACCTACATTACAATCTGCAGGAAAGATGTATCTGACATTTGACTGCATTGTGGTCATATCTCAGCTCTAGAAAGAAAAATGAGCCGTCTCATAAGAGGCAGTGCTGTAACGCCCATATTTCTCCCTCAACACAAGGAGGACTGGGTCATCAGGACCAAACAGTCAAGAATAAATACTGCAATAAAGGGGTTGTCTCACTACATTGATTCATCTTACCTCAGTCCTGTTTTCTTGGTTTCATTTTGAATTCAGGGCCGTGTTTATTGGCTTCTACTAGGCTGCAGTAGAAGCCAGGTCTGTAGCTATAGCAACCAGTACTGGCAGCCTATCAGGAGAGATCAAACAGATGCAGCCCATACAAGAAGGAATATCAGGGAATAGGTAGGACACTGCTAATGGACACATATTGCAAAGTGACTTGTTTTTGCAAGATCTTTAACATAAAAAGCCATCTTTGTAGTGAGACAACCCCTTTAAGTATCTGCTTTATTGCAATCTTTATTAGTATAATTTATAAGGACTGGGTAATACTGAAAAAAAGCATGCCCTGGTTAGGAAACTTATTTAACGAGCATGAAAGCTAGTCATCTGACAAATTTCACAATCTAAATTTAGCGGTAGTTTTAGTAGTTCAATCTTGGTATATTGGTCCAAATATCTGAAGAAGGGGTGGTATGGAGAAGGTCTGTAGCGCCTAATTCTACAGCAGTGTTGTGTCTGCTTGTTCTCTAGGTGAACACACTTCCAACCTCATGCTCATATTATATCATCCGAGGCATCTGTCTGTGGTTCTTTCCTTGGTACTAATCAATCTAATCAGTGATAATTATAAAGTACTGCTCAATATGAATGAGTCATTGACAACATGGTAATTGACCGAGATTTTCCCAATGATCAGTCCTGTGACATATTCTCAAGATCTGGACTTGTATACTTTTGCTGCAGGGATAACCTACGACGTCACTTTCATCATACACATCTGACGGACGAGTTTCAAAGCACTTTCCAGGAGAAATAAAATCTAATGACTTCAAGATATTACAAAATAATTAAAGCACTTTCATAAAAGTAAGAAAAAAAAAACGATCATTATGATTGATTGCAAGGTAAATTATAGACATAGAAGCTGTTTCAATTACTTTCTAATAAGGAAGAGAAGATCCAGGTGTTTGTTCAAAAATCAATTTACAAAGCTGAGATTCAATTTTCATAATGATTTGAGGAATAAATATGGCTTGAAGATATAAAACATGAAATAATCCCTCGCAAAGCCCTTATTCTGACAGGTCCAGCTTCCAAGGCTTCAGAAGCAAAGACGCTTATCAGAATGATAGTTTCAATCATACTTTTTATGATCAGATGTAATGGCCAGGCCGAATCTGTCATACCTCCTGTAAAGAAAATGGAGCTGGGGGAGGATTGAAAAGTCCATGTCAGGCAGAACTGTTAATGTATAAATAGACCGGTCTAATAGTGGAGTAAATGTTCTCACGATAGCTTCAATAGCAGAGATGATATCAGCACGAGATGGGGACTTTACGAGAGTGCAGCTTGATGTGCCTTAATTCACAACAGATTCCTATATCAAGAACACCTCCAAATTTGACAAGTAATTAAATTAACCCCTTAGTAACCGGGGTACATTAGGCTTCAAAGACCAAGCAGTATTTTTTTTTTCTTGCTTTTAACATCTATGCATTCCCGGAGTCATTTTTTTTTTTTTTTTTTTTTTTTTACACTTTTCCATCAAGATTTTCCATATGAGACACTATTTTGGGATGCATATAATTTATATTTTATAATTTATTTCTACTTGTTATATTCCAGCGCTGTACAGAGTTTGTCATTATTGAAATTAGTCTGTGCCCTTATTAGGGCTCATAGTCTAAATTACAAATTAACCAGTATGTTTTGAAGTGTGGGGGAAACTGGAAGATACCCATAGAGAATATTCAAACTCTTTGAAGATGTTGTCCTTGGTGGGATTTAAGCAAAGGACCCCAGCCCTGCAATGCAACAGTGCTAACCACGAAGCCACCGTAGATTAACAGGTTTCATAGATTGATATATAGAACACAATTCATAGATTATGTATTAACTTTCCTGAGGAAACGAAAATAAACACATGATATTATTCTTAGATGTATATCATGGAGTCGCTATGGATGTATACAGCAAGCTTAGCCCATCCTACATTTGGTAAGAGCAAGATGTCTTATACAACTGACATCTCCTCACATCAGCTTTAATCACTTAGATCACCATGCCTTCAAGAAAAAAAAAGTAATAAGTGATCAAAAAAGTCATATGTACCCCCAAAATACCATCAATAAAAAATATATAAAAATAAAATAAAAAATACATCTGGACCTTCACACAGCTCGACAGTAAAAAGAAAAAAAGGTATTGACCTCAGAAAACATCAATGTAAAGAAGTTGTTTTTGTTAAAGGGAATGTGTCATCAAAAATTACTTATTGTTTAACTCACATTTTTATGTTCAACACATTTTTTAAGAATTTTTGGTTATATATATTTTTTTAATTTTCCATATCACTTTCAATATTTATATGTTACATTAAATAGTAAAAAAAAAAAAAATACAACTGATCCTGCTAAAAAAAAAGCCTTCATATGTCTATGCCAATAAGAAAAATAAAAAAGACTGAGAGGAAAAAATAGAAGAAAACTTATATAGGCAGTCATTAAAGGGGTTTTGCCATGAAGTAAAATTGATGTGGGAAGTTTGTAAATTAAATACACATTTTCACCATTCATCATTATTATAAATTCTGCATTGTTTTTGTTTTAGCTGCTCCTTTAGAGATCCATTGTTTACAGCTCATCTCCAGGGGATACGACCAGTGCTGTGAGCTTCTCAGTCCTTGTCGCACATGCTCAGACATCACCTCTCAGGCAGCTACTGAGTGTTCAAACCCCAGGTGCAGTCACTCTACTCCTGTCCTCTGTCCTCCTTAGTAATTAGTCAAACACTGCAAATAAATTTAAAAAAGAAACCTCAATGAGGTCTGTGCATTGAGAAAGAGAGTAAAAATTCACAGGTTTGGTTCCTGCAGGGATTTGAATCGAAGACCCTTGTGCCTGGAGGCAAAAGTTTTACCTCTGACCTACAATGTAGCTACTTACAGTTCTACACAAACAGACCTTTCTTTGACTAGAGAGAGGAAAGGCCTGGTGATGTCACCCCGCTGGGTCACATGATATGCAATTCAAACAAATCAGACACACACCCTTCTGAGCACACAGAGCTGAAGAGCTGGATGCAGGAGGTATGAAATGAGATCGTGGCAAAACCCCTTTAAGGGGATAAACCACTTGTACAACCATCCATGATTTTTAATATCTCTATACAGTAAACACTATAGTAATGCCATTTTTTCACAAAGACTAGATCATGTAAAACAGTGTGTACTAGTATGTTTACATGTTAGCAATAAGCAATAACTTATTTAGCAGTGTTTAACAGGAGTGAACTTCTCCTTCCTTGTTAAAGCATTGTTGAGTACATTATAACACTCGGTTGAGCCAGAAAGACTTTTTCTGGTACTAGACACCCTTCTGACTATGCAACTGTAACTCTTTTATGTATACTCTCCCTTGGAGAAACAAGTATTCACAGCTTATCCATGGGGGTCCTGGTAGCTACAAACAGTGAACTGCTGGCAAAAGCAAAAGGGACCCACAGAAGAACGTCAGTGCCCAGACCAGAAAATAATATATAATCCATCTATATACAATTTTGATATTATATATATATATATATATATATATATATATATATATTACACATTACACATACATATACACACTAATCATGAATTGTATATTTGTATATACAGTACGTTAAGTGTGATGTATGTGTATATATATGTGTGTATGTATATATACATATATACTTACACACACACATACATATATGTATATATACATATATACACACTCACACACATATATATACACGTACATTTGTATATACTGTACATGTTTAGCGTGTGTATGTATGTGTATATATATGTGTGTGTGTGTATATATATATATATATATATATATATATATACACACATACCCACACACACACATATATATATGTATAAAATATATATAAATATACATGGTTGCCTATTATACATATATAGTAGGCAGCCAGCAGGCAGCAGGATTGAAGGCGGATATAAAAGGCAAATATGTGCCAAACAGTTTTCTGTATTGTGTATTGCAATTCCAGGGATGTCAGGTTGGCCGGTCTGGCAGTAAACCCCGACCTTTCCATCTACCCAAACTGCAGCAGGAGAACTGCAGTGTATGTGCCGCCAAAGTGCCAGGACCTCGCTGGGGGAAAAGAAGGTTTTAGTCAGTGACGGTAGGTCACTGATGTGCCATGCGGCTGACATGGGCTCTTTATCTGAGACGGCTGTACAAGAGTGGGAAGCCATCCCCACAGACTGGTCCAGGCTTTACTGGAGCTCTTGAGGCCTGTAAAGCCTGCTGCTCACAGAACTCAGGTGAGGGGTGTAAACCTGAGGATTGTTGTTTGCCATTTCCCTCCACAGTGGGCTGCAGTGAGGAGCTCTGGACACAGTCTGGCTACCCTGCACCTGGATTGGGCCGACACTACATGTTTGTATGTGGACTTCACGCCTACTTAGCTGGAGTTAAGCCACATGTTTGCTCTGTTTATGGCCATTAGCTGGATGCTGTGAAACTTGCTGGAGATATTTTGTGTTCCTGCTTGGTGTTCCTTTATTTTTTTTTCCGTTCTAAAAATAAAACTCTGTTATTTTTGCATCCAAAAACTTGTTTGTGCCTACCAGTTTTGCAGCTAAACCCCTACTATATATATCTCTTGTAAGAAACAGCAATACAACATAGATAACACACAACATACATGGGAAGATTAATTTAAATTCAGGACACGTAGAGACATTAACTGTACGTATAGCCTGTTTTGGTCGAGCACAGAATGACTCAGTAGAAGAAAATGGGAGGAAGATTCTGTTTTCAAAAATCTGACTGCCTTTGATCAAAACAGAGAAGGTACACGAAGCTCCCAGCTGTCATTTCAATTACATTCCCTCCTGTATTATACCTTTCATTAATCACCGTCATAACACTCTCTCTTGTACTTCAGGACACAATCTGTTAAAATGAACCCATCTTGTACAGAATAATTTGCTCACTTCACAGAGAACGATACAGCAAATATATATTGTGAAAAAATGTGTGGGATGGGCCATTTCTGTACCCATGCCTTAAGACACACTTTAAATAGGAATTTTTTTGTCACAGTTATGTAGGACACATATTTGCGTGATCGTAAGCATGAACCCTACCTAACACGTCTACAATGGTGTGGCTTAATAAAAAAGTAACGTAACCCAACAGAGACCTTAGGCTTGTGTAGTGGTATACGTTTACACGCTAAAGAAAGTATTAGTCCATTACACCTGATAACCACAAAAACCATACTATCTAAGGAACAAATATGCGGAAGAAAATAATTAAAATGTAACCTTCAATAACAATCTTGTTAAAAACAGAACATTCCACTGAGCTTCTATGTCAAACCAAAAGGAATAACCAGAGGGTCTTATAAATCGTGATACCATATCACATGGGCATATTCTAGATCATGTGAACTGACCTACTTTAAAGCACCAGGAGGAGTGGTAACTGAGGAGTTACAGACATAATCTTAAATGCTTTTTCAGAACATTTCTGGGAAAAAACGGCTACATAATGACCAGCCTCCTACTTTCAAACATTAAGATTGGCTACTACATAGTATCATCCTGATACGGTATAAATAATATTTTGTTATTTTACAATGTATTTAAAGGAGTACTCTAGTGAGAAGCATTGAACAGCTGACTATCATATAGTTGATGGATGCTAGATTGGTGGAGTCAGACTGCTCAAATCTCCCAAACCTGGTGTTCTCTGGCAAATGCCAATCGCCCTGCACGGTACTGGGCTGTAAGCACCGACTTGTGGACATCGGGTCCTCATAGAGTCTGTTTCTGACGTTTTTTGCAGACACATGGATATTAATGGCCTGGTGGAGGTCATTTTGCAGGGCTCTGGTATAAAGGAGGAGGTAGCGGTATACTGCTGGGTTGTTGCCCTCCCACATCCCCCTCCACATCTCCTGGTGTACTGGCCTGTCTCCTGGTATCTGCTCCATGCTCTAGACCAGGCATCCTCAAACTGCGTCCCTCCAGCTATTGGGAAACTACAATTCCCATCATTCCCACTGTTATAGATAATACAAATGCATGATGGGAGTTGTAGTTTCCCAACAGCTGGAGGGCCGGCAGTTTGAGGATGCCTGCTCTAGACACTGTGCTGACACACACAGGTAACCTTCTTGCTACAGCTGGCATTGATGTGCCATCCTGGATGAGCTGCACTACCTAAGCAACTTCTGTGGGTTGTAGATACCGCCTCATGCTACCTCTAGGGGTGGGAACAATGACAAACTGCAAAAGTGACCAAAACAAAAGCCAAAAAGGATGAGAACAGAGAAATGGTCTGTGATCACCACCTGTTAACCATTCCTTTATAGGGGTTGTCTTGTAAATTACTTTATCATTTCTACCTGTTGACTGTTCAGTTTGCACAACAGCAGGATAAATTGATTCACAATCAGTGTTGATTCATAACTGGACAGGTTGATTTCACAGAAGTGCGATTGACTTGGAGAAACATTGTGTTGTTTAAGTGTTCCCTTTATTTTTTGAGCAGTGTACTTACTTTATTCCTTCCCAATATTAACATTTTATTTATCTAGTAACTTTAGGGTATGTTAATTTGGGGTGCATTTCGCCAAGTATTTCGCCGCATACTGCGCTCTACTACGAGCGAAATGCACCCCAATCATTACGGTAATCCATAGTTCTCATAGAGAACTATGGATTATGCCTCCTCTCCCTGCTCGTACAATACAATCGTATTGTACGCACGTGGAAATAAGTGACATGCCGATCAGCGCGACTCCCCGAACACCCGGCGTAATTGCGGGGCGTACTATATGCCCCGCAATTAAGCCGTGTGAACATACCCTTACATATCCCTGAATTAGAGTCTACTAGTAACAGAACACACTGAACCATAAACTACTCTAGTCATGAGTGCATGACCACTTTTATTGGTATAGTAAATTTGGCAGTTCTTGTTACACACAAAAGCCAGAATACAAAAAATAGCAACTAGTCATCCACCCTGTGTTACATTATGTCATTTCTCACTTCTATAAAATATCATGGAATCAATTCACGGTGACTTTATAAATGACGATACATTCATAGCTTTAAAGGGGATGTATCGCTTCCTTACTTCGGCTGATTTACACTGCTCTGAGCTTCTCAACTCTGTGAATGCAGGGGCGTTTCTTCCCCTCCCAGCTGGATGACATCATCCCCCTTCACTGCTGGCCTGAGACTCCCCCCCTCTCCCTCTGAGTCCACATATCACTGTGTCTCTCCCTATCAGTCTTATTTTATAAGAGCTGTATACATACCACTGGCTTCATTCAATCTAATCTGAGCACTGATCTCTCACAGCTGGAGATGTATTACAGCTTTCTAAGAACGGCACAGATCTGCGTGTATGCAGGAGAGTTAGGCACAGGGACAAAACTGTCATGTTTTCTCATTGTACAATCTGCTGCAGTCTGTTTCTGCTAGGTGTGGAGACAGAAAATGCTAAGGCGCCTAACTCTGAGTCAGAGACACAGCTCCGTGAATCGACCCAGGGGCTGTACAGAATGTAAATGAGCTCTCAGCTAGTGAATTGCAAGGAGGAGGGATTCGACCCACACTGGATATCAGTGTAAATTAAAACACAAGATAAGGGACACTGTGAAAACAAGGCAGCTTTGCTCATGACATCCAATTGCAAAGTTGCTTGTTTTCACTGTCCCCTTATTCTGACGACCATTTAATGAAACGATAACACCCCTTTAAATAACAAAAAAGTAATATTAGTAAAAGGCAAAAGTGAGTAAACGTCTCAGTCACTTAGACTGTACCTAGAATTTTTATGCTATACTTACAAGAAATAATTCACCACACAGACTCATCTTGCCTTTCAACAGCAGGGCTAGACAACAAGATCAATACTAGATTTTGGTCCTCTGTGACTGCCCTATAATGATCCAATTGATCTTAATCAGGTTATTATAGTGCAGTCGGTTTATTAGTCATGCATGCGGACAGACCTTCAATAAAGTGTGCTTTTCCCGCTCTGTTAAAACATCTTTAAAAAAATATATATATTCCTTCAAAATCAAAACATCACCTGAAAATAAAGTCCACACATGTCAAGCTGTTCAATTTTTTATTACACCAGTTTCTAGCTCTGTCTCTTGGCAGATGATAAACAAGATAGCCAACACAACAAATTGGCATTCCCAGAAACAAATATTCATAAGAAACATCTGAAGAAGAGAACAGAAAAAGACAATTGTGTAACCTAAAAATCCAGGATATATATATTTTTATTTTAGGTATATAAATGCTGCCAATTATCATATCATGAAGTATTTAAGGGGTTGTCCCTAGAACCTATAACAAAATCTGGAATGGCTGGCCTAAATCTTCATTCATGTGATGTTTTCCATGATAATTTGTCCATTTCTTGTTCTGTGTGTAGACTCCCTTCTCTGCAGCTGAGTAGCAGCATTTTCTGTCTGAAAGTCGTTTCCCTTTGCTAATCTCCAGGATCCTTTGTTGTGCTTTCTCCATCTTCCACCCTCCCAACCTGAGTCTCAGTGCAGGCCCCCATTTTTTTCTACCTCATGTTGCAAGCTTTACAAAGCAAAATCAAGAGGGTGTGACTAAAATAGCCCTGATAAGTGACTTTGGTAGAGATTTTTGGCCAGATTTACTATGGCAATTGAACCACAGTTCTGATGCAATTTATGACTAAAAACTAGAGTAAATGCCTTGCACCACATTTATTATGTGTTTACTACACTTTTTATATACTGTTGTCCTTTTCTTAACAAGGAAGCATGGCTTTTTGGTAAGGGGTGTGGCTTGACATGCGCCAAAAAAATACTCTAAAACTTTGGTGCCATTATTCGCATAAACTTAGCCAATAAATAGTTGAGATGAAGTTAGAGAACAGTGTCAAGAGAAGCAACAAATTTATCATACAGCATGAATCACTGTGATAAATTTAAATTTACGCTTTTAGGCAGTATTGGGAAATTTGCACCACCATTCAGAAAATATTTTTTAATCCAGTGGACAACCCCTTTAAAATATGTTCCAACAGGAAAACACTTGCTCATATGCACTGCTTGGGCTTTGGCAGAGGAGTGGACTTAAGCTGTCCATGCATCACATGGATGACCATTTATCAAAATGGCATACCAACTACATGGCAAATAAGTTGGACCAGCAAAAACTAAATCATCCAATGGGTCTTCTGAGCTTATAAAAATACAGAAAAGTAAGTATATATGGTTAAATGCTCACCGGGTGATGCTATCCTTACAAAAAAAATTGTTTTCTTTATTTTCATTATCTTGTACAGCTCTGTACTCTACCTTTGTTTTAATGCTGCCAGGGTTTTCTAAGGAGGGTGGGGGACTACCCATTAGAAGGACTATAGATTCCAGGATATCTCATCTCTGACACAGTCCCTGTATATCCCAGTTTATAAGGTAGTGCGGTAGTAACGTTCTTTCTGTTCTTCTATTTCTCACTGACACTGCATTATGCTCCCCAGTATGTGAAACATGATCCCTCCAAAGACAGGAAGGGAGAGTGAAAGAGCAGTGGAGGTAAGAGGCATGTGATGTCCCTGTATCTCAGAGAGGGAGATAAAACTATGTGTAATGGATGTCACATAAGGAGCAAAAAAACATTGTGAGCAAGATCTTAGGGGTGAATGTGAGACTGTCTTACAAAGCCATTTAAGCTACAGAAAGTTCATTAATTTTACTAGTTAATAATCTAACTGCAGTTAAACCATTTGTATTAACCATTTTTCCTTAAGAAACTAAAAGACTGATATTGCAATTGATGAACATATAGCTAAATAAACAGCCAATATAAGAAGCCTAAAATGGCAAAATCAGAGAACTAATTAAGAAAATAATTTTAAATTGAATTGGAACTCAAACAGTGACATTAGTGAACAGTAACATAATGTAAGCCTTGGTGCTCTCAGTAAAGCACTACTGGCAACTTTCATAGTGAGTGAAAATATTAAAGCCCCACTGTGACTAACAGTTGGATGTTCAGGCTCTACGGTGCATCATCTTTAGCGTTACTGTAGCACTCACAGAGCTGTCATCCTTGAGTGCCCAATCTTTTCAGGGAATTATCACAGTCTAGGCCACAGCAGCTAAACGTTGGAAAAATGGAGTAGAATAGACAATTAGGTATTTATGTTACAAAAGATTGTATGTCCTGGTACAAAGTAGGTTTACAGATAAACACTAGTATGTAAAAGGGAAACGGTCTGATGACACATTGGAGTTAAAACCGGTATTAAAACATTTTTAAAGAGTTAAGTCAATTCTGTTATCAACCTTTGTGCCTAAATCTTTACCTCTAATTCCATCCATAGCATCACCCTACCTCCTTTGTCTTTAAATGTGGTGTTCTGTGGAGCTTATTACATTTTTTTTTATTGTAGTTCCAAATTAGTAGAGTCAAGTCAGTGCGCTCTATGCATGAAGAGACCTCATTTAACACCTAGCTGGTTTGAAGCAGGCAACACTCTCTACGGTCAACAAGAAAGAAAGTGTGGCACGTAGATTTGGGTTTAACTAAGGAAAACCTTTCTTTGCAACAGCGGATGCTGATGCTGTTCACACAGGCAAGCTGCCCATTTGCAGTCAGACATTATTACAATCAATATTTCTTCTGCTACACCGATTAGTGGATGACAACTGCTAATTATGAAACTGGCATTTTTCCTCTCTAGTTGATGCAGCCAGTCTTTTAGATTTGCATTTTATGGTAGGGTGCGGAAAATATACTAGTGCTAATCTTCAATGTGCTTGGCCATTTAGCTGGTTGGATGTTGGCAAAACCTGAACAAAATGTGGAAACAATTGTAGAGAACGAGTTAACAGCAACAGTTTTTTTTTAAAATGAAATACTATGGAGGGGTAACACATGGTAGGTGGATTACAAAGCCTTCAATAACTATTAGGTTTTCAAAATCAAATGTACTTAAAGGGGTTTTCCCATCTGGCTTGTTCAAAGAGCCTGCTCTTCGCAGTCAGCTTCAGGCTCACATTTCCTGTCCAGGCTGTTGGTGGTTCTACCTCAGTGACATGTCAGCTATGCTATTTCTAGCTGAGCTTGTTAGAGGGACATTGGTGATGGGACATAGGAACTTGCAAGGAAGCAAAATCATAACCGTAATGTATTTAGTATTAATCTTTACCTACATTCTTAAAGGGGTTTTGCCACGATCTCATTTCATCCCTCCTGTATCCAGTTCTTCAGCTCTGTGTGCTCAGAAGGGGGCGTGTGTGATTTGATTGAATTGCATATCATGTGACCAAGCAGGATGACATCACCAGGCCTTTCCTCTCTCTAGTGAAATAAAGATCTGTTTATGTGTAGAACTGTAAGTAACTACATTGTAGCTGAGAGGTAAAACTTTTGCCTCCAGGCACAAAGGTCCTCGATTCAAATCCCTGCAGGAACCAAACCTGTGGATTTTTTTTCTCTTTATCAATTCACAGACCTGATTGAGATTTCTTTTTTTTATTTGCACTGTTTGACTAATTACTCAGGAGTACAGAGTATGGGAGTAGAGTGACAGCACCTGGGGTTTGAACACTCAGTAGCTGGCTGAGAGGAGAGGTGATGTCTGAGCATGTCTGACCAGGAGTGAGGAGCTCTCAGCCCTGGTTGTATCCCCTGGAGATGAGCTGTAAACAATCCATCACTAAAGGAGCAGCTAAAACAAAAACGGTGCAGAATTTTTAATAATGATGAATGGTGAAAATGTTTTTTATTTTATTTAAAAACTTCCCACGTCAATTTTACTTCGTGGCAAAACCCCTTTAAAGCTATTCAATGTGATGGGAATGCCCCTTTATTCACAGTTGTACTCCTGACGAACAACCCCGTCTTTGGGCCATCATGTGGCATAGCAATGTCACCGTTCATAGCAATGTGTCGTTAACATACGAATGCAATGCATGACAGCAATGGTGCCCAAAACCATAATTGTGATATCATGCCTAGCACAATCCACATAAAGATGCTGCTTGCCTCAGAAGCTGTAGCAGAACAATATCTGTAGTGCTCAGAAGCAGCCTCAAATTATATGGCCCAGCTACTGGGGGGAAAAAATACACAGGAAAGATACAAATTCTTTGTAAATTCATTACAGTGTCTTCTGTAATACCTGAAGTTGAAGGAATACTTATCAGAGCCTTCCAAATCCTCAGACTCTTGCTTTCCTCAACCACCGATAATAACAAACAGGTAGTACTATCCAAATTAAGATACATTTTAAACTTTTACACTGCTTTTACCTGCATCTACAAACAATATCTAATGTATCTGGACAGTTCAACTTTTGGAAACTGCAAGACTGACACATTGAAAAGCATGAACTTTGCTGCAAAGCGGCAATGACCTCTACTGCCGGGCCTACCAACACAAAATATTAATACTTAACTAGCCGTATAAAAGTCTTGTTAGAATGTAGATCCAGTCCGATTGCAATTTGGGTTGAGGAGTGAAACGTGCCTTTTAGGGCAGATAAGTTAATAACTTCTGGTTCCATATTATGAATCAGTACGGGAAACAAGGTTTTAAAATTCCATCTACCCCTCCCTTCATCCCCATCTTTCCCCAACCTTGTTTGAACTTGGTGGACATATGTCTTTTTCGAACCATACTACGTAACACACTCGCAGCAAAAGCATCAAAATGAAACCCAGAATGATAAAATGTTAAGATATCATGCTAAGCAGCCTTGTGCTTTTCAAACACCGTATTAGTAGTGAATGTAGCTTTTTGCTACATAAAACATGATTATAATTCAACATCACGATGCACCACTAATCTGCTTTAATATAAGGCTCAGTCCACTAGATGTTTGCGTTTGTCCTCTCAACTGAATAATATTATAGCATTTTAAATTGGATCACCTCCGGCCTGGTAACACAAACTGTATGTACCTGGATTCTATGTAATTGCCAGATATTTTATTTAATGAGACTGAAGGGGGTTAGACAATATTATCTCCTCAGAACTTTGCAATCTATCAGTAGAGGAGCAGACCTGTAGGTGTGTTTGGGCTAACGAGCAATAAATTGAGTGCAATTAACCTTTGAATTGATGTTCTAAGGATAACAGCAGGCAATTTTGCCATTTAAAGGTGAAAGAAAAAGAAATCCACTCTGGTTGGTGTCCCAGTTAAGAGTGCACCACTGTGACATTCTGAGTGGTTAACTCTTTATAATGCTCCAGTGCCGGCTGTTGGCACCCAGTGGTTCTGAATTCTTAGGTTTAGGGCACATGTACATTACGTACAGAGTTACCAGTGCACAATTGTATAAGCTTCACCAGGAACTGAATATACATGGATATTGTCACTCAAACACAATGCTCTATAGTTACATACTATAGTTACATTGTATGGTTGAAAAAAGACATATGTTCATCAAATTCAACCAAGAGTGAGGAAAGATGTGAATGAAGGGAGGGGTAAGGGAAATTTTTAAGCTTTTTTCCTATAACAATGGAGACTTTGGAACCCATAAAGCATGAACAAATCTGCCCTAAAAGAAGATTTCATTCCTGATCCCAAATTGCCAGCAAACTGGAGCTAGATGTTTTATACACAATTTTTTTCAATCTATATGCTTGCCAGCATATTAGGCTAAATTTGCAAGTTGCAAACTCACTACGAATATTACTTCTTAATTTGTATTACTAATGTCTTACACCATACATGTAAATGTTTAAATAAATTGAATCTAGTTTCCAGACATATAAAAGTGTTACCTAGGTAATAATTTTATTTCTTAAATAGGATCTTGCTGGCCTATGAAAGTAAAAAAAAAAAACTTATACTCACCTCTCACCTTGCATTTAATGAAGCGCCGTCCTCACTCTATGACAGTTTTCTGTTATATATTCCAGGCTACTGTTTAACGGGATGTCCCTCTGCAGCCGATCACAAGTATTGGCTGACAGTGATGTCAGTCATAGGCACATCACCACTGAAGCAGTAACGTACCATCTAACAGGAGACTGTAATATAACAGGAGACGGAGCGTGAGGATGGCGCATCACTGGATCCAAGGTGAGGAGAGAGGGAAGTACACTTTTTTTTATTTTCAAAGGGCAG
Source organism: Phyllomedusa bahiana (assembly GCA_025379985.1). NCBI lineage: Eukaryota > Metazoa > Chordata > Amphibia > Anura > Hylidae > Phyllomedusa > Phyllomedusa bahiana. The sequence continues at coordinate 96,021 of JAODAL010000452.1, read as the reverse complement.
CAGTATCCTATTTAAAAAATAAAATTACTACCTGGACAACCCCTTTAAGTCTGTTGCATCATTTCAATCATGTTGTGAATGTGTCCTACATTTTCACTTTCATGTATCAGGGGTAAAATCTACAGCAAAATCTATGTCACACAAGTCAATTTTGCTATGGATTTACCATATATTTGCATCATAATCTGCATCAGACCTTTTCTGGTACTTGTGAATTTAGCCTTCTAGCACCAAACACAACACAGCCGTAATTTATGAGCCCTAATAACATGTTGTCATGATGGATTATCCCACTGGAAAAATAAATCACAGAACTGCCTCACAAATCCAAGGCAAAACCTTCAGATTTCTGTCATGGATTGTCACACCTGTGCGACATTTCGAGGGTAGGCGCGTGAGCTTGAAAAAGAAGGTGTCTGCCTTCGAAACGTCTCACAGGTGCGTGTTCAGCTCCTTGTCTCGCTGCTTTCCTGGATACTAGGAAGAACATTATGTGGCTTTATTATGATAGACATGTTCCTTAACGAGCAACGCCCAGGTTTTCCTTTTTTCTTTTTGGACCATTTTCTTCAAAGGGTTGAATGTTATATGTAAGGTAATATTTATTAAATATATTATAGTAAACAGACAGTGATTTTACTCTCTATTGAACTTCACTGAACACTTTGTATCCATCTTTAATCATTTCCATTTATTATTAATAAAGGGACATTGACGTCTGCGTGGAATCCACACAGATTTTGTCACAGTACGCCCAATTATTTCGGGAAAGAATACATATGAATATTCACAGTTTGAACAGAACCTGAGCGTGAAAGCAGCAGGTGCGAATGACGTGATGACGAGCTTAAAGAAAATGAAAGTATGTAAATAAATGTATGTACAATACGTTTAGCCGCAATGCTCGTTCAGCAGCAGATATGGTTGAATTACAGGTCAGCACAATTCTCCAACATCTCCTGACTGTTTTGTTTAGCAAACTAAATTTACCAGGAAGCTGTGACCTTGTGAAGTGTAGTATTACATAGCTCGCTCTGTGTGTTTTTGACAGAATATCGCTGGAGCTTATTGAAAATACATTTCATAATTAAAACAAAGTATTACAGACTGATGACATCCAAACACAAGAATCTACACTGCTCCACCTGTCAGGCAGAAGCCTATGTGCAGAATTTAGATGACAAGCTTGATGATCTAGATAAATGCACCGATTAGGCGGGTATTTAAGTGAAATCTATTTTCTGCTTACATTCTATTTCCTTGCATGACATATAATAAACTGTGCTTGAATATAATAATCCTATGCTTTTTATTCTTCTAAGGCTCTGTTACATGTCCAGTGTTAAGAGCCTCCATCACTGATTGCTTCAACAATGCCCCACAAATTAACTTTTCGATTCACAACTTGGTATTTGTCTGACGATCTAGGCCCTATGAAAATACACTGAAAATGTCTTGATAAGTGCATCATTCCCCACATGTCCAAGATATTTAGCAAGGATTTCCACAGATTGGGGTGGGGCATTTATCTTTGTAAGTCTGTGATCTCTAAGGGCGACATGTATGTACAGGGCTGCGCCAGAAGTCTGGCGTCTTTCCAGCCCGAAAACTGGAGCAGCCCTGTTCGCTATATTTTTAATAAGGCGCACTCCAATATCAGGCGCATTGCAGAGCATCCGAGGCACTTTGTAATGTGCCTGAGATCAGGGGGCATGCTGCAGGTGTGTCGCACTACAACTGTACAAAGCTACAGATCTATAGCTTCAATACGACAAATCCAGGCGCATTACTGCTGGAACAGGTAGATCACTTTAAAAGTGATTTACTTGAGCCAGAAATGTCACCTAGTAGCTAGAAAGCGCTAAATCGATGACCCGCCGTAGAAAAGGTTAATAAATTGAGGTGCATTCTACGCTACAAATGCACGCAAAAAAAATATTGCCTGGGTGCCAAAAATCATACATGTCATCCTGAGTGTTAGTAGCCTCAAACTCAACTGAGGACTTGACATATACATATACACACATACACAGTATATATATTTGACTTTCCACTTTTGACTTTTTATAAAGCAAGATAGTTAATTACAGTATAGATTATTTATGTAGGATTACTGACAGTATCTCACGTCCTCAGTTGATTTTGAGGCTACTAACACTCAGGGTGACATGCATGATTTTTGGCACCCAGGCGCCATTTTTTTGTGTGTATTAGTAGCGTAGAATGCACCTGAATCTATAAACCTGTTCTACTGCGGGTCGTATATTTAGCGCTTTCTAGCTACTAAGCGGCAATTCAGGCTCAGTCAAACCACTTTTAAAGTGCTCTACCTGTTCCAGCAGTAATGCGCCTGGATTTTGTTATATATATAGCAAAAAGCCATCAGTAGGGTCTGACAGGCACTGCTGGTGCCATCATTTTCATTGTTCTGTGCTAAGGATGAAGCAAAACAATGAAAATAATGTAAATGTAAACAGGGCCTTAGAAATATAATGAAGAACGCAGCTTGGTATTTGGATGAAACGCATAGAGTACATCTTCAAATCACCTGCTGAGGCCATGGTATATTCTGTGGGACGTTAGGAAAGATACTATAAAAATAGCTTAAGTGTCCTCAGAAGGTGACTCATTCCTTATTTATCTAACTGCTGAGAAAAAAGTGTGCCTGACATTCTGATTTTGAAATACATGTGAATATCAGAAACCTTGTAATTTATCTTATTATGGGATAATGGCATCTTCCTCTCTGTCCAGCAAACTGCAGAAACCTTTTCTCTGCCTGCAGGCTTTCTGTAAAGGTTTAGAAATCCTCTGTGTTAAAGGTTTGTCTTCAGTACCTAAAAACACAGCAAACGGGAATGGGGGGGGAGCAGGATAAGATGGGGGTTCCTCCACTGCAGCCGACGTGTGAAACTGCATGAGATTAAGGCGGTAGAGAGACACAGAATCAGTCACACGACAGTTCTCCAGCACCACAGGAGAAGAGTCAATCCAGGTACAACCAGTATTCTGCATGTCTGACTAATACATGTCTACAGCTGCCTACGCGAACGGAAGAGGTACTCTAAAGGGAGTCTGTCACTTGATCTATTCTGCCCTGTCTGAAGGAAGCATTGACTAGTGACAGACACAAATTTTAGCAACGAGCCACTTCTTTTAATGCAGCATTGAGCTTGGAGAGCAGTAACTCAAGCAAAATTATAGCCTTGGTATTCATAACTTAGACAATACAACACAAATTTACTAGCAACTATCAACGTTTTATTGATATTCTACAAATATCCAATATATGTCAATGACTAGGCCAGTTTAGCTTTGATCTTCAGTCACCCACCATTTACTACTGATGTTACTGTAACCACAGGCGGTAGCTACAGGCACAAGCCTTTGTGAATCACCCTGTATGACGCTGGCATGAGGGTCTGTATGTTATGATGTTCTCAGATAGGGCGGATTGAACTGGTGACAGTTCCCCTTTAAGAAATTTGTGGCTGCGGTCTTTTAGAAAAGAGAGTGTGACAAAAGCTTTGTATACAGCTTACTTTTTGAACACGTCGGAAAGTCAAACAAATCTTTAAAGGGGTATTTCCCCCACATTGATTAGCTTTAAACATGTAAATGAAAGTGAGTAAAGACCATTATTAAATACATTGCTGTTCTGATTTTGCTACCATTCAGAATTAGAGCAGTTCCTGCTTGTGTACAAAAGCTTCCCTAGGATACCAACCAACTCTCTCAACTCTTACAAGCTGAGGCGCCTTGCAAGGGTTGGTGACATCATTTTGAAAAAAATCCTACATTCCATTTGACAGTTTTTTGCCATTTATAGAGGGCTGCTGCTATTGGGTTGTGTTTGTATTGCTTTTTTCTGCCACGCCAGTTTACACCTATACAAATTTTTTTTTTTTTATTGCTTTGGATGTGCTGAACAATTTTTGCTTTTTGGATTGTTTGCATGTTTGATAGCCTCCAGTTTGGCTGTGCACTCTGCTCATCCACACAGATTGCGTTTAACTCCTTAACGACCGCGCACCTTCTTTGGGCTCCAGCCGGTGCGGGTCGTTCGTCTGCAGGGACGTCTTTCCACGTCGCTGCAGACATCGGAGTTTGCGGCGCCCGGCTACTACACAGCCCCGATCCCAGAGCATCTCCTGCAAGCACCGGGGAGCGAAGGAAACCTCTGCAGCCCGGTGCTTTAACCCTTTGATTGCGGCGGATCGTTACCTCAGCGCAAAAAAGGGTTCCCCTGCTCTGTCGGGTGATCGGATCACCCAGCCACCCGACAGGGCTCAGGGAACGGCTGCACAGTCAGCTCTGGGGACCTAGAGTGGCCCCAGAGCTGTCTGTGTACTAAGCCAGTGACTAGGACGCACTTTGTGCTGTCCTAATCACTGCCTGTGTCAGACTGACACAGATTAGAATGTATTAGCAAATATGAATATGCTAATACATTACTAAGTGTAAAAAAAAAAAAAAAAAAATGTTAAACAGTTCTCCCTTCATGGAAGTAAAAAAAAAAAGTAAAAAAAACAAAAAGTGTAAAAAAAAAAAATAAATAAAATAAAAATAAATATTTAATAAAAAATAATTGTGCATAAATTACACGCACAAAAAAACCCACACATATTTGGTATCCACACGGCCGTAATAACCTGTAGAATTAATCTAGCAAGTTATTACGTGTGAAATGTGAATGGTGTAGAAAAAAAAAAAATAAAAAAATATATATATTTTTTTTAAATAAAAAAAAATACTGCAATTATTTATAAGTGAACTTAAACTATTCCCCCATAAAGGACAACTTGTCTCGAATAAAACGAGGCCTCATAGAACTGCATCACTGAAAAAATAAAAAAGTTACAACTGTTGAAACGCAAGGAGGCAAACACTAAAAAAAATGTTCTGGTCATTAACTACTTTTCAGGTGTTCGGCTTAAGGGGTTAAGCAGAGCAAAATGTGGCTGGGATGTTCCCTCCAGAAATATGGAGGTCTGAACAGACACAAGTGAGGTAAAATGTCAGAGTAGGTTCCTATCTGTACTGAGGTTACCTTGTCGTGGTGGATGGGCCCTTAGCGTTGATAAAAAATGTATGCATAAAACCTCAAATTTTACATTTTGAAAAAAAAATTATATATTCCCTTTGATTATTTTGTGCCGTTTATAGAGTGCTGCTGATATTGTGTTATGTTTGCATTGCTTTGCTGCCAAGCCTGTGTGCACTTATAGTAATTTCTTTAAATGGTTTTGGATGACCAATTCTTTGCTTTCTGGATCACTTCCTGCTGTGCCTGATCAGCAGCACGGAAGCTTATGTTTTTTACTGTCAAACTTTACCCCTTCAGAGTCCTGTAACCTTGTGTCCTGCTTTTTAGACCCCTCCATCACAAATGTTCCTCTAACAGGATCAGCTAGGAATAGTAGAGCTGATATACCAATCACTGCTGTAGAACCGCTCACAGCCTGACCAGGAAGTTTGAGCCTGAAGATGGCTGTGAACACCAAGCAGCTAAAAAGGCCCATAGGAAAAGGAAGACAGACAGGGACAGGTAGCCAGTTTGAGATTGAGGAGACAGAATACAGTGGCTACAACTGGAGAATGTTGGAACCTGTAGCTTTAGGGTGGACAAAACATGTAGAGCCCGAATCTATGTATTCACGTTACCCCCCCCCCCCTCTTTTCTCTTCATATGTCCTTTCCTGAAATTCCTATGCTGCTTTAATATCAGTTTAAAGGGACAACAGGAAACCGCCTACAGATGCAAGAAAGCCAGGGAGTGGGTCAGGAACTGCCATAGCATGCTCTCAATCCAGACATGACTATCAGATATCTAGCTAGCAAATGTCTATCTATCCATCAATCTCTAATATTTAATATAAAAATAAGACTTTATTGACATGGCCCAACAGATATTAGCTTTGTCAAAGGAAGTGGGAAATAAGGGAGTGAGGGAATAGGACAAACTTAAAGGGGTTTTGCCACAAAGTGAGTTCCTTACCTCCTTATCAGCTCAGGAGAGAATATAAACAAATCATGCTGAGTTATGAACGCTGCAGGGGTGAGAGGGAGGGGGGTGAGCAGAGAGTGAGGAAGAAGGGAGCGTCTCAAAGGTTTACTCAAATAATAACATTACAACAGTGGATTATCTATACAGCAGACAGACTCATATACTGCACTTTCTCCCCAGCCCCTTGAAAGCTCCTTCATGTTCCCTGTCATCAGATAAGAAGTGCAAACACGCAAGCGCGGCCAGGTCAGCTCCTGTCAGCTCCTCTGGTCCTGTCTAATGTAAACTTTCAGGTAACTAAGGGGGACTGAGCAATGCTGTAGCTCTCACAGGCTTCACTTTTTGTAATCACATATATTTAGTTTAGTGATTAAATACCCATTTTGGAGGATCCCACGTCAACATTACATCGTGGCAAAAGCCCTTTAATTCTTACTAATTCTTCTGGCAGAATATGTTTTTTTCTATTGACCTGATGTCTGGAAAGAGATCAAAAAGTCTCCATTTTGTACATTAAATGTACAATGCTATAGTCTTGGGTCACAAGCACATGACAGAAATATCTGTGGCTGATATCCAAGGCAATAACTCCCAAATGCCTGCTTCAGATTTAAACCTTGAGTGCATGTTTTTTTTTTCCTTTATGGCATTTAAAAAGATCAAATGCTGAATTGCACGCCACTAAAATTACACAAGTCTACCAATGACTTACATTGGAAATAGATGGGAGAAATAGCATGTAGACAGACCACTGTATCAGTGCTCTAATACATTTTTATTCCTCACGTTTAAGTTAAGCTGGACTACCCAAAACTTTACCTTCAATGCAGCCCTAGACTGACCACTAATTCTGAATATATTTTGGCACTGTTTTACAAAAAAGAAAAAATATAGCTCCTTGCATCAGCCAGCAGTTGAATTAAAATCCGGTTTTTACTGAAGAATAATAGTACAATAAACAATTAAAATTCCATAAATAAGAGTAGTACAAATGCCTTGACGCGTTTGAAGAACACCATTCTTTGCTGTGCTATTTATCAAACCACAGTTACCTGAAATACATCCCTGCCCTACTTGATCGCATGATCAAACTGAGCAAACGGCATTAAGACAACACAAGAAACTAGTATGCAGATATGTATATTAGGTATATGTAAAACAAGAATGAATTAATATAAGAGCAATAGATCCTGTCTAAGGGTATGTTCACACGGCGCAATTGCAGGGCGTGCAGTACACCCCGCAATTATGCCGGGTGTTCGGGAGCTCGCGCCGATCGGCACTTACTCCCGGGATGCGAGGGGACCGGCAGCCCGCTGTCCCCATAGACTGCCATTACTCGCGCCGCAAAAGCGCCACGAATAAGTGACATGTCACTTATCTCCCCGTGCGTACAATGAGCGGGGAGAGGTGGCGTAATCCATGGTTCTCTATGAGAACTATGAATTACCGTAATTATGGGGCGCATCTCGCTCATACTAGAGCACAGTACAGTGTGAAATACACGGCGAAATGCGCCCCATAATAAGCCGTGTGAACATACCCTAACACTGAGTCCTAATGGGAATCGCATACTCTGAGCAATAGCTGCTTATATAAATTACCTCCTCTCATATTGTGTTTAACCTTTTCTACACCTATAAATTTAAAAAAAGGACACACTGCCAACATGTACTTCTAGGAAATGTTTAGATGCCATAGAGATATCATAAGCAACTGATTTAATGGAACCAGATAAATGTCCTAATCCTCATTCTAATACACTGGGGGTATATCTTGCATATTTAAGCCAACACTGTATAAACTTGTATTTTAGACATTCCACCATTTGCACAGGATAAAAATCTGTCAGTAGCATCAATATATTTACAGGCTGTACATTTGGTGTGCCCACATTTGTATGTTCCTAGTTTGAAAAGCCAATTAGTATAAGGATATATCCACACGGCATAGATAAAATAGTATTTATTCCTTTTTTGGGCTATTCTGTGGCCTGTTTATGGCCAGGTTTTTCGGATTCGACTGTCCCCCTAAACATTGGAGCGATACAGTTTCCGCAGTAAATCCGACGGAAGAATGTGCATTTTCCAAGTTTTTGATAACACCGGTGAATTTTAAATCCCACCTGAAGAAAAAATGATCAGTGTCGACTAAAGGGCGGATTTTCTATTGAAGTCAATGGGATGCTTGACAGTCAGATTTCAGATGGTTTCAAAATCCCAAAACTGACTGAAAATCCAATGGTAAAACCCATGCCATGTAGATGTACCCTTACTGTTCACCAGAACCAATAGTACGGGCTTGTTCAGAGACATATCTAACTCCGTCTTGTTTTGATTTTACCATTATGGAATGTATTAGGTGAAATGTCTATTTCACCCACAAGATGGCGCCTGTGTCCAGACACTCCCTGTTGTGCAAGAAGTAACCTAAAACCAAGATGGCCACTGGCCTTAACTATTTTGGCTCTCTGAGACAAAGAGGGGAAGGGAATAGATAAGAAGAACCAATAAAGAGAGTGTATGTATGTCACATGTTGCCTATGGAATTTTTCCTACGGTTGTCTATATATATCTGTGTTTTTGTAATAAAGAGGCAGAGAAGTCATTAGACTGCAGGCTGTCAGTTTGTGATTTCTTTCTATGGCACGTGTCATTCAATATCCTGATTTGACCCCCACTAGGACATCGAGCCCCTTTGCGGTTCCGTCTACAACATTAATATGCATGTAAAAAGGGTAAGCGTCTCTTAATGATAGTTACAATTTGTTTGAATTGTGGCGTGTAGGTATTAAATGACTTAGAATGTTGTTGATAATGTCTAGATGTCAAAAGCCCATTTCTTCCACGTATATTAGAACGTCGTTGTTGAGCCCTGGAGATAGTCCAATCAGAATCCCTCCTTGAACTCAACTTATTACTTACATGCTTTTGTTTGTCTAGAAAAAAAAGACGTTGAAGCATAAGGCCCCGTTCACACGACGGATTTGGCCGCGGCCAAATCTCATCCTAACCTCGCCGTAAACTCGCGTCTCCAGACGCGGGTTTGCAGCGCGTGCGCTGGGCGTGGTGCAAGTGGGGCATGGTTTGGGGCGCGGCTTGTGGCGAGGGTTTGCCCTCATGCAAATTAGTTGGCAGGGAGCAAACCGCGCCGCCAGCCGCGGCGATGCCCGCGGCTGTACCGTGCAGCCTGCGCGCTGAGGACTGCCTGTCAAGAATTGACAGGATAGTTCTCAAACCCACGGCGTGTGAATATTATTTCCAATAGGAAACCATGTTAATAAACTAGGCGCGATTTGGACACTGTTTTGGCCGCGGAAACCGCATCGGAACCCGCGGCCAAATCCATCGTGTGAACAGGGCCTAACTATGCTTTAATCGTGTGACCTTGCTAAGCCGTATATTATTAGGCTATGTGTCCACTGCATCGGACAAAAAACGGCCCGAAAGTGGGACCGCAGTTTTTGTCACGTTTTATACAAAAAACCGCAGTCGCTTCTCGTTTTTGTATTGTATGGGAAGATGCCAAGAATACTAAAAGCGGCGGTGTATTATATAACATGTTGTACAATACGCCCGCACCAGAAGACGAGCAGAGAAAATATGAGCCGTGGAGACTGTAGCTCGTGTTTTCTATTGCCGCCTATGAGGCTGCAGGAACGATCGTTTCTTCTGCGCTTTGAAATAATTAAAAGCGCCGAAAATCCGATTGTATTCATGTGCAGTGGAGACATAGCTTTAACCACATAAAGAAGGTGATAGGAAGTGGTCAAAAGTATAGTTTTCCTAGCAGTTGGTTTGAAACATGGTGAAACAATAACACCTAAATGACGAATTTCACGCCACTTAAATTACACAAGTCTAGCAATGACTTCAATTGTAAAAAGCTGGTAGAGATAGCATGTATGCAGACAGTTGTGTCAATGCTCTCCTACATTTTTATGCTTCCTATCTCCCTATTTAAATTCAGCTTGGGTGGCCCATGAAACATTAGACTGACCACTTAGTTATATTCTGGATATATGTGGGCATTATGAATAAAAAGAATCTGGGACAGTCCAGGAGCACCATTAGGGCAGTACTGTTGATCAACTTTAAAGAAAAAAAGGGACCTGCTGATATGGTGCAACATAGGAAATGGGAATGGGTAGGGGGCCCAGATGCTTCAGCTGTATGAGATCCTGAAATTACTGCGGGTAGCCCTGGAACGGTCACAATAAAATCAGTAAATGTCACTGATATATGACCCATGTTCATATAAACAGCATAATCAGCTAAGTTACTACATGGAGAGTCTTCTGTGATACTGCTCCATAGAAAAGACACAAATACAAATGATAAAGACAATTGAATATTGTGGCAGTGTCTGCAGACTAGGAATGAGTACAGGAGCCTGGGGTTGCGTCTGCCTGAGACTGCCATACATAGTGAAGCAGCCTCCACGCAGGAAAGCCGCTTGCCTTTATTTAGAATTATATGTTCATATTCCACAGTTCAGAGGGGATTTTTCTCCCTGAACATGAAAAGCTGCTTTTAATGGTTATTGTTTTCATTACAGACCATCAGGGAGTGATCTACAGAATGATTTTATGGAAATATTGCAATGGTTTTACATAGCACCAGCTGTGTTGATAGTGAGACTACTCTTGTAACATTTTTAAAAGCCTCTTAGCTGCATATTGCCAAGGATCAGGCTGTGCACAGCGCTTCGCTCCCCGCATCAGATGTCCTATACTCCAGAGTCAGTCTACATCGCTTATACTAGATTGTAAATTCCCATAACTTCTACTGCTTTGTTGTAACTGGCAGTCCACAAGAGGGACTGGATTACTAAGCGCTAGCTTGATTCAATATACATATGTTTTATATAAAATTTCTATAAATAAATATATATGTAGAACCATATATTTATGTATTGGAAAAAAAATAGCATTCTTAATCTAGTTAAAGGGGTTGTCTCACTACATTGATTCATCTTACCTCAGTCCTTGTTTCTTGTTTTCACTTTGAATTCAGGGGCGTGTTTACTGGCTTCTACTAGGCTACAGTAGAAGCCAGGTCTGTACCTATAGCAACCAGTGCTAGGCCAGCCTATACATGGAGAGAAAAACAGGTCTGTAGCTCTAGCAACCAGTGCTGGAAGCCTATCATGTATGACTGAACAGGTCTGTGGCTATATCGACCTGAGGAGCTGATGCAGCCTATACATGTGGGGATATCTAGGAATAAGTAGGATATGGTTAATGAACACATATTGGAAAGTGACTTGTTTCTGCAAGATCTTTAACATAAAAAGCAATCCTTGTAGTGAAACATCCCCTTTAAGATGAATGCATCTAACCGCCAGTGTTTTTTGTGGCTTTCAAGAGCCATATCTTTTTTTTATTTTTCTGCTAACAAAGCCGTATGAGGACTTCATTTTGGGTAACGAGTTGTATTTTTTAATGGTAGCGTTTACTGCACCATAAAATGTGTTGGGAAACAAGAAAAAAAAAGTCTTTGTGGGCTGGAGTATTTCCTTGGCTTTCTTTTTATGGAATTTATCATGCAGTATTAATGGCCAAACCTTGGCTGCTGCTCTAACCGCTGATTTATAACTGTATGGCTATTTTTATGTTTTGGGTGCTATTACTCTTTACAGGGCTTTGACGAGTTTTAAAGGGGATGCAATTTCCCCAGGAGCTGTAGGCTTATAACCACAATTACTACCATATTAAAAAGAAGCCATTTCGAGACAGTAACAGTGAATTAAATTAATACAATACACCACATCCTAATAGAACACTGAAAGTGGATCTCAAATCTCTTTTATGGAGGCTGATTTGTATGAAGCAGTTACTTGGTAATCATTTTCTCACGATTGACTTCCTCACAGTTTATATCCATTCTAAGCATGCTATAATCATAAGATTTCTATGTCTTGGTAATACACAGTGTAAACTAGTAGAGGAGGGACAAAGCTCTAAACTGAACCAATAATCAATATTTAGACCACTTTAGACTTCCCACAGACGCTGCAGCTGAGCTGTAAACATTGACGACTTATTCCTCAAAACTAAAGTTAACAGTGAAGTCAACTAGCGGCAGGTAGGCATTTGCAAGTCCACAACTGGTTATACATGGATCAGGCATAGGCTGGGTTCACACGGCTTATTACGCCCCACAATTACGCCGTGTGGCCGGGGGCGGGAGCGGGGGGCCATAGACATTCATTCCCCACGCACTATACGCGCGGAATTCACATGTCCTTATCCCCCCCGGGGCGTATTCCCAGCAGGGAGAGGAACTAATCTAAGTTCTCTATGAAATGTGGATTACCGTAATGACTGGGACATTCCAGCGAATTTGCGCATACGACTGAATTACGGACTGAAATACGTCCCATTTTAAGCCGTGTGAACATAGCCATAGCATTAAAACCCCCTGCCAAATACTGTGTAGGCCGCCCTTATGCCACCTACTGTAAATAGATTTTAACCATCAAGGCATGGACGTCACAAGATCTCTGAAGGTGTTCTGTGGTTTCTGTCATCAAGACTTTAGCAGCTGATCCTCTACTGTAAGACCCTTTTCAATACTTTCCACCCACTCCTCAGGCCTAAACTATTGGCACCAGTCGCAAACCTCTGTGTCAAAGACCTGTCCACTTATGTGAAAGTAAATCTTGCCATTATCAGTAAAGAGTTAATATCACAGTCCAAAGCAATATTCATTCTCTTTGCTTCTGTCACTTCTTCTAATTTGCTCCCACATTTGGGTAATAAAGAATATAGTGTCAACTGTCCTGCACTGCTTGCACCCTTGCTCAATCTGCCCCCATCTGTAACCTTGGGCTCTTTTACCTAATCCGTCTCCTCTTCTCTAACCTTTACAATCTGGTAGCTGCACTTTACAATTCACGGCACCTGCTCTACCTTCAATTTCAAATGATTTCCTGATGATTAAATCGAATTGTCAGTTCTTCTGGATCTCTCTGCAGCATTCAAATTTGTAGATCAACCAACTTTTCCCCCGATGCCCCTTCCAATTGCCCCAAGATATTTTCTTTCTTATTTTTTTCCCTTTCCCATTCTTTGACTGTTCATTTAGTGTAATTTTTACCAGTTCTTCTTCTTCTCTTGCAGTCTAACTTCCTCAAGAATCAGTCCTAGATCCTCTACTCTTAACGCTACAGAGTCCCCATTAAACAAAATGTCAGCAGTATAATCTCTATGCCGATGACATCACCCCTGCAACACCACAAAACACTGGTGACTGCCCGCTGTCTTTAACATCATGTACTCCCTTTGAAATTAGATCTAATAAATACTGAACTACATGTCATTAACCATCTACCAACCAACCCAAGCCAGATATTTCCATTTCAGTGTGTGGAAATGCCATAACTTCTAGGCAGCAGGAGTCCAGGAAATATGCTAGACTCCGATCTTGTCCTTCATCTCTATATTAAATCCCTTGCCCACTCATGACATCTGCAACTCAAAAACATCTCCAGGATCCGCTCTTTTCGCTCTGTAGAAATGGTCAATACTCTTTCTGTAGTCATTATACATTCTTGCCGTGATTAGTGGAACTCCTTAGGGTAGGTTCACACGGTGTAATTTTGGCACGCATTTTGCCGCGTATTTGCGCCCTAAGGGTATGTTTACACGATGTACTGCGGTGCGTATAGTATGAGCCACAGTACATCGTGTCTTTGGGAGCTTGCGTCAATTCGAGCGTACTCATGCTGCCCGGGCGGGGGAGATGACTGCCCGTCGGCCCCATTGACATTCATTACTCACGGTGCTTAGTCGCTGCAAATAACTAACACATCACTTATCTCCCTGCACGTGCAATACGATCGTATTGCATTGTACAAGCACGGATAGGAGGCGTAATCCATAGTTCTCTACAGTACCCTGTTTCCCCGAAAATAAGACAGTGTCTTATATTAATTTTTGCTCCTAAAGACGAGCTAACACTTATTTTTAGGGGATGTCTATGAACAATAATTCACATTTATTGTTGAACAAAATATCAACATGTATTAATATACTGTAGTGATTTCATCACAAACATCAGCATAAGCAGCCAAACTCTGAATTTCATCAAATAATGCACTAGGTCTTATTTTCGGGGATGCCTTATTTTTGGGGAAACAGGGTATGAGAACTATGGATTACCATAATTTCGGCGCGCATCTCGCCCGTATTAGAGCACAAATACGTGGCGAAAAGCACACTGGAATTACCTCCTGTGAACATACCCTTATACTCGCACACATACCTGTATGTATAGCTAAATAAAAATATATACACAAACACACCATAAAACAATCATCTTGGTTGAATTTTAGCACAGATCCATTTGATGGCACTTGATTATAATGTTAACAACTTAATATATTGGGAACCCATGCTTGTTTGCCACTTTTGACAGTTAATGCAAAAGCACCAGTGTTGCAAAGTTATACAAGAAATGTGTCTATACAAGTAAAATCAACAATCATCTCTTTAGAATAAACCGTCAAACCTGTGATGCATTTAACCAATGAAATTGCTATACTGCTTAATTAGGCAAGATATACAGATGTAAATGTCCGATTATGTTGTCAGAAGAACAGCTGCTATAAATAAGTAACGCATGGGGCACTCATTAAAATGAGTGGGCCCCCAAAGCCAATAGCTATGCTGGAAGCTCTCCTTCCTTTAGCTAATCGAGGGAAGTTAACAGGGGGGCAACCATAACTATTTATTCAACATGTCATATCATCCCATATGGAAAATGGTATTCTAAAGCTCGTATGAAGCTCTTACTTTAACTGAAGCTTATCTAACTAAAGCAATAATAGTTTTCCTCTAATGAATTACATACTGATGAATGGGAATTGGCTGGCGACAAGCAATATGCTTGATTGGTAACTGTATTCAAAATACAGGCAGTCCCCGACTTACACTGTTCCGACGTACATCTGTCCCCTAGTTACAAACGTAGATTTATGGAGCATGCTGACACTTGTAGTTCCATGTTCCACAGCAGATAGTAGCTGTGGAACGACAAGTCCCAGCATGTCACAGCAGCAAAATAAATGTGAAAAAAACCTCTCCCTGCACTATTCGAAACTAAAAAAAATAACTTTTGTTCTGGAGTTACATTTAATAAATGTACCTGTTCCGACTTACATACAAATTCTACTTAAGAACAAACCTGCAGCCCCTATCCCGTTCGTTAGTATCCCGGGGACTGCCTGCATACTTCTTTGGTTCTTTTCCTATGGCAGATGTAAACATTGCTGACCCACCATTAACCATTCCTCTCTAGTGTGGACCAAAGGGTCATGGAGAAATCTATCCTTTATAGCTTGACATTTATAAGCAAGTTCAGCAGCTTTCCATTTACTGTAAGACATATAAGGCAACCTCTCAAATAGGTTTTGAGATTGTTCCATAGAGCCATAGAAATAACTACAGCTATAACAGCACCTCTGGGGCCCAGATATTTAGGAGGCCCATACAGGTGTGAGAACATTGTATCTGTGTAATATTCTGACATAAAGATCTGAAGTTGAAAATACACAGTTGACTGTAAAACACTGAGAAATGCAAGAGGAAGCTTGTAGGTATAGAAATCAGAACAGTAAGCATGATTTAAGGCATGCATGAAAACATGACCATCTGACCTTGTATGCAGCAACAGGGTTCTTAGTGGAAAGATCTACAGATTACTAAGGATATTCCAATATTCCATAGAGTGAAAATAAGATGCATGCTGGATGTGAGCAGCCAACTGGACCATTACTTCCAAAGCCCTCATACAGCATCAGAGGCTAAATAATTCTCCTGGAAACTAATGACATGAAGCTTCATTGCAGATGAAGAATACATTACTCATATCAGGGGGAGTAACACATTGTACACTCCATGACAGGGATTTAAATACTATCATGTAAGAGAACATAAAATAATATGCAACAGATATATCTGAGAACTCCTATATACGTTCAATGATCAAAATACACAACGTGAAACAAGGTATGCGCCCTGAAATCACAAAACACGTGACAGTGGCAGTATAGTAAGATGGAGACCTATAAATCGTTCACTGCAACCTAACACTTGAAAACCTGAATTTAGAAGGGTGTTCCCACCACAGATTACTAGAATATGCCATTTATGTCTGATAGGTGCAGGTCCCACCTCTGTGACCCACACCTATCACGGGAACAGGAATGGAGAGCTAGTCGCGCTTGCGCATGACTCTCCATTCTGTTCTTTGAGAGTGCTGAGTACAGCCGAGAGTGCTGAGATTGACTGACCTCGGCATTCTCATTGAACAGAATGGAGAGCCATGTGCAAGCACGTATGGCTCTCCATTCTGCTCCATAACTTATGGAGGTTCATTCCTGAGATGTGGGACCTGCCCCTACCAGATGTTGATGGCATATCCTAGTGATAGTCTATGGTGGGAACACCCCTTAAAGGAATAAGGAATAAAGAATAAGGCACTTTGGCACTGCTTAAAGAGGTTTTCCTGCTACAAAGATCATATCTGTAATGAGGAGGACAGTAAACAATAAGCACTTTTGCAATTGGTTTGTATTACCTAAATTATTTAGTATAGCATAGTATGAGCTAACCTGTGAGTGTCTAGAGCTAAATCTGAAGCCTGATATTTAGTTCAACCCTGGTCGGGACATGCCCCCTGTGGTGTGATTGTCTGCCTCATATTTAGTTCCACCCTGGTCGAGACACACCCCCTGTGCTGTGATTAGCTGCCTGCTCTCTTCCCTATGAGCTGTGTGAAAATGAAACTGAAAGTGGCTTTCTGTGCTGACTGCTGGTTATGTCTTTGTTCTCATTATCTTTCACTCTCTCTGAGCTGTGTTATAAAGGCTGCCTGATCTCCTCTCCCAGTGATAGCTCTATGTGAAGGATCTTGGCAATTACTGAGCCTCCAGCTGCTAGATTCACTCTCCCTCCCCATATAACACAGCCTTACACAGTCTGTCCCCCTCTACATCCTGCCTGATAACAGAGAGGGGAACAGAGTGCATTTCTCACATTTGCTTCATCAGTTCAGGCTGTATATATGACTGCTTACACCAATACAGGTGTTCTGGGAGGTAATATCTGCTTTAACTCTGAAGAGAAGCAAAATCAGAACAGCACTGTATTTGTTAATAATCAGTTATTTACCCTACATGCTTAAAGCTAATCAATGAAAAAGGAATATCCTTTAACATTCCATTTGTGTTTGCAGGGGTTAAAGGATATTTCGACAAAATATTCGGTGGGTGCTGTCATTTTCTAATGCACTGGTTTGAGCAGACTTAATTCTGGATCTGAAATCAAAGCTAATGAACTGTCAGATCCGTGACTAATGTGTTGATATTGATATACTGCAGACATAAAATGCAGTTCACTAATTTTGCTAACATTTTTTGCAGCAGATGAAAATGGTTGTCCATCTTAAAGTTGAAAAATAAAATTATCTTTTAAAGTATGGGCAAACTAAACACATAAAAATGATACTCGTCCTCGGTTTACTTCCTCTTCTGCAGAGTACGCATGACTGCTGCAGCTCATCAGTGGTCACGTGTCACCCCCCTGACTTCACCTCTCTCGCGCCCAGGGGCGTTGCTAGGGTCCTAAAACAACCGGGGCCCGGGCCCTTTGTGTTTTGCTCAGTAGGGCTGGGTTCACATGACAATTTTCACGCCACATTGTGAACTGTGGCATGATGTGTTTTTACAGAGAAAAACCTTCTGCTCCTGTCACTAATTTTCAGCATATTCCACATAGAGTGACCCTATATCTATATACCTGCCTCAGCAGTCACAGCACAATGAAAATCACCAATGACAAATTTATTTTTTCAAAACCCCTCACCTCCGTATGACAGTGTAATGGCCCCTAAACAGTCACCAAAACATACACCTACACATGGAGCCAATCTAGCAGACAAATGATTGTTACTAAAAAACTCCTACAAAACCAAGTCCCAAAACTATTACTACAAAGGACCAAATAATCCTGCCAGACCCTGACCAAACGCAATCCCCATATGTGACCATCAGCTGTACACAGGCTCTGATTACATATACCACCGCCATACAGGGGCCATATAGTGGTAGATACTAGTTGTATGTAGGCTCTGCAGAAATATAAGTGATAACACTGCAGTTACATTTAGTGACTCACCGGAGACATCATTTCTGATCATCGTCGTTCACTTTCCCTTTTCTTCTCCATCCGGTTCACACCTTCATGCTGATATCTCCCGGCCAATACTCGTCCCTGCAGATTTGGACACAAATATCTTAGAATCCTCACATTTCCAGCAACTGCTTAATTATAGGTATATAAGTCCCCTCAGATAGATAGGTGTATAGGTCCCCTCAATTAGGCAGGTATATAGATATAGGGTCAATGTCAGGCAGGTATATAGATATAGGGTCAATGTCAGGCAGGTATATAGATATAGGGCCACTCTCAAGCAGGTATATAGATATGGGGCCACAGGCAGGTATAGGGGGCCACAGGCAGGTATATGGGGGCACTGAGGCAGGTATATGGGGCCACAGGCAGGTATATGGGGGCACTGAGGCAGTATATAGGGGCACTGAGGCAGTATATAGGGGGCCACAGGCAGTATAGGGTGCCACAGGCAGGTATAGGGGACCACAGGCAGGTATAGGGGGCCACAGGCAGTAAATGGGGCCGCAGGCAGGTATAGGTGGCCGCAGGCAGTATAGGTGGCCGCAGGCAGGTATAGGGGCCGCAGGCAGGTATAGGGGGCCACAGGCAGGTATATGGGGCCACAGGCAGGTATAGGGGGCCACAGGCAGGTATAGGGGGCCACAGGCAGGTATAGGGGGCCACAGGCAGGTATAGGGGGCCACAGGCAGTATATAGGGGCACCGAGGCAGGTAAACGCTATAAAAATAACAACATTAATACTCACCTTAGCATCCCCGGCGAGCGCGCTCTGTCCTCTTCAGCCCGCGCTCCTCCGGCAGCTCCTCGGGCGCACAGCCTGTGACGCGCTGTGCGCCCGAGGACAGGCAGCGGCGTGATGAGGTCATTACATCGCGCCGCTGCCAGCTGAGCCGCACGGGGCCGCGCCGGGTCCTCAGCGCTAAGAAACCCCGGCGCGGCCCCGCTGTGTCAGACCCGGAGACGGTCCGACACTGTCTGCGGGGCAGGGAGCGCTCGCTCTCTGCTCTGCAGAAGCCCGCAGTTGTATGTGCGTCCAGCGGACACACATGTAGCTGCAGGGCCAGTCGGTGCTCCAGGCCCATGGCAGCGGCCTGGAGCCCGGGAGGTTCGGGGCACAGGGGGTTTTATTCAGGGCCCGAGCCCCGGACAAAACAGCCTAGCGACGCCCGAGTCGCGCCATTCACATCCTTAGCAATAATGGCAGGGGAACAGCATGTGACCACTGATTGGCACATTAGCCATACATCGTCTAAGAAAAGGAAGTAAAGAGAGGCCAGGGGTGACCGACAGTAGCTTCAGTTCTGGAAGAGCGTCGAACACAAAATCCTGTAGGTTTCAATCCTAAAAAAATCAAATCCAAAATTATATCTAAATATTCTGCCAATATCAATTCCAGTAGGAGCAAATAAAAACCTTTTTTTTTAGCATGTATAGTTAGAAAACACAGGCAAAGAGGACGCACTTGTGTTTTACAGGACTTTTCCTTAAGATGGTAGCCAATTCTGTGCAGCAAAATAAAGATTTAGAAAAGATAAAGCAGACTTTACACTCTGCTCTGCACAGAAAAGTTGTGAGGGAACAATTACTGTGCAGAGAATTCTTGAATAATAGAGCTCAATTTAGACAAGACCTTTCTTCCAGGCCAGATTGATGCCGAGACCAATGGCTCATACACATGGAAAACCCCAATGATCTTTGTATGACTCACATCTTCTTTTACCAGGCTTTAAGGACTATTCATAGTGTTTATATCAGTTGTGTGTATCCAGGTTTCTTAGGTTTGAATTCAGTTACCAATGACTGGAACGCTCAAAGGTAAAATCAAACAGCAGCAACTGAAGAAATGCTATTTGGAAGTCTCTCCAGCTTAAAGGGAACATCCCCAATAATTGTTTTCCTAATTAAAACAAAGATACTAACTCATACTCTTTTCTTCTTAGCAGTTTTTATTTTCTGATCGTAGATTTTTTTTTTTGTAGTCTGCATAGGATTATGGGGGCAGCCATCTTGCCTGAGCTGCTTTTGACAGCATTTAGAGAGATGCTTTACAACAGCTACATGACCATAGACTATGCACAGAGGGGGGAAAGGGATGCTGTGACTATCTCCTATTGTGAATGCTGGATCCTGTGTTACCTGTAAACATTGGCGTTACCTTTCAGTGTATTCTGTTTGTGTGGATAATGAGGAGACAGCTGAAACATTTATTCTATAGCACAGGAAGTGCCAGATAATTAACGTCCTAATGGCCAGAGTAAAAACTGCAATATTTTTTAAAGATATTGGTAGTATGGAAAATTTAAAAAAATATAACCAGAAAATATTAAAAAAATGTGTTTAGCATAAGAACATGACATTTCTTCGTGACACATTCCCTTTAAGTCACTACAGATGTTGATAGTGGTGCAATGTAACATGCATAAATAAAGAAAAATCAACAGTGGATTTTAGAACAAGGCACTGGGATGGGATTTCATAGGTCTTTTTCAAATGCTGCAGGCTTTCTTTGGAAGGGCATTGACATACAATGAGATTTGAAAAATTAGCAGCATGTCAATTTATGTTGCAGATTTTTGCAGCGGATTTCACCCCTGTTAACTAGATGCCGACCGCCTAAAACTTTAGAGGACATATATGAAAACTGTCTAGATCTAAGACTGTCTTTGTTGCCCATAGCAATCAATCAGAGCGCATCTTTCATTTTTCCAGTGCACTATAGGAAATGAAAGGGGAGCTCTGATTGTTCACTATGGGCAACAAAGAAAGTCTTAGATCTAGACATGTGACCCTTTTTGTCACCTATATATAAACATCCGTTACAGAAAAGTGACGCAATTATGAAACTCATTTAACACCACTTTTGCTGTTAAAAAAATTATTAAAAAGTCTGTTTTTCATATTTTTAAAATTTCCCTCATATAATTAAAAAAAAGTATATAAAAATTACACAAAAATAAATCCCAGAATAAAAAAGCGTAATAGCGTTGATATTGCGTGTACTAAGGAAAAGAAAAATTAAACTGGTCAGGAAAGAGTGCCAGCGGCACGGTTAGGAAGTGGTTAATGTGCCTCTGAGGTGAATCTGCAGGAAAATATGCACTGCATAGAAATAGCTGGCAGATTTGTGGTTGAAGAATCGGCCGTGTTTGGATTTGCTCTAATATATTGCGCTCATTTGAAGTTATTTACTATCTGTGTAATGTACACATGTGCCACGTCCTCCAAAGAGAGGGCAAGCAAAGAAGAAAGACACATACAAATACATTGTATCTACTCCCTGGTCCAGCTACATCATGTTTGGATCACCTCAAGAGCCTCCATCATTGATATTCATCGGGATACTTGGAAAAAGGGAACCTGATAAATACCATGGCTGATTCATAGGGAAAATAGGGCAAATGTAGTCTCTTTTGGACTTTGTTTGCTTTAATTAAAATTGTATACTTTGTGTTTGCTGGACAGAAAAGCGTAGTTGCCCACAGGTATGCCCCGATAGCGACTGGGTCAAAGTATGTAGGAAGTGCTATACCATTCTGACCAGTATGAAAATATATTGTGAAATATTACAGACTAGGAAAATGAATCCTTACTGGCAACTACACCAACTTCAATTTCATTTAAAAAATGTAATGGAATGTAGTTGATAAATCTGTAGATGTATAAAAATACAATTAATGCACGCAGCGGGTATTCATAGTTTCAGCTCCTAATGTAAACCAGTCTCCGAAATCAGAAGCCTATAAGACTATAGTCTGTGAAATTAATGATTCACAAGGGCAAACTTAATTCCTAAGTAAAGAATCATTCACCTGGGGCCCACAATTACAATGGCTATGCGTCAGCAGCAATTACTATAGGTTTTCTGCGATATTATGGGCAGGCACTCAGGGAGAAACATCTTAGGGGTCTAATCCATCTCAGCGCAAAATACATTTTGTGCTCCTTTTTATAGAACAGTTTCCAACCAATATAGGATTGCAAGGAAGGTGTTTGTAATCTGATAATAGTGTCAGGAATCATGCTATCACACTAGCAGTTAAAGCGCTCATCTTCTGAGGCTCCATCTATCAAATGACTATGATTGCGACTGAAGGTGTGTTACAGAGTTAGCCGAGCTGGTCCAAACAGTCATCAAGAGGAAGCCCCAGCCAGCAGCCCTTCTATTCATGACAAAACTGTATTAGGACCTTCATTTTTCACACGTCTCAGCGACTATTAATGATGGCAGCTCCTAAAGGACATGTCAAAACAAAACCAAGGTGTCTGCTAATTATGAAGATGCCAGCTTCAATGCTTCATATTCAACCTCGTCCTGCGTTTTGGATAATCACATTCATTTCCTCCTGTATCATCTAATTGCCTAACTATAGGACACCTTCCTTGCAAGTCTCTGCAGCTTTTTCTTCAACTATTAGAATTTAAGAGCTAGCTCAACAAGTCCATTAAGATGACCTTGAACCCTCCCAAAATACATCACAAGGATCTTCAGCAAAAAGTCATTAAGAGGTTCTATTTTTCTGAATCCTACTAACCTGGCACTGCAAAAACAAAGTAAACAATAACATGGGAAAGTATAAAAGTACACATAGCATGATCAAAACAGAATAGTTACAATCCAAAATATATAAAGGGAACTGAGCTGGTGAACAGGAGATACAAAAGAGTGCTATGATTTCTGTCTCCCATTAGGAAAGCAGTAAAGCCGTGGGTCATTCGTAATGCATCCTTAAGAGCTAGTAAAAAAAAATGGGTCTTGTGATATCGGCAGTCTATAAAGTGAAATAAGAGCCACAAATAATATAGTCAACTGCAAAGATACATCTTAAAAGTCAGACAGTACTCATGTACTAATATATAAAAATCCAATTGAAATCAGCTCACCCCTGAGTGCACATTTTAGACGGCGTTTTCCCAGTGTCAAAATACTTCAATTTGTCAGTGAACCAGCAAACTATATCCCATAAAAACAATGTAGCTTTACTCAAATTTTCATAAACAAAATATCCATTGGGGAGACATAAAAAAAGCAACGTACTCCAGCTGACACCTTACCGACCTAACACCTGTAGTCCTTAGCGATAACTACGAACTGTGGTAGGTTGGAAACGCGTTAGTGGGAGTAGATTGCTCCTTTTATTTCTCCTACATCTGTTCTATGTATCTCAGTTGGATATGTTTTTTTTATGAAGCTTTGAATCAAGCTTCAGTGCTAATATGCTGTAAATCATATACCAGCAAACAAATTGGAATGGGCTCAACTGGGAGCCAACACAACCAAAATATTGGCCAGGTTAACTCATTTTCTAAAGATCAGTTTTATTAGACTATTCACTAGTAGTTTAAGACTAAAGATCAGGCTGATCTATATCTTTCTTCATAAATGTGCCTTAGATGTTATAAAATGGCCAATATTCAGTTCAGAAAGAATCTCAAGTAATCTCAGTGTTCTAGCATAAGAAAAAAAGTGCAACAGCGTCTCTACCATCAGAGAACATCATTTAAAACCGCACTACTATTGAAAAAATAGACAACAATGAAATTAATTACCGCAATTATCATCTAGTCACTAATTAAGGATTAAATGGGATTAACCCCTTTCTTCCCAGTTGTCTTTAGCAAATTCCGGAGTGTGTAAATGGCAACCTCTAAAGCCTTAAAAACACAATCAAGGATCAAACTGTAAATCATGCCACATGAGACCATTGCGGCTAAAAGCCTCTGATAACACAACTATTCTGTTACGTTTCTTCAGGCAGGATTATAAGGAATGAGGCTTAAGTAAGAATATGCTTTATCCTCCATCTGCTCCTACTCACTACACCAGACTGAACACGATGTGCACATGATCATCAGAATACAGCCTTTCGGCTTCCATCATTCCCCTGTAGAACGGTGACTACACATCTATAATACAACTTTTCTAATGAATTCATATTGTTAAGGGATGCTCCTATACATACACACTACCAAACGTCTACTTCCTCCAGCGGCTCACTGATTAGATATAACTTGGTTACCAGTTGCAGTCATTTGGGAAGGTCTCAGACGAACACCATCATGCTCTACTACATATAATACACGCTTAGGGAGACAAGTATGATCGGTTTTTCACCCTTTTCTGGTGTAAAATGCACCTAAGTGAGCTGGCTACAATGTCTAATGCACCTAATGAATGTGTGCATTGTTCGTAAGACTTGACACTTTCTAATGCGCCCAACATGAGGGGACGTTCTGGGGGAGTGCTGCACCACACTCATAATATTAGACACATTTATGAATGTGGTTCGGCAAAACTAGGCGCATTAGTGCTCGGACAGGCAGACCTATTTCAATGTGATCTGCCTGAGACTGAGGAGTCGAAGTGGAGCTAGATTTGCTGTTAGGGCATGTTCACATGTACTATACGCACCGCAATACAGCAGGTGTTTTGGAACCACACGCTTACCAGCGAGTAATTCCAAAGCACGGCGAGGGGGGGGGGGGGGGCGCGCCGGCCCTATAGACATGCATTGTCAGCGGCGCGTATTTGCCGCTAACAACTGACATGTCAATTCTACCTCTAAGATGCTCCAATGTTTTTTTATTACTCTTTTTATCATTTCACTATGAGTATCATAGGTACTGATAAATGCAAGCCTACCCTCTTTATCCTTTTTCTGTTGCCTATTCAATAGTGCGGATCGATCTTTTCTTCCAATATCTTGTGCTATCATTTCCATATGGGTCTTGTCATAACCCCTTTCCACAAACTTCTTAATAACTTTCTGACTTTGTTCTTGATATATTTGTTCAGTAAAACAAATGCGTCTTACCCTTGTAAACTGACCTTTCACTATTCCATCAAATATTTTTGGCGCATGATAATTCCTCTTATGAAGAACATTGTTCCTCTCAGTGGGTTTAGTAAACAAACTAGTACAAAACTTACCATCAATCCTCCTGATTTCTACATCAAGGTAGTGGATGAGAGCTATGAATTACCGTAATTGTGCCACGCATTTCGCCGCATATTAAGCGCAATACACGTCGAAATACGTGCACAATTACGCACGAAAATAAGCCGTGTGAACAAACCTTTAGGGAAAAAAACGTCCCTTATTTCTCAACTTACACCAGTGCAATAATAAAAAGTAATTTCTGATTATTATCAAACCATATAAAATTTAATTATTTAAATGTAATAAAATATTTTTATCATATAAAATGAATATAAAAAAATATGTAATATCCCAAATATATAAAAATATCTCCTATAAAATGCATTTAAATTTAATAGAATCTAAAAATAGTTTTACATTAAATAACCCACTAATGATGATGTTCAGATTTTACAATTTTTACTACATTAAATTTGACATTTATTTTTGCTGCTCTCACCCTTTATTGTACATACAGCAACAGCCAGCACACCACAGGTATTGCTGGGATCTATGGTCCACCCAGCAAGACAACTACCATTGTTTCTATTCACTGACATGCTATTCTAATGACTTTTCCTTTATTTCCAGCCTATCTATAGCCTTTATACATGTTATTAATGTGCCTGTTTCGTAATGCGCCTAACACATAGGCAAGGCGCGTCGAACTTTAGACTCCATTTATAATCACACAAAAAACACACTTCATTTCATACATTCAGGCACATACACTGAAAACGAGACTCGACAATTCACTTCCAAGCGCCTTACTTCATACATGTCTCCCATAGCTGCCAATAGCCTCAGAAAAAGTGGCAGTGTCACCAAAAGGAAAGGATTTGGTTTTCAAGTGGGTATTCCAGGTCAAGACCTGGAGGGACTTAAATTTCCTTAAATTCTGTTGGCAACTTTGTTAACACAGCACGGGGGGCAGGCGTGTTCTAAGGCCTGAGTAAGAGATTGGAAAACGCCAAATCAACAAATAAAGAGAATTAATGGCGAAAAAACTCAGGCTCTGATTTTTTCATTACCGTTACTGACAATGAGTACTAAAATTGCATGCATAAATACAACTAATTTGATCAGTACCTAAAGTGAAGCCTCATGTGATGAGGTGGTATAACAGATGGAAATTCTACGCTTCTATTGAGTTTTTCTGGAAAGGTACAGTGAAAATGCAGACTGTTATATCCAGAAACAAACAACAAGCCTACACTTGTGTAGTCTTGGAAATAGGTGATCATAGGGGCTTTAATTAAGACTCTTTATAATTAGATAAAATGGCATTATATGGGCCCCTATGTGATACAGAATTCTGGCACAAAGTCTTCTTAGATTCAATGTTTTGTGCAAGTAAAATGATAGGACTGGTGAAGCAGCTGGAAAACAAATGTAACAGCATCAGTCTTACCACAGACAAAGAGAGAGAAGCATACAAGTGTGAAGGTGATAGCTGCGGCACTCGCAGAGCGCTATAGCCAACTGGCACCTCATTCCCTATGACAAGACCATCCGCTGCTGTTTTCATGCAACACACTGCTGTAAAGTTGTGTAATACAAAGACATTCATAGTTTACAGTTTTGTCATAACCAGTTGTAAAAGCAGAAGGATCTATTTGAAATCATCAGAAAATATCCTGTTTAACTAGGTCTCACTGGCTCAGCTCTATAAAAAGAATACTACTTGTACAGTGTATATGCAGTGACATGCGTTAACATGCACCCCCTTATTAAGGGTGCTTTCAAATGGTGCATTTTTGGTGCGTTTTTTTAATGCGTTTTTTTGTGCAGCAAAATACAGCATTAATTGCTGTGCCTCTCTGCACAAAAAAAGCATGAAAAAAAACGTATCAAAAACGCACCGTGTGAAAGTACCCTAACATACATTTGTGGAGTGCCGTAACTTTTTGGGGGTGATTTGGGGGTTTTGGTCAGGACAGCTCAGTTGGCACCCATTTTTCTACTTTTCTACTTTGATTATATATATCTATATATCTATGGGAGACATGTATGAAGATATATATATATATATATATATATATATATATATATATATATATATATCTACACACCACATTTATATACACAGAGATAAATAGATTGATAGATATATAGATATACCTGTATACCTGGGCTATCTGCTCTTTGATTAAAACAAAAGTTGTTGTAAAACCTGGAACATATATATGTTTATTAGAGCTTATCACGCCATAGCACAGAACCTTACATCAACTTGTTCCAGGTTTTACAACAACTGGTGTTTTAATCAAAGAGCAGACAGCATAGGTATACAGGTATATCTATATATCTATCAATCTACTTATCTCTGTGTATATAAATGTGGTGTGTAATATACATTATATGCACACACACACGATCACAAGCACGCACACCCAATTAGCTACAACATTAAGACCAACTGTCTATTAGGGCGCGTTCCCACTGCACAGGACAAATACCGGGCGGGTTGCCGGACGGTATTTGTCCTGTTTTGCGCCCGTCCCCACGGCCGCGGTGGGGATGGCTTTTCTCCGCGATGAGCGGAGAACAGCCCCTCCCATTGAGAAGCACAGCTTCTGTCGGGAAACCGGAGGAAGATTGTGCTTCTACAATGTTTTGCCGCCGGACCGCCGGCGGCAAAACCGTCCGACGGCAAAACCTGTGCAGTGGGGACTGCTGCACGGGTTTTCCATAGAGCACCGTTGTGCTCATTTTCGGCCGGTTTTTCAGGCGGTCTGAAAAACCGCAAACCGGCTGAAAAACCGGCCGAAAACCCCTGCAGTGGGGACATGGCCTTATTCTATTGCACTGATTGTGGTACACATTTGTCAAAGCTTATCTAGAACACCAAACCAGACCTGCCATTTTTGCTTTAGCCTAGTCATCTAATATCACAGTATGTCCCTTCACAAAGTTACTCACATTCCTACTGCTTACCCATATTTTCTGCTTCCAACACATCAACTTCAAGAGCTGTTCTTTTGTTGCTAAGATAATCTATTTTCCTTACTCCACCTTTTAATGTAATGTCTGATCAGTACAAATAAATAGAAATAATAATAAACACAGCGGACACTTGACAAATTTGGAAATCAGCTTCAAATCTGCTGTGTGCTACACATGGAGAAGGGGATATCTATCATATAGTTAAAATCTACCAGGTAGGATACATGCCATAATGCTAGGTTAGGGTGCTTTCGCACAGTGCATTTTTTATGCGTTTTTTTGTGCAGAATGGCACAGCAATTAATGATATACATTTCTGCACAAAAAACGCATCAAAAAAGGGTGTGAAAGCACCCTTAGGCCATGTTCACACAGCTTAACTGCGGGATGTAATTACGCCCCGCAATTACGCCGTGTCGACGGGGGCGGGGCGGGAGCGGGGGAGTGAGCGGGGGGCCGGCACTTCGCCGGCCCATTGGCTTGCATTACCAGCGGCGCGTATACGCCACTGGTAATTCACATGTCAATTATCTCCCCGCCCGGTGGATTCGCCGAGCAGGGAGAGGAGACGTAATCCATAGTTCTCCATGAGAACTGTGGATTACCGTAATGACTGGGACGTTTTCAGCCCGTAATTTGCGCTCTTCGGCACGTAATTACGGACCGAAATACGGCCCATTTTAAGTTGTGTGAACATGGCCTTAGAAACAGAAGCAGCAAACAATTTCTATACAGCTGGTGGCCAGTATGAGGCTATATTTGGAATTCCCATAGACATGAATGGGAGAGACCTTCACAGGCGTGCCCGTCTCCTCCATCTCTTAAGCCAGTAAGTAGCTAGCTACAAACTGACCTGTCAGCAGAAAGTGGCTTTGTGGGACACCCCTTTAATATATAAATTGTTCTTGTACACGTCAGTTTTATATGCCATTATTGCTTGTTATAGCCAATTCAATATAATATTTAGCTAGAAAGTCATATCAATAATTGATAAATTGCTAGATTTTTGCATTTTTGTTGCTTTACAAGATAATTATGTTAGTATGCTTTAAATTTTATATGCACAACTGTATTCTGTGTCTGTACCAAGACAACATAAGGGACATATGCACTTAGGAAGACTGATGGGTCCATTAAGTTTTTGTAAAACATTGTAGATCTTTTTTTGTATGCAAATGTTTTTTTCCCTTAATACACTCAAGAGAGAGTTAGTAATGAATGCATAAACATGTTCAATAAAAAGAACACTAAAAAAAGAAACAATATAAATAGGAAATACTGATAAATACCTGGAAATTGATAACTGTAGCTTGGTGCAAATCCAGGGTATCCTCTGCCATATGTTGCGACAAAATTTGGATAACCTACAATAAGGGCAAAAAAGAGAAAAGTCAAGAGCGAATTGAATATGGGAGATGCAAATTTTCCTAGCACAAAATACTACTAACAAAATAAATTGCATTAAAACAAAAGCTAAAAACCTGAAATTTGTCAATAAAAGATTGTGATAATAAGCAAACCTATCCAAACTGCAAGCTACCCTGGAAAGGACAGCTCTAGTTTGATAAGATGATAAGCAAAAGATGCAGAGACATTTGTAAAAAATATGAAATATGGTTTTGACTTTACTTCACGCCACCATTTTCGTTCTGTATATTGGTTCTCACAGCGCTAAATGGAATGTGCTTAAAGGAGGTTACAGAATAATAATAATAGTAATAATCTTTATTTATATAGTGGCAACAAATTCCGCAGCACTTTACAATGTAGACGGTATAATTACAAACAACAGACAGACCTTACAAAGTGAAAGCTACTTACAGATGAGACACACGGTGTGAGGGCCCTGCTCGCAAGAGCTTACAATCTAAGAGGGTGCCCGGGGGAGACAAAGGGGGAGAAGTGCTAAATTTACAATGACCCAGCCATGTTTTGCAAATATGGGGAGGTTTACATAATAATTGGGTGAACCTGCCACCATGACAGTACATCTATATACAGATAAGTGCCTGTGAGTGCCCTATTGTGGGGAGTGACAGAAATGTGTGTGATAGAAGGTGGGGGTTAGCAATTAGGGATCATGGTAGGCCTGCTTAAGATGATGTATTTTCAGGACACTCTTAAAACTGCGAAGGCTGGGGTTGTGCCTGATGGTACGTGGTAGGATGTTCCAGAGAAGTGGTGCAGCACGTGTAAAATCTTGGAGACGGGCATGGGAGGTTCGGATGATTGTGGTCTGTAGTTTGATGTCCGTAGCTGAGCAGAGAGAGCGGGCAGCGTGGTAGACAGAGACGAGGGAGGTGATGTAGGGGGGTGCAGCGCTGTGGAGAGATTTATGGGTGAAAGCAATTAGTTTATGCTGTATTCTGTACTGGATGGGCAACCAGTGCAGCAAGTGACACAGGGTAGAGGCATAAGTATAGCGGCTGGAGAGAAAGACAAGCCTAGCTGCTGCATTCAGGACAGATTGGAGAGGGGAGAGTTTACAGAGAGGGAGACCGATAAGCAGGGAGTTACAGTATTCAAGACGAGAATGAATAAGAGCAACAATGAGAATTGCTCTCTCTTATCTTATTTTTATTTTTTTTAAATGTACCCACGAAAAATAAATACATTAAATTAACCCATCAATGTAAGAAACAGGCACACTTTAAGAGGTTTACACTGAACTCTGGGACCATGGTCTTAAAGTAAAAAGCCTCCATACAAAGGTGCTCACAAAAGAAGAACATAATAGATCAAAGAGCAATAATTTCATGTTAACTCAGAGAGGTTTGTTTCATTGTACTTTGTCTTTTTTCTTTTTACAGGCTTTGATTATTCATGTGCTGTTTATTTTGTTTCTATCAGAACAACTCTAAAAGAACAGGTGCTTGCCGTTTATAGGTGTTATTTTTACACTGTGCTATATACACTTTTTCTTTTATGTATAATTTCTGAAATAATGAGTTTGCCTTTGTAGTACACAAACCCCAGAGCATTGTTAAATGTGCATGGAGATTGGACTCATTTTAACCCAATGTCTATGATCCTTGTCAACACTGACGCAGTCACATATGACTCTGGAGGTCTTCTGCGGTTCACAAATGTCAGCACTGAGAAAACAGGCACATAAGAGTTGTGTCAATATTGTCTAACATCTATCTAAGGGACTAAATGTCCACAATTTCAGCAAATGAAGCAGAGAGACTATCCCCAGAGAACGCAGATTTCCATCTGCCTGTTTCTTTGAGATAAAATATTGCCAGTACGACGGGTATCATTGCCTCACTAAATCTAGATCTCAGAACCAAGACCACGTCATAATGGGACACAACAAAAGGATGCCTTGCTAGGTTGTTAGCCGCTGCACATGTACTAGAAAGGGTTAATTTCCAGGTATTGAATCCAAAGAAGTGGCTGACTTTTCAAGCACAGTAATTAAATGCACTTTGGCACCTTGAGCCAGATGAATGTCCACACCTTTAAGTTGGAAGAGTAAATGCCAAGCGCTCAAGCTAAACACAACACAGGTTTGCAGTGACATTTGGAAAGCTTAGAATGAATGTACTTTGCATTACAGCTATTGACAGCTTGAGATAAAGGTACTAGTAATGCTTTATCCCCGGAGCCCAAAGTATCATAGTTAACATATCAGTGCTAGATTGTGAAATGTGATACACTTTATGAAATAACAAAACAAAATAAACATTGAAGTCCTTGAAGAAGATGAATGCAAATGTATGACTGAAGCAATGCTTTCATTGGTGCAGAAAAAAAAATGGTCTATAATTATATATAAAAGTTGGGATGAATATATACATTATATTAATATAAATCTTATATAATTTTATTATAATAAATAAATGTCTATAAATATATATATATATAATAATATATATATATATATATACTGTATATATTGTAAGGCAGCAGCCAGGAAGGTCTGCAATGGCGTGTATATCCCAGCCAGATTCTGGGCATATGCCTGGAGAGTCAAGACACATGCCCCCAAGGTAAGGACCCTTGGAGGAGTGAAAGGCCAACATTAAATAGGTGTCGACAGTACAGACTGTCGACATACATTTAACTATATGTTAGCATTGCTTCCAGCCATTCCGGGTCGGCCTTTCATTGGGAGTAAGCATAGAGCAGGGTGGGTGCTTACTCCCCATGTTCCTTGCCAGGATTTCCTCTGGCCTATATAAGGTCAGCAGGTAAGCTGATTCAGTGTCGGCTGCAACTTCAGTCTACCTTTTGGGCTGAAGGCGGTCACACTGCAGGAGGCTAGTGTCTGCTACACCGTATCTACGTTGCACAAGGTGTTAGTGAGGAAACTCAGGCGAGCAGGTTAGTAAGTGCTCAGGCGAGCAGGAGTTTTATGTTTGCTGTGCATGTCCTTGCCATACGTTTATTTTTTTGCACAATAAACATACGGACCAAGGAACCGTTTGCACTTTACTTCTGCCTCTGTCTCAATGCTTGAAGGACGTATGCGGTGATCCCAGAGCTGTGCGAGCTCACTATATAAATATATATATATATACATCTATATCAGTTTAGCAGCCTGGATACAGTAAGCACACTCAAGAGAAGTGGGTCACCTCTCAGCATCAATTATAGACCATGTAAACGTTGAAAGATAGACAGCACTCTAAGTAGTAGAGACTGTTAAACGTGTTAAAAACTTGATTGAAATCTTCCATGTCACAAGAAAAATACTACTGCGTTTTAAAGTTGGAAGCATCAAAGTTTCAGGCCTATGCTCTTCCTCAGGCTTAGGTTATAAAGAAAAACAGACTGTGCTTTAAAGGGGTGTTGTCACCATCTTGAGTAACTTTAAACCTGTAGGCAAAAGTTATACAATTACCAAATACATTGCTGTTCTGATTTTACTTCCTTTCAGAATTAGAGGAGTTTTTATTTCCTGCTTGTTTACAGCAGGTTTCCTACAATGCCAACCATCTCTCTCTGTGGTCTAGCAGCCATGGCCAAGATGGTGACATCACTATCTACTGTGCCTTATCAGCGGCACAGGAGCTTGTTGATTTTTTTTACTTACAAACCTTGACACTACAGAACCCGTGCCCTACTGATAAAACCCTTCAATTACCAATAGTAGAGCTGAAATGTCAGTCACTGCTGTAGAACCTCCCACAGCCTGAACAGGAAGTGCTAGCCTGGAGTTGGCTGAGAAGAGCAGGGTCTGTGAAAAACCCCTTTAAATGTAAGTGCTAGAGAGGCCAGAACCCTGGAAACAGCAACTGGCGTTGTGAGCACAAGACCTGTAGGTACCGCAGAATGATTATCAGAGAAACCACTGGTTCTCAGTTGCAACTGCGGTACAGTAACCTCACAGCTCCGGTTGCTGTTTCCAGGATTCTGGCCTCACTGCGACTTCCACTGAAGCCGTGACAGCTGTTTCAGGCTGTTTTTCCTCTAGCACCTAAGCATGAGGTAGGGCATAGGCCAGAAACGTTGCCGCTACAAACTATATAATACAGTGGCATTTTTTTGTGTGACGTGAAAGATTCAATAAAGTTATGAACAAGTTTGATGCTCACTACCGCTAATTTCAGACGTTTATGAGGTCTATATATAAATGAGTTTCCACATCTAATAACCATATACTAGTAGATTACAAAGTATGACAGCAGCCAAAGTTTAGAAACTAGGTTTATGTTATGTACAGAGATATGGGCATTTTTCAGTTTTATTGCAATGGCAGTTCTCAAAATTGAGATATGGTAGGAGATTCTGCTATATTGGTCAGCACCTGTGAACTAGTTTAATTGTAAATGATCACTACTAAAGCTTGAGCATGCTGAGAAAAGATAGCCATTCATCAGTCTAGAAAACGGATTTAAAGGGAACCTGTCACATAGTTTTTTCCCCCCTGGCTGAGGGCAGCACAAGCTATTGTCAGACATGCTGTTCCCAGCACAGTGTCCCTTATTATGTAAGCTGCTGTCGTTTTAGAGTATTTAATGCTCAAATCTTATTCATGAGCAGGTGTTAGCCATGCCCACCAACGGTTAGCCCCACCCACCTCACAGTTATTTACATGTTTCTACCTATTCAAAGTAATAGGTTTATCTGTTGAGGTGGGCGGGGCTAGCCTCAGGTGGGCGGGGTTTAAAACTGACTCTTTGAATGACTCTTTACTGGCTAAAAACTGCAGATTTGAGCAGTAAATCCTCTAAAACTCTACCATCTTACAGAATAAGGGACACAGCGCTGGAAACAGCATGTCTGACACTAGCTTGTGCTGCCCTCAGCCAGGGGGGAAAAAACTATGTGACAGGTTCTCTTTAAAGGAGACAACCAATATGAATGCGCTGTTGGAAAAACTGTCACCACATTAAAACAAAAATGAAATCTCTCTGTAAAAATAACAACCACTCCGTAAACAGTCTAACGTCTGATTGACTAATATTTACCCAAATTTGAGTGATCTCTCGTGTGCAAGTTCATTTGAGATATTATTTACATTACTTACAATCAATGAACTAGCTTCAAAATAAAAAATAACATGGCCATTATAAGCGTTTTTTTCTAGACAGCTGGTTAAGCAGGTATCTTTTTTTGGCCATTAAAATAATAATAATAATAATGCTTTTTAAACATTTCTAAAACATTTTTATATATTATTATTTGGGATTTTGCTTAGAACCACTGGGTTCTAAGGATCTAAGGTATAGCTAAAAGAATGCGTTTTTATAGTTTAAACTTTTTTCACAATAATCACATAGAGAAACCTTAAAATAGAATTTACACCTGTGTCCACTAGAATCGGACATTTTTTTTATGTACAACATGACCTAGTTAGTGGAATAACGTCAGACACATTGGTAGGCTGTAATTAGTAGTTTTTATATATGGGCTGGAATCTGTACCAGAGGTCAATCTAGTGCTTTTGCTAGAAGCAGAAAAACATCAGAGTATATGGATTTTTTTTTTTTTTTAACAAATGTTCTTTAAGTAAAAATCCTACAGAATATCAGGATTGAGCATTTTCCATCCTGGAACAGAAGATATTGCGCTACATTATTCTAAGGAATAATTTCCCATTTGACATATTGGTGTCAAGACAGTGTCTTAACGATACTAGACTTAACATATGTTACGGTTTTCACTAGTCTGTATGCCAGCAAGTAAAGTGCTGATATAAAAATAAATAAACATGCTGATATAAAACATGCTGTAGTAATCAACTTATATACATAACAAACATGTATACACTAAAACCAGAACTATGAAATATATCTGGTCTGACATGGACATCTAGGAATCATGTTTTGTGGACACCACTCAGATTTTGAAAATGTAAGTCTTAAAAATTAACATGCAAATTCGCACAAATAATCCCAAACACTACAGATTACACTGCAACTACACAACCTAATGGTTTACAAGTATTAACACAGTAAAGAATGAAAAAATAACACACCATTACTAATTAAACTGCCCTATGATTTTAGGTCAACAACATCTGTACAAAACAGAGTTTGTTCCTGGTTACGGGGCACGAACAAAACCCATGTGTAGTCTATCACATTATTGCAGTCATTTGCTGCTAGTTTCCACATGGCCATCCTTCTACTGTCCATAGATTAAGGGCATGTTCACATGATATACTGCGGTGCGTACATCATGTGTTTCGGGAGCTCGTGCTAATACGAGCGTACTCCTACGGCGCGAGGGGGGGGGGAGCGACAGCCCGCCTGCCCTATTGACATTCATTACTCGTGGCACGTATTCGCCGTGAATAATTGACATGTCACTTATATCCCCGCTCGTACAATACGATCGTATTGTACAAGCGGGGAGAGGAGGAGTAATCCATAGTTCTCTATGAGAACTATGGATTACCATCATTTCGGCATGCATTCAATCATATTAGAGCGCAAATGCGTGCCGAAATTACCCCGTGTGAACATACCCTTAGGGGTAATTTCATCGGGCATTTCGCTGCGTATTTGTGCTTTAATATGAGCAAGATGCGTGCCGAAACTACGGTAATCCATAGTTCTCATAGAGAACTATGGATTACGCTTCCTCTCCCTGCTCGGACAATACGATCGTATTGTACACGCGGGGAGATAAGTGACATGTCAACTACTTGCGGCGAATACGCACCGCGAGTAATGAATGTCAAAGAGCCCCCGTACGCACGTATTAGCGTGAGCTCCCGAAACACACGATGTAATGAGGCAAAGTGACAAAAAAAAACGCAAATGTTTTTCTGTACAGAAAAATTATGTTGCTTTTGTTATATTTTCCTAGATTTTGGCATATTTTGAATGTGGTGATACAATTCCATTTAACTTTCTTTTATTTCCAAAATCAAAAAAGGGGGTGTTTTGAGCCTTCATTATTGTGCAATATTTCAATATTTTTTTTTTTGTTTACTTGTACTTTCAGTTCCCCCACGGTACTTTACCACTAAGGGGCGTAACCTCTTGTACACTATTCTGCAATATAATAGTACTGCAAAATTCAGCTCTAATTTGGTTCTCCTATTACACCCTGGCTGCTAGTAGCGGTGTCAGATGTAATTAATATTAACCCCATTAAGGGGTTGTCTCACTACATTGATTAATCTTAACTCAGTTCTGTTTTCTTGGTTTCATTTTGAATTCAGGGGCGTGTTTACTGGCTTCTACTAGGCTGCAGTAGAAGCCAGGTCTGTAGCTATAGCAACCACTGCTGGCAGCCTATCATGAGAGATCAAATAGGTCTGTAGCTATGGTGACCTGAGGAGCTGATGCAGCCCACACATGAGGGGAGGGATATCTGAGAATAGGTAGGAAACTGTTAATGGACATATATTGCAAAGTGACTTGTTTTTGCAAGATCTTTAATATAAAAAGCAATCCTTGTAGTGAGACAACCTCTAACGCTGAGGCATATATTTTTTTTTTTCGTGTTTGTTTTTCCCTCCTCACCTTCCTGGAGCCATAACTTTATTTTTTCATCTACATAGACACATGAAGGCTTTTATTTCGCAGGACAAGATGTACTTTCTAATGAAGTTATTCATATTACCATTGACTATACTGGGAAACTGCAAAAAAAAATTCTAAGTGGGGAAAAATGTAAAAGAAAACATACTTGCGCCATGTTTGCAGGGGTTTTGCTTTTACAGCGTTCAATCTCCGGTAAAAATTATGTGTTCTCTATATTCTACAGGCTGATATGCATCCGGCAACATCAAGCATGTAGGGTATCCATTATGTTTTGGCACCGTAAAAAAAATCCAAACATTTTCTATTTTTGAAATTTGCACCGAGGTGCCATTTTTTGTGACCAATAACTATTTTGTATTTCTACCTGCGGACTTGAGTGAGGGTGTATGTTGCATACTTTGTATTGCTATCAGTTTGGAATACATACGACTTTTTTAATTAAATTTATTCCAATTTTTACGGGACGTGAAATTACCAAAAGACCACAATTTTGGCGTGTGGAATTTGTTTTCTTTTATGGTGTAAAGCGTATGGGATAAAGGATGTTAGATCGAACTTTTTTTGGACATGGCAATAGCAAATATGTGTAACTTTTTTATTATTTTATTTTTTGATTTGTAAAATGGCGAAAGAGGGATGATCTGAACTTTTATTTATTTATTTATTTTTTTTAACTTTGAGTCCCCTAGGTTACTACACCACTAGGGGGAGCGATGATTTTTACAGTTTAATGCATTGTAACACAATGTATTAAGGTGTACAAAGATGGCGGTTTTACTACTTCTTGCCTGGGGCCAGAAGTAACAAAATCGAAAACATGGTGACAATGGAAGCCTTCACAAGGCTTCCAGCTGCCTTGTTAACAGCTCTGGGCCCCTAAGATTTTGGTGCGGTGCCCCAATCGCAGTGAGGAACGGTGTGTGGCACCGGTTCTCATTGATTTACACGCCGCGGCATCTATGGGCTGGGTCAGTGCCGTATGGCGCCGGCGCCCTCCCGCGCTGTAACCGCCGAGTGTTAGCTGCAATTAGCAGCTAACACCCGGCAGCTATCACAGCGCGATCCCGCTACAAAGCATTACCGGCATTAGAATGTACTCATATGTCCAATGTCGGTAAGGGATTAATAGCTGGTACCTGTCCAATATGGAGCAGACTTAGCACAAAAAACCCATTTACAAACTACATGATCCACATTTACACCAGGTGTCATTAAGGGGTTCAAAATGGTTCAGAAGGAAATGTCTATAATAAGAAACTACACACAAGAACAAGAGGTCTATCTAAATTAGCTGGGTGGAGGATAAGAAGCAATGTCAGAAAATATTACTTTACTGAAGAGTAGTAGATGCTTGAAAGAAACCTACAGCAGATGTGGTTGGAAAATCTACAGTAAGTGGCCGTTTACACGGCACTGGACAAATACCGGTCGGTTTATCCTACTGGTATTTGTTCGGTTTGTGTGTCGTCCCCATGGCCGTGAGGGGGAACAGCGATGAGAAAACCGCAAACCGTCTGAAAAACTGGCCGCAAACCCTTGCCGTGGGGACATGCCCTAAGTGAATGAAAACCTTCTTAGGATAAACATGTAGTTATACTACGAGAACAGTTTACAAGGGCAGACAAGATAAATCATGTGCTCTTCTTCTGCAATCAGCTTCTATGCAGGGCTGGGACGATGGGTAAGCGAAAGTAGGCAACCGCCATTGGACACCACTTCATCCCAGGCAGGAAGGGGCGCAAGGCGGCATGGAGTGGGCTGAATTTTGAAAAGGTGCTATGTGCCTTATTTGTCTAGGGCACCAGAATACCTTGTCCCAGTCGTGCTTCTATTTTTCTATGATGTCCAGTTCTGCGACTAAAAACTCTATTTAAGTCAACTATTGGGTAATGGTTATCTGCCCTTTCTCCTCTTCAGTCTTGCATGCCTTTTCAGTTTTGCTCTGTGAAGATGCTATCAGTGCCATTACAGGCTCCTTACCATATCAGCACATGGAGAGCAGATTTACATAACAAATGATTAGGACGGTAAAACAATGAAATCTCGAGGGAAAATATAGGAATGATCACATAACTGATATGGAGAAAAACAGAAAGAAAAACTATGCACAATCTTGTACATTCATGATATAATGGTATCTATATCCCATGATACCGATTTGTGTCTGTATACATTAGACGCAACACTTCTCAGGAAGTATTCAAATAACTATAATAAAAAATAAAAATGTAAATTGTAAAGCAATTCTCTAATAACAGTAAAGTATTTTATGTAGCAGTGCTTAGTAGAATATAAAAGTTTCCTAAAACTACCCCTTCCTCCTAAAGACGGAGCATTTTTTTCAGCTGCCCAATGCTCCCCTCTCTATCTGGGCACCATCTCACAAGCCTAACCAAGATAAAATGTGTTGCTTCTGTGTCTGACGGGTCTAATCATAAGCCCCATCACTGAACATCTTTCAGGTCATGGCAGATGAAATCATAAATTTATAATACAACATTACTTCAATTTTCCTCATCATTTGCTTCTGTGATGCCCGGCTCTGCTCTAACGAGTCACAGCCCCAGTCTGCGCAGGGAAATTGGCTGGCTGAATATCAATAGCACATTAACACCATGCCCATGTGGATGCTTCATCAAGCCAAATTATGGTCAGGATGACCTATCCACTGCTCCCATTAGGAGCTGTGCTCATCCTGCGCCGGCCGCTGAACAATTTGTTTGCTTCAATACTTCCAGGGAATGATCAATCTCACAATAATTATGTCTTGTCACTAAACTAAAAATAAGTAGAAATCACAGCTCTGCTTGGATACCCTTCTTCAAATCTATCTACTAAGATACAGGGACTAGTGTGAATGGCATTAACCTATTGTTGCCCCACAAGAGCATGATTGGGGTTATGACACAAAGCAGACAGTCATATTACCAACTACTATGGGCATGCTCATTATATCTTTGACTTTGGTGCCAGTAAATGATCTGTTTTTCACTCTATAAAAAGACTTGTAAGTGTGAAATTGTATTCATGTGAAAGCAAAAATGTCTGGCTGCCTGCTAATTTTGTGTGTGACACATTGTGCCTCTTCAGACGAACTTAGCTGATCTGCATTGTGGAGGTGGGTTAGGGCAAACATCTTAAAATGCTAGTTTTTTTGGTACTGCATAATAGTCAAATTTCATTTGGAAATAGGTGAACGATACGTTACTAGGAAATCTCAATCAATCTGACAAAGAGCATCCGAAACACTGTGTCTAAATCACTTCAAGAGATATTCTGATATAGCAAAACTGGAATTTTTCTGATCATAAACAAATAAAATTAAGAAATGAATTTTATCTGGGCTTCTGCTTGCTCTATCATATATGTTCTCATTAAAAGCAAGTTTGACAAAGAGGGTCCATTGCAGATAAATCCCTCGAAACGTTGCGGGCTGGACACCATCCCTGATGAGTATATCTTACTGCTCTTATGTCTTGTGCTATTTAATATGGACTTTTAATATGGACTAAATGCAAGATTGACATTTTGCTGCTATCATTAGGATAATATCCGTTTGAAAAATGAAAGTCAATAGCGCATATGATAAAAATGCTATGAACTGATAAAGGAAGACTGTCAGATCACTGTATGGTGCTTATGCTACAATGTATCTATGGTGAACTTTTAATACATATTTGTTTAAAAAGAAGCAAAGTTGAATGTTTCATTATTTTAGCAACATTATTATATAAATAAATGACTAAATTGGACAATGGGGAATCGGTCCTATGTTGTTAAGTTGTTAAGTGCCCAATCCCAAAATATAAAGAAGTACTCATCAAAAGCAAGAACAGTTCCTAGAAAAACAGGAAAGGAAGAAAAACTCCCATTTGTCTTGATGAAACAATTCTTTTAGGGGGATTGTTTCTTTTCTTTTTTTTATATCAATTAGGCTGACTATGGGCTGAAATGCGTTTACATACTTTATGTGTATTGTGTGTTTTAAATGTATATTTATACTATTATGTGTATGGCAGTAAGTGATGATGATCCGTTTGGAACATCATCCCTTACTACTGCATACATTATACATATCCACAAAAAAAAATTCAGGTGCCAAGGTTTTTTTTAATTGGATTTAGGGTATTTTGAGGGTGCTGAATTCAAAAATCCCATTGTTTTGCTGATTTGGAGTATAAGGCTATGTGTACACAGCATGGGTTTTTCATCGGATTTACAGCGGTTTATGTATTTAGAATCCGGCGAAAATCTGACTATAGCCAGTGCTGTGTAGTCCACAACGAAAAATCCATCCATCTACACAGCACGGATTTTTTTCAGTCTGTTTGGAACATCAACCCTTACTACTTCATACATTACACTTATCTACCAAAAAAAAATATTCAGATGCCAAGATTTTATAATTGGATTTAGGGTATTTTGAGGGTGCTGAATTCCAAAATCCCATTATTTTGCTGATTTGGAGTATAAGGCTAGGTCTACACAGCAGGAGTTTTTCATCGCATTTACGGCGGATTATGTATTTAGAATCCGGCGAAAATCTGACTGTACCCAGTGCTGTGTAGACCACAATGAAAAATCTGTGCTGTAGTCTACACAGCATGGATTTTTTCCAGTCAGTTTTAAAAACTGTCGGATTCCATTGGATTTTCAAACCTGCTGGATCTTCCGCAGGATTTCAGTCTGATTCCTGTACATTAAATGTACGAGGCGATGGCATATTCGAAAACCAACCGGATTTTGGACGCCATTTTAACATTGCTGTATAGACATAGCCTATCGCAGGTAGTACTAGTGGAAGTGAATTTGAGGGAAGTTCTTCGGTGCTTCAACTATTAAGCCAAAAAGAACTAAATGACTTAAATCTGTCCAAGTAAGCATCTGAACTTTTAGCATCAAGTATTTATGAACAAAGTTAAAATTACAAAAAAAAGAGGAGCGGCTTCTCCCATATTTCAATCAAGAGGAAGAACTTGCTGCAATGATATCCCAGAAATTGTACTTCAATGGGAAAAACAGAATATCGACCAGAAGACTGGCAGCTATATACAGACCGCTCCATTAGAAGCTTGAAATGTGTTCTCTTGCACAATGGTAACCGTTAGGCTATGTTCACACGGTGTAATTGCAGGAACGTATTTCGCCCGCAATTACGCCGTGTGCTTGAGAGTGGGGGCAGAGGGGTCGGCAGCCCTCTGGCCCCATAGACATTCATTATTCAGTCATTATTCACATATACGCTGTGAATAAATGACATGTCACTTCTCTCCCCGCTTGGCGTATTGTCCGAGCGGGAAGAGGAGACGTAATTCATAGTTCTCTATGAGAACTGTGGACTACCGTAATTATTGGGACGTATCTCGCCCTGTATTTAGCGCAGTACAGCGCGAATTACGTGGCGAGATACGTCCCAATAATTGCCATGAACATAGCCTTATGCATCTCTGCCCATTGCTCACTCAACAAAACTTAAAGAAGAATATAAAAATGTAAAAATCGTATTGCAGATAATCCAATATCAAGAACATCAGTGATTGATTTATGTTAATCTGAAGATGGTGAATTTCTTGCTTGGACAGCAATCTGGCTACACAAAATACACATGCTTCATGTGCCTCTGGGATAGCAGGGCAAAGCAAGATCGTTGGACAAAGTGTCTTGGCCTACAAGGAAAGAAACTATTGTTGGCGCTGTGAATATCATCAACAAGCCGCTGATGGACAAGAACAAAATCATTCTCCCACCGCTTCATATGAAGCTAGGATTGATGAAGCAATTTTAGGGCTTTGAACAAAACAGGTAATTGCTTCAAGTACATTTGTAGATCATTCCCTGGACTGAGCATGGAAAAACTAAAAGCTGGAATCTTTGATAGTCCTCGATTTCCGTTTTACCAAATGCATGAATGACACTGAGGCTTCTACTTGGGTAATCACAGAGCAGACAAATATGAAGAATTAGTGCAACTTCAGAGATTTTAGAGTTAATATGAGCATAAAGAGGCACCATCTCCATAGCCATTTAAACAGATTTCCAGATAACCTTGAAGACTGAAGTAAGGAACAAGGCGAGAGGTTCCACCAGGATGTGAAGGTAATGGAAGAGAGATGATATGGCAGATGGGACATACACATGATGACAGACTATTGTTGGAGTCTCCAACTTGATTGTCCGGATGATATACTTAAACGTAAATCAAATAAACAGCGTTTTTTGAAGAATTTACATCAATAATTAATAACTAATTAAAATTCTATTAATCAAATCATACATAAATTGTTCCTGTCACTGTTAGATATTTTTTTGGGGTTAGACGGTTTACTTACTAGTTACAACTAAAATATTATTATTGAAGTTCTGATTGCTTTTCAAATGTATTGCGTTAATTAACTATTAAATATCTCAGAAATTAGAGACAATCTGGCAAAACCAAAGCCTCTCCGAATGAAACGTAACACTTCTCTATATAGTGTGATGCTGCCTTCGGGAAGGGCTGTGGGCAGGTATG
The DNA here is from genome assembly GCA_025379985.1 of Phyllomedusa bahiana. Taxonomy (NCBI): domain Eukaryota; kingdom Metazoa; phylum Chordata; class Amphibia; order Anura; family Hylidae; genus Phyllomedusa; species Phyllomedusa bahiana. Next base: position 52,493 of record JAODAL010000452.1, on the reverse strand, counting down.
GTATAGAAGCACTGGCCAGCCTACTGACTAGAGCACATGCACGTCAGGAGGCAATGACTACTATATTGTAGTCATCTGCAGCCCTCCCCGAACAAAATGTCACACTAATATAGCAGTGACTGCATCTTGACTAGTGCTTCTATACTATAGCAACCCACAGCCCTTCCCAAAAGCAGCATCACACTATATAGTGAAACGAGACATTTCTGGGAGGGCTGCGGGGGGTTACAGTATAGAAGCACTGGCTGAAATGTGTGCTAGTCAGAAGACTGTCGCTGCTCTAGTGTAGCCACCCGCAGCCTTTTCTGAACGTGGCATCACACTATACTAGCTGCGCTAGCAACAGGCTTCCTGCTCTTCTATAGTGTATGCAGTAATAAGGGATGTTGTTCTGAACAGAATGTTATCACTTACAGCCATATACATAGTAAAAATAGAGGTTTAACCCCTTATTGATATATGACGTATGACATATGAGTACGTCATGGTGTCAGTAAGGGGCTTTGTTGCGGGATCTTTGTACACCTTAATGCATTGTATTACAATGCATTAGGCTATATAAACGATTGTGCCCCCTAGTGGTGAAGTAATCTAGAGGGACTCAAAGTTAGTTAAAAAAAAAAAAGTTTGAATGTGTAAAAAAAAAAAAATTTTAACTTTCAAATCACCCCGCTTTTTCCATTTTACAAATAAAAAATTAAATAAAAAAGTTACACATAGTTACACATAGTTGGTATCGCCGTGTCTGAAAAAGTCTGATCTATTAAAACATAACATAATTTATACGCTGAACACTGTAGAAATGCTAAAATTGAGTTTGTTGGGTCATTTCATGTCCTCTAAAAATTGTAATAAAATTGATCAAAAAAGTTGCATGTATTCCAAACTGGCACCAATAGAAAGTGTACTTCAGCCCGCAAAAGATGCCGCCTCACTCAAGTCCATAGGTGTTAGTACAAAAAAAGTTATTGGTCACAGAAAATGGCGCCGCAGCGCAAATATGTTTGGAATTTTTTAACGGTACCAAAGCATAACAAAGACCCTACATGTTTGGTATTGCCGGATTTGTATCAACCTGAAGAATACAGATAACACAACAATGTTATCGAAGATTGAACGCCGTAAAAACAAACCCCCACAAACAGGGCACAAGTACGTTTTATTAACATTTTTTCTCACTTATAAATTTTTTCGCAGTTTCCCAGTATATTCTATAGTAATATAAAGAACACCATTAGAAAGTACATCTTGTCCTCATTTGTCTAGTAAAAAAAAAGTTATGGCCCTGGGAAGGTGGGGGGAAGGAAAAAAAATAGGCCGTGGCGGAAGGTGGTTAAAACATACACCTAACAAACAATTATATAAAAAAAAATATAAATTTTTTATAAATATAAAAATATAAAATATATAAACATATTTCCGTCCACAGTGACCCTAATTTATAAAAAAAAAGAACCAGTCAGCCCTTTCCAGGTGGAAATTTTGACTGCTATGTGATAAACGACTTGAACATTTGTGTATATCCCCTGAAGATGGATTGTTGTGTACAGTGGATACTGCAACTTGGGCCAAGCAGGGGCTCACTTCTATAACTGCAGTGCATTGGACTACAGCCCCCAGCACCTCCAATTCTTGTGTGCCTCTGCACCCTTGAAGAGGGTGGCTCACAGAGGAAAAGGCTGACTGATGAGCAAGAATCTGGGAAAAGTGCTCCTCACATAGGAGGAATGTGAAAAGTCCCAGGCTGGGGAACACAGAAGATACAGGAAACTTTCAGAAGACCCAACAGCCTTGGGAAACGCATGGATTCTGACTTGAAATACTCGCCATGTGGACAGAGCCTAACAGGAACTTCCATCGATTGACTCAGAATAACCTAAACAGGGTACATAAAATGGGTTTCTGAACACAAACTATCCTTTTAATGAAGATCCCTTTACTTGGAGAAGGCCACATATGTAACATATGAAAGCAGGGCGAGGTAACCTAATAGGGTGCCGGAGTAGGGATGCCCTTCTGGTCATAGACTTCTGTTTACTATTATAAGATCTACGGTAAGGTAATGCCCTGTATAGTGTATCATGTTCAATAAGGTAAAAAAAATAACTAAAAACCTATGCTTGAATCATAATGAACTAATAGCTTGTTGCAGAGGGATATAAACAGACGCACAGCTGTAGAATTGCAAACTTTCCAGCTGAATAATATTTTACAGCAAATGTTACTTTTTGAATACCTGCTTAGCTGATCACCTCCCCTTTCTTTCCTGCGAATGTCACAGCCATTAGAAAGGAAAGGAACTACTAGTGAAAGAGAAGTCTGAAGCCCATTCACAAATGCAATTAAAAGAGTTGGCTACGTGAACTTTTCTTTATACAGAGTGAAATGTGATGACTTTTACAGAGGAAATATCTTCATCAAGGATGTAACTGTGAATAGATGGATGAGTACGAAAAAATAGTTTAAAGTGAAATTGAAATGGTTCCCCTTGTATCAAAATGTATTTATTTTACTAGTAGCTATTCTCCATATCCTGCCTCTTCCATCTTTATATTCAGATAGTACAAACGGAAATTCCAAATTAAACCGTTTTACAAAAGAAAAAAAGAAATTGTACACAAAAGAGTTAAACGAAGAACATCAAGATAGAAAGTAGTGAAAAGATGGATGGAGACAATAACAGAAATCATGCACATTGTAACAAAAAGCCTGAGGACTCGAAGAGACGACAGGATGTTCTGGAGAAACTGTATTCATATCATTGCCAGGGGTCCAAACTTGATGGCAGTTCAATGGATGATTGCATTAACTGTACAATACTAACCATTTAATACAGAATTAAAAGTACATTCTGGAGACAAATCATTATGTGATCATAATGAACATTTGTCAAATAGAAGACGGTTGACCTTCCGTGATCAATGGCAGCATACAAGAGCCAACATCTGTATTTACTGGAGTTTTTAAATATACAGCAGTTAAGCATCACCATACCCTACAGTACAGTATATGGAAGTTTTTCATCAGTGATTTGGCTTTATATTTAATCACGCACTTACACGGCAGTAATAACACCCTTACATAGACAAGTTCTGTGATCCGTTTGCACATAAAGGGTAGTATATACATCCTAAGGAGTAGAGGAATTCTAAAGGTTAAAATTAAAAGTTTAAATCGACATATTGGGTGACATGTCCCAATACAAATGCACCACAATTTTGGTGTATTTTGTGCCGAAAAAAAACTTTTGACGCCATATTCTTGATATAAATGAACTGTAATATACCAAAACTAGGCACATTATACGACGGACACGACACACTGTAATGCGCCTAAAAAGGCGCATTAAATATATTAGTAATGATACGCTGTGCACCTCCATAACGCAACGCACCTATAGAACCGCATTACATACACTAGTTATGTTATGTGCCTCCATAACGCAATGCGCCTCGATAGGCCCATTATATACACAAGCAAAGATACGCTATGTGTCTTGATTGTGCAATATCGTTTTTAGGTGCATTAAGTTTACTAAGAAACGTATACCTGACGCCAGATTTTTGAAAGTATCATACTTTCATGCGCACTTTACACTGATAAAATGTGTCTAAAATCTGCTGTGACAACGCCAATTTTCGGACATGTCGCCCATTATGTTTATGCAGTATGAACACAAAAACACACTTTCATATAGCTACTAAATCAAACTTTATTGGAATATATTTATAAATTTGGTGTCCGCAGATACATTAAGAAGATTTTCTCACCACAGTGATTAGCTGTAAACATGCAGGCAAAGGTAAATAAAGACTATTACCAAATACATTGCCATTGTGTTTTTGAGTTGTTTAGGAGACAAATGGTATCTTATCTCCTGCTTGTTTACACAAGCTTCCCAAAATTACCACCTCTCTCTGTTCTCATTGATGCCATGTCCAACCATGGTGACTCACTCCCTGCTGAGTGTTATCTCCCGCAAAGGAATTTGTTTTTCTGTGTTACTGACAAACTTTACCACTTTAGAGCTTTGTAGCTTTCTGTTAGCATCGTCTCTCGTTGAGCGCCTGAAACTGGCTGAGAAGAGCAGGCTCTGTGAGACAGCATGGCAACAACACCCCCTTCTAACTGAAAGCATTTATTTTCTCTCTTTTGCAGAATATCTGTGTATTCTTCCCACAAAAGTTCCAATAAAATTACATTATCTGATGAAAATCAAGGACTGTTTTTGTGCTCACCCTATATTTTCCTGGAAGTACTGATCTGGTCTCCCCTTTAACTCCAACAGAATACAGCGAATAGTACTTTAAGGAAACATGATCATGTTTTTGGGGCTGCAATCTAAACTTAAATTAGCCTGTTTAGCCATGTTCTAGCTATACTATACCACACATTATTTATGAAGAGACAGTAGAAAAAAGATGCTTGCTTCAGTGCCCGATTATAAGACGACTCTTTAAGGAGCTGCCAATGGATATTAATGACTCACAAAAAGGTGTAATTTTTACTTCTGTCTCCCCAAAAACAGGGCACAGTTGAAATATTTATATATCTGTAAGCTATGCTTTTGGCTCTCCATGCCATGAAGCAATACAGCACTAACATAGGGTTACAGTACTCCGAATGCCACTGATGCCATTAAATAACATGTTTTATTACATTTTCAAAGACAGAAAAAATGTCTTATGTTGTATATACCCTTTAAAGGGGTTATCTTGCTACAAGGATTGCTTTTTATATTAAAGATCTTGCAAAACAAGTCACTTTGTAACCGTGTCCTACCTATTCCTAGATATCCCCTCTTGCATGGGCTGTATCAGCTCCTCAGGTCGCTATAGCTGCATACCTGTGTGATCTCTCCTGATAGGCTGCCAGCACTGGTTTCATAGCTACAGACCTGTTCAATCTTTCATGATAGGCTGCCAGCACTGATTGCTACAGCTACAGACCTGGCTTCTACTGCAGCCTAGTGGAAGCCAGTAAACACGCCCCTGAATTCAAAGTGAATCCAAGAAAACAGGACTGAGGTAAGATGAATCAGTGTAGTGAGACAACCCCTTTAACCGTTTAAAAAGTTATAAAACCCTTTATCTTTTATTTTAGGTCTTATTTTGTTTCAGTAATGAGATCAGATGCCTCATTCAATCACATACATTGCTCTATATAGCTATATTTCAACCATGAGCCCTTTAAAGCCTCTCTCTAGGCTCCCATAACTAGAGAGCTGCTTTCTTGTGTAGCTGTTCATTTAGATAACATTTTCTTACCTTCACCCAATATACTTCAACAGGAAAAATGCAGATTCAGAGCAACAACAACAAAAAAGATCCTTAACAACACTGACTTCATCACGTAATGATGATTGCAAGTGGTTCACTTTGGAAATCATTTATGATTGTACGAGTGGGGATGCCAATCACAAGGAGCAGAAGCTATGTACTATTTCTGTAATACTGTCCAATTTCCATTTAATGTAGGTCATGTCATAAATGGACATAAAATTTATAAAATGTTTTCCAAATTTTAAACAGAATTACACTTGTATTGCACTATTGAGAATACTGTACATAAACTTAAATTATCCATTATATATAACTATCCGCTGCCAAACCGTTCTTGCCACTTGTTTCCACTACTGAAAATATTTAAAGTGCATGAGGAATTTGTTTCACATCTAGAAGGGGAGATGCTATGTACTTAGTAGTGTTTTTGTTTCTTTTCTGTAAGAAAAAAGTGGTCTAGATTACATCTGCAGATTCCGTCAAAAATTTTGGAAAAAATAGCTCACACTGTGCTATTACTTCCATTAAAATGAGGGACACCACAATGGAAACCATATGTACCTCATTGTAGTCGATAAGGTCCATCTGCCGCTGTTAGAATGTGGTTCCACTTCTGCAACGGGGCTCCAAAAGGAACCTCTGATGCAGATGTGAACCAATAAGCACTATAAAAATGAAAAAAGATTTAGGAAACAATAAAGACTTATGCTGGCCAAATTTGGCAAAATCTGCTGTGTAAAGAGAAGTTCCCAATGAAAGTTAAGCCACTTCCAGCTGTGCCACACATTCTCCATTAAAACAAACATGGAGTCAGGAAAAATAGGTGGACTGACAGCCAACTCAATTGGTCACCATCAAAGACGTTACACATGCAGCTTTATTTTTATTTTCCAAAAACTCCCATGCAGTTTTTGATTCTTTCTTTTAGCCAAAGCCTTCTAAATCCACTTCTGAGGTTGGCTCAAAAAACTTGCACAAAAAATGCACAGTTTTTCCCAAAAATGCTGCATGTAAGCAACCACCCTGAAGTTGCATTCCGATTAATATTACATGAGTCAAGCATATGCAAAGAGCTGACAATGGGATCTGACCCAGTGAAGGGTAATTAGGGAAGTATTTTTTTTAATGGTTGACCACATTATATACAACGAGACCTTTAGACCTTTCCATTTGTTTTTTTGGCTTTAAACATTAAGCTCTGAGCAAAAGATTGATTAAAGTCACCCGAATGCAGCCCAACCTGTTAGGGCATATTCACACGGCATGTTCAATTTTTTTTTTCGATCCAAAAAACGCATCCAACAGCACTGCGTAAATCTCATCCAACACACAGGTCCGTGTTTGGATGCATTTTAGCTGCAGTAGGAACGCACCCTATAGTTTTAAACACGGTGTCTGCTGTGTCACACGGATCAAAAATTGACAAGTCTTTGAACCGATCCGAAAGACGCATGAGAAAGACGCATGTAAAACTAGCATCATCTGAACGCTGATGCGTGTTTTACACTGAAAGCAATGTAAATCACTCTCCACATTGTTGGATCATGTTTGGGTCCGTTTGAGGTCTGAAACACAAATCCAAACACGCTTCTAAAAAAGTATTGAACACGCCGTGTCAACATACCCTTAATGGTAACATCATCATAGTCCCAGAAAAGCTGGAATTCACCATTAAATTATCTTACACTTAAAACAAATTTAACAGGCACATGCCATTATACAATCCTTTTACCACATCTAAACCACATAAATCCATTAAAAAAACCTCAGTGAAGCTGTCAATGCTACATTAGCAGATGAAAATAAATGTGCGACTCAATTTCTGTCTAGGAGAAAGGATCTTTCTAAGTCGGAATGAACATACTGCATCCTTCATCATTCTATTTTGGTGAATAGGAGTAAAACAGTCTATTTAAGACATCCATTTAAATGCAAATTGGGATATTCCAGGAGGAAATATTAATCATTTACAAGGAAGATAATCTTTAAGACCATTTTTTGAGACAGAAAGCAGTTGGATGGCACACAGAATAGATCCAGACTTAAGCACTTCCATGCTGATGTAAAGCTAGGATAAAGCTAATAAAAGAATAGATCCCAGTTAATGAAGGGCTAAGGTCTTGGAAAAAAAAATCTTAGCAATTCCAGACAGATCCAATCTGTTATATTATTCTTCAATGTGTAGAGTTTACTAGGATGGCTAATAGAGAGCAAAAAATGTCTAGGTTAACGGGATCAGAAAAAGTACAGTACTGTTCTCTAAAAACCCTTTTTTTTTGAAATGAGGGTTTTTGATAAAAAAGTTTTAAAATTTTAATGGGTGGGAAATTCCCCCTGAAATATTCCCCCCTTTCGTGGGGCAGACCCATGACCACATTTCATACTTGGTATCAGAGTTACAAAGCATGGTATTGCATAGATGAGTACCTCTGTAATACTGTATCCTAAGGCACAGGCTTTTTTTTATATTCTGTATAAAATTAAAAAAAAATCAAATTTCTTTGTTTTTGGGTATAAAAGGGGAGCCCAAAGGATGGCTGTAAGGGCCCAGACATCCAGCTATATGTATGACATGTTAGGGTGTATGTGCAGAAGTCATTTTTGTTGCTTAATTTTTTTTTTTTTTTTTTTGCTTCAATTTTCATATTTTCGATAAACCATGCAAAAACTGTTGGTTTTCCTGTGATAATGAAAAAATTATGCAAAAAGGGGGGTGCAGAAAGACAATCATGAAAAAAAAACCTTTCCCTCAATAAAAAAATGGGATCAAAAAACGGGTGCAAGCCCAAACCGGGTTAAAACTGATCCAACACGTATCCAAACACATGCGTGTTTGGATAGGTGTTGGCTGCAGCAGGATCGCACCCTATATTTTATTATAGGGCTCCTGCTGCGTTTTTTCGGACCATGAATTGAAAAAGTCAGTTCTTTGAACGATCCAAAAGACACAATTTAGACACGCACGATCATGTGTGAACTCAAGGGGGTCTTTTTAATAAAAAGCAAATTTTCTAAATTGTTTTTTTTTATTTTGGTTTTTTTTTTAAAAGTTTAAAAAAATTTGGTTTTTCCTTTTTAAAGGGTGCCGGGAAGGGGTCCCAAAAAAATATAACGAAAAGGGGAAATTTTAAAACAAAAGTTTAAAAAATGGGGGTGTGAACATACCCTTTTGGGCTTAACCTTTACCCGCTAAACTGTTTAAACAAAACCTATAAATTAAAAACCCTTTTTTGCCTTTCCCAACCTTTTTTTTTTGGGAGAAATCCCCAAAAGCAAAATTTAAAGCCCCAAAACACTGTACCCCTGGGGATTTTTACCCTAGCTTTGCTAGGCCAATTAGGGGAAAAAATTAAAAACAAGAACCCCATAGGGATGTTGGGGAGATGGGGCCCTTTTCTCTAACCCCTGTAAAGTGTCTGGTTCATTTGGTTACCCAAAATGGGGGAATATAGCAAGTGTGTGTCATGTCATTATCAACGTTCTGTACAGCACTCAATCTGGACACTGAAAAAATAAATATGGTAATTTAAAGGGGGGAGAGGGACAAAAAAAACCTTTAAAAGGAAATTTTCTTAAACCCTGAGTTTTACAGAGGGCCCTAGCTAGCCTCAGACTCACCTTCTGGGAAAGGCTGCGGGTGGTTCTAAAACTTTGATTTGGCCCCTTTTTCTTTCTATTCCCTTTTTGGGTTTTTGTTATTTGTCATGAGTTCGGGGTTTTTAAACTGTAGGGGTGCAAGGTGTTTCATAGCTCAAAAAGGGGTTTAAAACTTTGTCCAGAAATTTTTGTTTTTTACAAAGCTTTGGTTCTTAAAGGGTAGGATAAAAGAAGGGGAAAGATGAGCAGGAGGGGGTGGCTTTTAATTTTGGGAAACTTGTGGGACCCCCTTTAAAAAAAGGAATAAGAAACTACCCCCCAATTTGGGAAGGGCAAGCAAAATCAAAAAGGGAAAAATATTTGGTTTAATTTGTTTTGATTTTTCCCTTTGGGGGACATATTTAAAGCTAAACAATGAAAGGGGGGGTACTCCTTAAAGGGGTTGTTTCACTAACCCAAAGGGTTGCTTTTTTGTTAAAAGATCTTATAAAAAAAAGTCACTTTTGGGAATATGTGTCCAAAATTTAAAAGTGTCCCCACCTAGATATTTTCCCCTCTTGTTTGGGCCCGCATAAACTCCTCAGGCACTAAACCTTTCCCGACCTGTTCAATTTTTCCCCCCCTTAAAAGGTTGGGCCCGCCCCCGGGTTTTATAGCAAAAAGACCCGGTGTCCTCTGCAGGCCCGGGCCCCGAGGCCAAATAAATAGCCAGCAAACAACCCCCCTTTCCCGAATTCAAAAAAACAGGACTTTTAAGGGGAAGATTATTTTGATATAGGGGAGCCAACCAAAAATTTTTTAAAAATTGACAATTAATGGGTATGGGAATAAAACTTTTGGCAAAAAAAAAAGAATCTTCAAATTTTTCAAAGGGGTTTTTGGGTATAAGATTTCGGGAACTCACTGGGAGTTTGGGGTCACTGCCCCAAAAAAAAATTTGTTTTTGATTGTTAAATTTTAAAAATTTTTTTTTTTTTTTTTTTTTTTTTTTTTTGGGGAATTTTTTATTTTTTTAAAAAAAGGGGGGGGGTTTTTTTTAAAAAAAAAAAAAAAGGAACCCCTGCTTTCTATCACCTGGCCACTTACAGTATTTCTAAAATGTAAACCCCTGTTTGGACAAAAGTTTTTTAAACAAAATAATAAAATTAATTGGGAAAAAAATAAGGCAAAATAGTTAAAACGGGGAATGGTTTGCAATTAAATTTTTTGGGGCAATTATTTAAAAAAGGGATTCAGGTTTTTATTTTAATTTTCCCTTTTAAACATAAAAGGTAAAGGTTAAAACTTTGACGAAAAAACCCAAAAACAAATTTCTATTTTTATTTTGGGGTTTCCCCTTCAGGGGTTAAAAAGGATCCTTTTTCCTCTGTTATCCCAAGTCCCCTAAATTGTCCCGCCCCTCTCTCTGCTGTTAAAGGGGTGAAGCAAGGTCCGGCGGTTTTTTGGGTTTTTTAGGGGTTACTTCCTGCTGTTCCTGATGTTGAAAGATAGGAGCTTGTTTACGTTACTTACAAGCTTTCACCCTTCAGAGCTCTGTAGCCTTGTGCACTACAATTTATAACTCCAGAAGTCATATCAGTGTAACAGTAAGGCTATGTTCACACGGCTTAATTGCGGGCGTAATTTCGCCCCGAATATTACGCCGTATTGTGGAGGGTGAGGGGCAGGGAGCGAGGGAGTACTAACAGGGGGCGGCACTTCGCGGCAAATAGACTATCCTATGTTAGCGGCGCGTATACGCCGATAGAAGTGATCATCGTCCAATTTTCTACCCGCCCGTGCGCTTTCGCCGGGCGGATGTGGAGGAGACGTAATCCTTAGTTCATCTTGAGAAATGTGAATTACTCGTAATGAATGGGCCGTTTTCGGCCCGTAATTGGCGCCTTGGCGCGTAATTACTGGACGAATTACGGCCATTTAAGCGTGTAACATGGCCTAACAGCAAACTGACATGCCAATAACTTCTAAAGAACTACCTATAGCCTAACCTAGAAGTCTCAAGTTGGCTTTGGCTTTGTGAAACAGAATGGTGAGAACATTCCTTCATGGACTGTGTTGCAGTATACCTAACTTTACCTCATTTAAGAAAGTTGGGTAGTTATATATAATTGCTTATTGCTATTAATTAGGATAAGTGAATCACAAATGTATGCTATAAACAGTGAGCCCGCTATATTAAAGCCGTTATGCACTTCAATTTTATATTTCTTTTTCCCCCATAGTCGTGCCTATTTAAAATAAAAAATAAAATGTTATACTCACCTCTCCCCTGTGAGTGAGCTGCTTGACTGGTGGTCAGGTAGTGGAATGTGACCATTAAAGCCAATCAGCGGCTTTAGTGGTGGCTTTCCCAGCCAGAAGCAGAAAACATATGTCCAGGGAGACTGAAGATGACACAGAACTGGAATGGAGGGGAGTATAACTTTTTTTTATTTTTAATTTAGTACTACTATAGTAAAAAGAAAAAAAAAATGAGTTGGACAACCCCTTTAACTGTGCAGGCAGAGATGAAGAAATATTTTTATCACTTATCACCAGATTTAAAATGTTAAAAATCAATGTACTTTCTTTCCCTTTGCCCTTTAATTTCATTTTTGATGTAATGAAAAAAAAAACCTACAACACATTTACTAATAATGTCTAATACTTAGCCTACAAATGTGTCAGATTTATCACAGTGGCATAAGTTGTATAAGTCTAGCACATCTTTTTACACTTTAATGGTTTCTTTACCCTCTGCCTAAAACAGTGCCAAAATATGGCAAATTTTTTGGGTGCATAATGCTGCAACTCCTCCTTTTCCTTACATCATGCCCTTTTACATAAAGCCATGTTCTCTCTGTTACAAAAGTGTCTAAAACCTGTTGAAAATACTTCATAAACGTGGTGTAATGCATGTATGCAAGTATTTTGGGGCAAACTGTGCCAGAATTTTGCCGCAATTGCCATAGTAATTGTGCCCTAATTAATTATAATGAACACCCCCAGAACAATTCAAGCCATCTATCAAGGTAGTAGTCAGTTTTAAATACCAACCTCTTTATCATGACGGTTGAACGCTTAAAGAGGTTGTCTCACTACAAGGATTGCTTTCTATGTTAAAGATCTTGCAAAAACAATTCCCTTTGGGACGACATGTATGAACGGGGCTGCGTCAGAATTCTGGCCTCAAAGAGCTGTAGCAGACCAGTTCTATAGATGTATGACAAGGTGCACTCCAAACTTTGGCGCAATAAGTGCCCTTGTAATGCGCCAAACACACTTTTTAGCGCGCCAAAGTTTTGGGGCGTTCTGGGGGCATCACACCACAATAGTAGAAGTAGACACATTTAGGAATCTTTGACACCAAAACTTTGGCGCAGAACAGTTAGAACAGCCAGACCAGGGTAAAGTTGTCTGCCTGAGCCAGACGTGTCGTATTGGCACTAGACTGCACCTGTATGTATGACCTGCAGAAGAACAGGTTCATGCATTCTGGCGCAGTCTACACTACCTTTAAAGGGATTTAGAACTGGTCTATCAGCGCCAGAATTCATACATGTCGCCCTTTGCGTCCATTAACAGTGTTCTACCTATTCCTAGATATCCCCTCTTGTATGGGCTGCAATAGCTCCTCAGTTCGCTATAGCTACAGACCTGTTTCATCTCTCATGATAGGCTGCCAGCACTGGTTGCTTTAGTTACAGACCTGGTGTCCTCAGTGTAGAAAAATGTATGTATATATACATACATTTCCCTACAATACTTCATTGTTCCTGAAGATCCATATTATAACACTCAGCAGCTCCTATCTGTAGGCCATTAGTAGCCAGTAAACACGTCCCTGAATTCAAAATGAAACCGATAAACAGGACGAATCAATGTAGTGAGAAAACCCCTTTTAGGAACATTTACACACTATATTCTGAGACTGAAAATCAGTTCAATGCATGTGAATGGAGCCATTTCTGCTGCATGTGCATGGATTTCTGAAAAGCCTGATTCAGATGAATCATACAAGTCTGCAACAAATCTGCTGTATGTGAATATACTCTTAACGTATGGAAATCTAGGGGTTCTACTTTGTCCTTTGCACTAGCTTCATAGTTTGCAGAGGTTCTGAATAGGCTCACTCTATTGTCGTGATAAGGATTAACTCCAATACCAGTGGAAAAACATAAGAAGAAAACAGAGCGCAACCATAGTGAAACACCGTAGGTATTTTATAAATTGCACAGTAGGTTATTGCTCACCATGCGGAGCTGTACTATTCCGTACAGCTAGATAAAGCGCTTCCCGATATGGGATAGAGAGAGAGCTGCAGCTCCGGCAGGTTCCAACCCTTCGGCATCCCACGTGGCTCTCGGCGTCCCACGTGATTCAGCGAGGCAAGTAAAGTTATATTGAAGATGAACACAGAAAGTGTTCAGAAACGATCCTGCTTACCGGGCGCCAATGTGGCTATGTTTCCTGTTTTAATTTGACTGAGGAAGCAGGTCAGTGTACGGCCTCGTTCACACGGCTGATTTGGGGACGGATTTCAGCCGTATTGCGCTCCAATACGGCTGAAATCCGTCCCTGTCATTATGGTAATCCACAGTTCTCATAGAGAACTATGGATTCCGTGACATAGTTTCATAGTTTCATAGTTTGTAAGGCCGAAAAAAGAAATCGTCCATCCAGTTCAGCAGTTTGACTATGGATTGTGAGTCCAGAGGAAGGCAAAAAAAAAAATCAATGACGGTAAAGCCCAATTGTCCTCTTTTAGGAAAATTCCTTCCGACTCCAATTCGGCAAATTGGTAAAAATCCCTGGATCAATGTCCCCCTCTCCGCATCCTAGAACACTATACGCTGTAAATTACTGCCGCTCCAGAAATGGCATCCAAACCCTTTGTGAACTCTTTTATATGAATTCACCCATGACAAGTTCCTTGGCAGCCGAGTCCACAGTCTCACTCTCTAACAGTAAAGAATCCCTTTCTATGTTTATGTAGAAACTTTCGTTCCTCAAGACGTAGAGGATGCCTCCTTGTTCTAGATACAGCCCTGGGTATAAATAAATCTTTAGCGAGATCTCTATATTGACCTTTAACGTATTTAAACATATTTATTATGTCCCCCCGAAGCCGTCTTTTCCCTAAACTAAATAACCCTAATTTTGCTAATCTTTCTGGGTATTGTAGTCCACCCAGTCCTTTTATTATTTTTGTTCCCCGCCTTTGTACCTGTTCAATTTATCAGCAGTTCTCTACCAATTCCTATCTATATACAAATGCCGCATATATGGCACCTCATATGGTAGCCACATGCATCTTATCCCGGCAGGATATGCGCCGTGGATAATGGATGCGCTCCAATACGGCTGAAATCCGTCCCAGTCATTACGGTAATCCACAGTTCTCATAGAGAACTATGGATTCCGTGACATGCATATTATCCCGGTAGGATATGCGCCGTGGATAATGGATGTCTATGGTGCCAGTGAGCAGTCGCCCCCCCCCCATGCCCCCGCTGCACGGCAGCCAGCGTAATTGCGGGCGAAATCCATCCCCGCAATTACGCCGGCAATAAGCCGCATGAAATTCGCCTACCTGTGAAACGCGTCACTTTTATGGAATAAAGAAACCTTACTACGCCACTACTGCGCTGGAGTTCTTCTAAGAGCGTGCGCCCCAGGGCTGTGAGTCGGAGCCTATTTTGCAGGAGTCGGAGTCGTCATAAAATGGACCGACTCCCAAAATATATAATAAGTTGGTCCAGTTAGTTTGATGCAGTGAAAGAAGAATATTATATACAGTCATCTTACATATCTTATACATAAATGTGACTTGCAAGTATTTAGCATCTGCTTAGTTCTGCAGAATCTTGTCATGTAAATGCATGGTTACGGTTTTGTTCCTAAAAATCAAAATGTTAATTTTTATTATTTTGTTAGTATTTGGGAAATCCACCTTTTGGTTTTCAGCACTGCCTGAATCCTTCTGGGCTCTGAATCGGATTCAATCATATCTTGACCAAAATCTGATTCCCAGGTCTCTTCTACACATTCAAAAGATCAAAACATTGTTACTCTTTTGCTTGTCAGTGTCTGTTCTACCTACATAGCTTGATTATTGTATCATAAAGTGATAAAAAGCCATATGTAACCATTTTACTACAATAAAGCTATCACTTAAACATGCGCCGTGTATGAGGGAGTCAGGAGTCGGAGGTTTGGGAAATTGAGGAGTCGGAGCTTTGGCTTGCCGACTCCACAGCCCTGGTACGCCCGGTAAGCAGGATCGTTTCTGAACACTTTCTGTGTTCATCTTCAGTAGTTTGCAGAGGTGTAGCAAGAGTCCAGCAGGAAATCCTAACTGTATGACATCATATGCTGGGTAAAAAATAATACAGTTGGGAGTGTTCTAGATTTTCTACAGTCATCCTCCATGTTTTCCATTAGCAGGATATACCATGTATTTAAAAAAAATGTGATAGTAAAAATAAATATTTAATTCATGTCATTATTTCATAAAGTTTATATATGTAGGATTATGGGCTTCTATGTAGATGTACCAGGGAAAAGGGATCCACATGCTGTTCTGTTGTTTATGTGCCCCCTTCATACAACTCATTTTATCGCACCATCTAAACACCTTTTTGTACCAAGCTTCACATATAGAACCAATACACAGATGCAGATGTTCGGTTTATCCAACCCCTACACCATACAATAAGTTCAATTAGCTGCTATCAACTGAAGATAAATGCTATTAAATATGGACAATGAGGCATAAGGTAGAGTAGATATTAAAATAAATTTCAGATTTATTTAAATATGTCATTTGGTCATTTAAGATCTTGATGCAAGTCTTTAAAAAGTACTATACAGTGAAGTTGCATTATTATGACCACTACCTACTGTTGACGTCAAAAAAGTCTTGTGACCTGGCTTGGTAGGTATATAAGGTGTTGGACAGGCTGCTGTCTTGGATAAAAAGGGTGCTTTACCATAGTGACAAACAGGATCACTATTGGCTTTTGGACCAATGGTGACAGTATTTTTGAAACTGTGTAGTTCATCTGTTGTGGGGAAAGTATATCATAAGTGGATCACAGCAAAAGTGACACGGAAACTGCTGAGCACCATGTGCCAGTGAACATCAGCCATGAAGGCGTGTGATTGTAGACTCATACTCTACAGTGGAGCAGCTCACCACAAAAATGAACCAGGGGGCAACAAATCGTGTGTCTAAAAACACAGTTCAGTGAACACTTTTGCATATAGGGCTCTGGTACAGACGAGTCACTGGACCTCTACTAATGAAGTTGAATCAGCAGAATAGGCTTCACCTTGTAGGGCTGTATCATAACTGGACCTCTGATGATTTGCAAACGGTTGCTTTCTCCAATCACATTTTCTGCTTCATCATATGGATGGACATTAGTGTGTCAGGTGAGAAAAACCAGAGAACAAACACCCTGCAACCATTGCTGAAAGAACAAAAGATGGTGATTTTTTTCTCTGGGGCGAGATCTTCCGGCAAGACAATGTGACATGTCACATGGCTGGAAATGTCCATCGTGGGTTGGAAGAGCATGACTAAGACTTCCAAGTACTACACTTGCCCCCTAACTGCTCAGATTGGAACCCATCTGTGGGATCGCCTTGATCGTTGTGTTTGCATCAGGGCTGTGGAGTCGGCAAGCCGAAGCTCCGACTCCTCAATTTCCCAAACCTCCGACTCCGACTCCTGACTCCCTCATACATGGCGCATGTTTAAGTGATAACTTTACTGTAGTAAAATGGTAACATCAGGCTGTTTATCACCTTATGATACAATAATCAAGCTATTTAGGTAGAACAGACACTGACAAGCAAAAGGGTAACAATGTTTTGATCTTTTGAACACTGGTGGGTAGAGCTGAAGAAAAATCTGTATTTGTATCCAAGTCCAGTCTGCACCAACATTGGGAAGGTGTAGAAGAGACCTGGGATCAGATTTTGGTCAAGACCTGCTTGAATCTGATCCAGAGCCCAAAAGGATTCAGGCAGTGCTGAAAACCAAAGGTGGTTTTCCCAAATACTAACAAAATAATACAAATTAACACTTTGATTTTTAGGAGCAAAAATGTAACTAAGCAGATGCTAAATACTTGCAAGTCAAATTTATATATAAGATGGGTAAGATGACCTTATATAAAATAACAGTAGCCTCATGTACAAAGCTGTAGTGGATGGTGAGGTATGGAGCCTGAAAGTCACAAGTTCAAAACATTGTTACCATTTTGCTTGTCAGTGTAAAATATATTTATTTGGGTATGACTTTAGGACACAAAAAAATTGTAAATATGTAAAACACTGCAGGAACATTTGTGAAATCTCTGAATTTGTTCTGAGAAATAGTATTGCCTCCATCAGATCCTGCATACATGACCTCTCATCTGATCTCATTATTTCCAGGATGGAGAACGGCCTCTCTACACTAACTTGGGTTGGGGCAAAGCGGTGACCACAGGGACAACATCTCTAACAATGTCAGGGTATAAAGGAATTGCCTCAGCCACAGTCAGGTCTAATGAATGGTTGAACTCTTCTACTTCTTTGAAAAAAGGTGAAAAATTTTGCTGAAATCTGTTTGCCATGGTAGCAGAATCTTTTCCCCTGGGGCAGCACTTTGCCAGCTCCATGTCATCAATTACACTCCTCATCTGATGAGGCTGAAGATATGGGAGCAGCAGCACCGGCTGGACCCAACTCCTCTTGCTCTTTGCACTGCATCAAACTAACTGGACCAACTTATTATATATTTTGGGAGTCGGAGTCGGTCCATTTTATGACGACTCCGACTTCTGCAAAATAGCCACCGACTCAGACTCCACGACTCCGACTCCACAGCCCTGGTTTGCATTATAGATTCTCTCCCATGTATCGGTTTGATGCATTGCAGTTAGCATGGCTAGACAATAGCGGAGGCTTGACTGTGTTTAAGTCACAGCCAAATGTTATGTCCTGGTTTCCTGTGGACAATTTTGTTTTGAGACAAATATTTTTCTTCTACCAGTAGGAATCTTAACCCATTGTGTAAAAAAATAAAGAAAAAATTGGAATACATCCACATATCCAAGCCCAAAGGGAATAATTCACTATGGTTAAAATATAATTAAAAAAAAAAGAGTAAAATAACCTAAAATGTAACCTCTACTTTCAAACATACAGTAGAGTGCACCAAGAGAGAAACTAGAAAGCTATATAACAAAAAATAAAATCTAGGGACACTTACCCAGCATTCCCATCCCCAGCATGAAAGCATCCATAGTATATGGAAGACCTCTCGCCCGTCCTCTTGTTCCAGGAGGAAACATAACCTCTTTAGGCTGTGCTTTCTTACACTCAACCTACAAAACCAAGAAGAAAACACATGATGAGATGTAAATTAATTCCATTCAAATGTCAAGCAGGAATGCTGATGGCAAAAATTACAAAAGGACCGTAATTACTCTTTATTATGAAATTAAAAAGAGAACGAAATTGACAGAAACAAACGTTGGTGGATAAATATTAAACGTTGCCTGAAAGGGGTATTCCAGCTAACAACCTAGATAGGAAATGTGTAGGATAAGTCACATACGTCTTAACAGCATTAAGGGCCCTGTGCAGAGCAGTGCATTAGGTCCTGCCCAAACAGATGACATCACATCAGGTTCCTTCATTTGGAACAGTAAAAAATAAAACACATCTCTCCCAGCTCAAAGGGGTTTTACCAGAAAGTAAAATTAACGTGGGAAGCTTGCAAATTAAATAACAAACATTTCCACCATTCACCATTATTAAAAATTCTGGACCATTTTTGTTTTATCTGCTTCATTATTGATCCATAGTGTACAGCTCGTATGCAGGGGATATGACTAGTGACAAGAGCTCCTCAGTCCTGGCCGCACATGCTCAGACATTACCTCTTCCCTCAGGCAACTGCTGTCAGTCTCTTCCCTGCTTAGTAACCACACACACTCACTGCTGAGCGAGTGTTCAACACTAGGTGCTGTGATTTTACACCTGTCCTTTTTACTCTTTAGTAATTAATCAGTCAAATAAGCAAAAAGAAACCTCACTCAGGTGTGTGAATTGAGAAAAAAAATCCACGCTTGGTTTCTGCAGAGACCCTTATGCTGAAAGGCGGAAGTGCTAACCACTCAGCTACATTGTAGATACACAGAGCTCTTTATATAAACAGACCTTTGTTTGACTAGAGTGAGCACACTGTGGGGAAAGGCATGATGATGTCGTCAAGCCTGCTGGGTGACATGATATGAAGTTAAAACAAATCATACACGCCTCCTTCTGAACACTTAAAACTGAAGCAATACAAACCAAGCATAAAATGTCTTTGAGGTAAAACCCCTTTAAAGCAATATGCGGCCTACAAGTCTAATTGGCGGGAGTCAATGGCATCCTGAGGATTCCTGGACCATACTTTTTACCACCCGGAATCCGTATTCTCCTGGGGCCCCAATACAACAGTCTAGTGTGCCCGGTGGTGGTCCTACAGCTGGTGTATTTTTTATTCATATAACTTGCAGCTCATCGCTGGCCTATGAATCCAGTGGGCAGTTCTAATCAGAGACCGGCATACTTTATACACAACTACATGGGAAAGGTTGTCAATTATTCGGCAACTCCACTCAATGAAAAAGCAGAGGTCTAAATGAATACATTGTGCTGAAACTTTTCCCAAATATCTATGTATATCAATCTGCTCAATTCACCCTGCTTTATGTAGTGCAGCCCCTAGTTTGGATGGCATTTGCGAGGTGACAGAACACCTCTAAAAGGGTTTACTTATGATAAATAAATAAAAAGAGCAGCAAATCTGATAAAATACTTCTCCAATCCTATGGTGATCCAATGCAGAAGCTCCAGCAGCCATCCAGTCTTTGGTCACTAGCAGCTGGCATGTAACCACTGCAGCCAATTAGTGGCCACATGCTGTAATTCTGGCATCATGAATCCCATCACTGAGCAATGAAGCCAGTATAGAGCACATGACCACTGTGGTCACTGACTGCTGCAGTGGTCATGCCCTGGACACTAGTATTTGCTGTACTATATATTTTAGTTTTTCAAATGCTAGACAACTCCTCTAAGCTATAAGCATTTGAAGACCTCATAACATGAGGTAACACATTAGTTTATACCACAAGATGAGCTGTACAATCGAGAAGTGAGCTACAATCGAGTAGAATAATCAGAATTATTACACAGCTTTAAAAGAATGAGGTCTCTTGAGCAGTCCAGAAAGGAGCAGATAAAATAAAGTGAAAAGGTGACCATCTATACACGCATCTCTCTCCACTGTAGAATACAAAAGTTGTAAAATAATTGGCGGTTTCTACAACTCCCATGTTCTCCATTTAAAGCAATTGTCTTACCATACTGTTTCACAAAGTTACAGGCATCTTCAGCCTCACACTTTCTAGTCAGGCTGTGGGTGGTTCTATAACAATGATTAGCATATTAGCTCTGCTATTCCTAGCTGAGCATTACAGTGCAGGAGAATTAATCTGTAAGTAAACAAAGCTCCAAGTGTTCCAAGATGTAAAAACAAACAAGTACTTTTCAAAGGTAAACAATTAACAAGCTAATCTTGTTAGAGATAAAGTCTCTGCTCACTCTGTCACCTTCTGCTCTCTGTCTAATCAGGAAAGGAGATATGAATGGTAACTAGAATAAACTGTATGCACTTAGGGCATGTCCCCAGCGCACGGGTTTGCGGACAGTTTTTCAGACTATTTGCGGTTTTGCAGACCGTCTGAAAAACCGGCCGCAAACTAGCACAACGGGGCTCCTATGGAAAACCCGTGCAGCAGTCCCCAGTGCACGGGTTTTCCGCCCGGCTGGGCCGCCCGAAAATCATTGTGCATGTACATTCTTCCATCCGATTTTCGGACGGAATATGTGCATGTCAATGGGAAGAGGGAGGGCTTTTTTCCACTCATAGCGGAGAAAAGCCGACCCCTCCTCCCCCCGTGCACGGCACAAAAACCGACTGGTATTTGTCCACTGCCATGTAAACAGGCCCTTAAAGCAGATACAATCTCTTTTTTCTCCTGACCAGGACAATATCAAAAGAGCAATGTATTTAGGAAAAGTATTCATTTACCGTTCCCTACATGTTGAAATCTAATCATTGTAGTGAGAAAACCCCCTTTAAGAAACCTACATTTAAACAAAGCCTTCTCTCCTCTTGGGAGGTAAATAGTGGCAAAGGCGGCCCCATTCTAACAAGCAGCAAATAGTGGAATCCTCACCTATCAGACATTTATGGTATATACTTTCAATATGCCACACACATACCCCATTTTTTTGCTTTATTGCAGCCCATGGGAATCGTTCAATCTAACAACAAGTCCCTTGGAAAATAAAATGTATCCCACTGCTCTTTATATTTAAACATTTGACCACAAAAACTTTTTCTTTTCTCTCAAGTATACACAAAAAGGACAGAAATCTGTATTTTCTCCAAAATACCAAGAAAAAGTAAAAATATTCTGCATATATTTCCTTTAATAATGGCATGGTAGCTATGCAAGTAGTTAAGACACTGAAGTTCTGCCACAAAAAAGAGGGAAAAAAAATCATCTTTCTATTACACAAGAAATTTAAATCCCTTGAATTACACTTTCAAATAGCTGTAGCACACTGAGAGCCATTACTTGCCAGACAGTGTTTTTAATCATAGATTTATGTTACACTAGACAATGTGTCATCTCTCGCACACCGGACGCACAGTGGGGAACAGAACACAGTGCTGTGTTCTATCAGTTGGGTGTCTAAGAAAGCAATGTGCAAGGAACGGGTTCCAACATTACTTTGCTTTCCCCTGCAGCATTTGGCTGTTTAATAGGGGATATCCGTTTTGTACTTGCTATTGTACAGCAGGGACAAAAACGAAAAAACAATCCATGACACTGTGACAATTTTCTTATCGTAGTTCACCATAATTTAGGTTTAAATGTCACCTTATAACGAGGCAATTACTGACTAGTGATCATTAGCTAGTCATTCTGATTCATAGTGTCTTCTGAAATAATACACCTAGCGCAAGCGGAGGCTTCACAGAATAGCACCGCTCAAATGAATTCTTTTATCTGCAGGTAGGCAAAGTGAGATATTGTATCTGGGAATAGGCTGGAATCAGACCTTATTTTACTCTCGACAAGAATTGTGCCACCATTAAATAATGTGATGTTAAAAGACTCAAAGGGAAGGGGAGCAAGTGTGGAGACATTTTTAAGTACCAAAGTAAAAGGAAAAGATATTGTACCACTGTGGTATACAAACCATCAAATGAGTATATCGGTATATATCATGTTATATTGCGACCACGATCTACCCTGCATAGGAGATCTGTAGCTGTGCTTTCACACTGTGCAGTCTTGGTGCAGTTTTAGCTGCGCTCCAATAAAACTGCCTTTATTGCCAGCAAGCTTCTTTCAGTTGTCTAAGATGTTCACAAAGGTGTTTCAAGTAAGTAATCAATTAATGTATTTGAAGTCTTGTGGATTACAAACACACTAATTGATTACTCAGTTTCCAAACAGTTTAGATACGTGAAAGAAGCTTGCTGGTAATAAAGGCAGTTTAATTGGAGCGCAGTTAAAACTGCACCAAAACTGTGCTGTGTGAAAGCCCCCTCAACACTGGGTAGTTACCATGTATATAATTCACATTTATTGTGTTTAACAGTAACAAACTTCAACACTTAAAACATAGGTTACTTGCGCTTCAGTTGCACATAGCTACATGGTAAAACAGTCCCAAAGTGTATAACTCCTTATGCATCTGCATTAGCGTGGCGCCTCCACCTGGACCAAACGAATGGACAGGCGGGCAGGTGGAGACGCCACGCTAATGCGGATCCATAAGGAGTTATACAGTACACTTTCGGACTGTTTGACCATGTAGCTATATGCAACTGAAGCGCAAGTAACCTATGTTTTAAGTGTTGAAGTTTGTTACTGTTAAACACAATAAATGTGAATTATATACATGGTAACTACCCAGTGTTGATACAAACCATCAAAGCAATCACAGGACTACGCTTGTTTGGCTAGTTATATTTAGAAACCTTTACTGCTTTTATAGAATTATGAATGTAAAGAGGGAAAAAAAATGTGGATTATTATTGTGTACTATTGTCAAAACATTGCAGAGTCAAGAAACTCTTTAAATAAGCAAGTGATCTCTGTGTTCAGTTTATATTTTTTCAGTAAAAGCTCGTGAGCATGGACTCTATGGTTCCGTAATAAGATCGTTGGCGTGGGACCTTGAAGAAATGGAAAAATAAAATAGGAATGCAAGACAGATCGCTGAAAAGTGTGTCAGGTGGTCTATGTAATGAAGGGGTGCACAACATGGGACCGCCAGTGCACCTCTGGGCGGCACCCAGCCATCAGGACACAAACATGCGTTGTCTCTGTCCTCATACTTCAGAAAGGAATATTCAGCTTTTGACAGTTGCATACAACAGATGGCACTGTTTTGGTGGGCACTGTATGCTGGCACTGTTTTGGTGGGCACTGCATGACTGACACTATAAGGCTGTATATGTGATTTTAAGAAACCTAAATAAGCAATATAGTAAAAATTTCTGTATTATCTCTGGATTTCCTTCTCAGAGGAGGAGTATTTATTTCTGACACAATCATGACAGATGTAATGATAAACCATACCAATGTATGATGGGTTCGAGGCTCCGAAGAGGAGGAGATGGAGAGGAGGCCATATATGAGTGATGTTCTCTCTAGTTATAGCTGTGGAACAGCCACTTCTTTAACCCCCAAAACTATAATGAAAATAGGCGCCTCATATCCTCTTTCTGGAGCACAGAACAAGAGACTCCCTATTCCGATCTCTGGCAGAAAGTAGAACCAAGACCTCTCTGCCATTTTGGGCATTTACAGTTGAAGTCCCATAATGGTCTAATCTGGGAAATAGCCTTCTAAGATGTACTGCGGTCCCTGGGAGAGGTACAATCTTACGATGTGGCCCTTGGACCAGAAGATGTGTGCACCCCTAAGGCAATAGGTGACATATACAGACAGTAGTATAGTTCATACAATAGGCATACAATTTGCTTTTGTTTTATCAGTTGCTGCATTATCTTTAATCTTCAGTATGCCTTATCGTATACAGTACTTGTATGAGTCTTTTTCCGTTTTTCCCTTTTGACTTCAATAGGAAAAAGTTTGCCATAAAAAAGAAATACAAACATGACTAAGCCTGCAAAAAGTACAGTTTTCTACACTATAATTGACAGTTTAGGGGTTGCCTACCTCTAAAGACTATAGAACAGAACGTTTAGAAATGTTCATGAAAAACTGTGTTCACAAGAGCAAGGGCATTTGGACTACAGCGGTCTGGATAAACATGGATGAACACCGGGCCCAATGTGGCTGTTGGCATGGTGCTTTTATACACCTGTCAGGTAACGATTCTTTGGGCATTGAAAACATAAGGCTCTTGTAGTTTTTTTCTCCATCACGGTATTCTGCGATTAAACTTTTCATTTATTTATTTTATTGTTAATGGAGCTGTATGAAGACTTCTTGTCTGAGTTGTGGATTTCATTGGTGCCACTTTAGAGTATGTAGGATTTATACATAAAGTTTTATTCTAGTTTTCAGATATAATTAACCAAAAACATTACTGCCGTTTTTTTCTTTATTATAGAACACATTTATTATATAGTTCAAGTCATTACAGTTGCAGTGATACCAAATTATCTTTTTTTTTCCCAAAATTTTTTGCTTTAGTATTGAGGAAAAACAGCTTTCATTTCTTTCTACATTTCATTTTGCTTTTAGTCCCACAAAGAAATATTAGATCAGATTGACAAATAACATAATACACTGTAATACTTCTGTATTGCTGTGCATTATTCTGGTCAGCATAAAAAAAATAAAATTGGCATACCCAGATGGCAAAACGGGCAACTGCTTTCTGGCCCCTGGATGCCATGTCAACCCACTGGTGCCTCCTCCTTCCGCTAACCCTTTTATGCCACATTTGTTATCAATGCCTGACACTGAATTTATCTTTAATCCTAACCATTAAAGCCGTGTTTGAGGTGCAATATTCTCGAGTGCATGAAACATTCACATGACATGGCACTTCCAGTAACTACATACTGTAGGGCCAGCACCATGAATGTAAGGCTGAGCATGAAAGGGTTACAGTAAAGCTCCCCATGTGTTTTACAAAGTAGCCCTTGCAAAACTGCTGCGGTAACATTACTCTTCAGAGCAGAGGTGGTGAACCTTTTTCTGTTGAGGGCCATGTGGATATTTATAACCTCAAATGTAGGCCATACAAAATTATCAACTTAAATATTAACCTGCTATATTTGGTCAAACATTTAACTAACTCACCCCTATGTTGATGATTAGAAGTTTTCCTGATCAGCACAAGCCTAGATGCACATTGCTGAATGGCTGATTACATCAGCAGCAAATCTTATTCATGCCGTTTCCCTGCAACAACACATTGGGGGAGTAAAGGCTTGGACGAGAGTTGCACATGAAGTGCTGGATGTCCCCTGCACCAGGAGTTCACATGCACCTGAGTCTCTACCTCCACCTAATGTGATGATGTTCATACTTGGGGGGGAAAATGGCATGGACTGTTACTGATGTGCATGACATCCCCAAGTAAGCCAACAAGTGGTGGGAGCTCTGGAAACCAGTGTAAGTGCAGTACGACATCAGGAGGGAACAGCTTGAGTGAGATCTGCGACTGCGCATATGCTGGTCTTGGAAGCTCTTGGCACTTTTTTGCTGAAATGGGGACATCAAGCACAGGGGCCTAACCAAATAATTCCATGGGTCATATGCTTCCTACCACTGGTACAGAGACTCACAATCTGCCAGCAGCGTGGCAGAATTTACGAAGGGCCAAATTTTTAGCACCATGTCTACTTCATCACGCCACTAATGTCCCAGTAGCTGTAATCAATGTCCCAGTAGCTGTACTCAATAGCATTCATTTAAAAAGTCTATATCAAAAAGTATAAGTGTTCACTGGTCATAACCATTTCAGGAAAGGTTTCAGCTTCTTTAAGCAGCTTAAAGTAAAAAAAAAAAAGTACTTTTTAATAAGAGAATCGTAAAAATCAAATAATATATTACAACAGACTATATAGTCAAATTTAATAAAAGATAAAGATTTGCTCAAAAGTCCTTACTGAATCAGGTCATGAAATTCAGTCTGTAGCCGTCAGCTTTGTGGTAAGTGAACACAAGTACGTTACACAGTAGAAAGCATGTTCCAGGCCATTACAGGGATTGTCTCATCTCAAAGTTTCATAGGATGCATGAATGAAATAATGCTGCTTTGCTCTGTCACTTCCTGGTCAAGCTGTCTGTAATTAGCATATGAGCTCCATGTATTCAGACTTCTCTGTTTATCAATCTAGATTAGCAAAACTACCTTCTCTGAGGTCCGGAGAATCTTCTGAGCTAATGTAAACAGTAGTGTGAAAGATCAGATAACACACAAGCTCTCACACTGCCAGCTGTGACCTGTGTGATGATGTCACTCCCTGCTATCAGATAGAACAAACAGCAGGGGATAAGGAGTACACAGGTCGGTCGCTTGGGGAATCAGAGACAGCACAGAAGGTGATAAAATCACTTGTAGCTCCTTAACAAAAAAAGATGAACAACGCAATATATTTGGAAAACGTCTTCATTTAGTGTTCCCCACATTTTGAAAGCTATTCTTTGTAGCGAGACAACCCCTTTAAATGTAACGGAGGCTCAAAGTCATCACTCCACATGCGGCGAGAAATACCGATATGTAGTAAAGTGTGGCTAAACATGTCATTTATAATTTCCCCTATCGGTGACAGTCTATTCATTGTTTTACAGATACCTGCTGCCTGTTACCAAGCAACTCCATCAAGAGAAATTTCAGGTTTCTATAATTTTCATTTAGGTAGTAGAGGTTAACGCATTATAACAGGATGATTTAAAACAAACACACCTACTCGCTGCTTTCCACTGTTACGGCAAAAGCACAATAGAATAGTGAAAGCCAAAAACCATTTGACTTTCTATTGTGACACTATCTGACGTGTGAAATATTTCCTTCAATGCATTTCTCAAAACACCTCCATATTTCACGATCTTTGTCCTGTCGCTAGATGTCCTTTAACAGGAAAGTGGAAAGAAAATAAAGCTTCTAATCCCCCTCCTTCCAACATGAAAGGGGGATTGGAGTAATGTGTTCAGTATAAACTATACAAGAGAAGTCGAGGAGGCTGGAAACTGTATGCACAGAGTGAGGAGATAATACACCTCACAGGGGGATCCTGCAGGGTCTTCACTTTAATGTCGATCCTCTTAAACGTCTATCATAATATTCCAGTTAGTACAAAAGCCGCTCACAACTCCTCTGTAGCTAGATCAGCTTGCAGTAGTATTCCTAAAACAGCTCAAAATTGCCACTGTAGTTTAGAAGCTCAGGTGACTCAAACAGCACAAAAAAGCTTATTTACTAACCATACATCACAAGATTAGCCTTCCCAATGATCTGATACATCTCTCCTACAAAAACAACTGCACTTCAAGGAGTTCAACCAAACAAGTTAGAGATGGAAAAGATAGCAGCACAAACCTTCAATGACATACAGATGCTAATCTCCAAGGAGTGAGATTATAGGTCCAAGCAGCAAAGAAATCATGGAAAATTGAACTATTGTGTAAAGGTTATAGATAGGACTTGAAATATTTCTAAAGAGATAATATATGCTTTTGTATAGCAAAAAAATAACTACTGCTAACTGTTCCAGAAACCATTTCAGAGCAAAATCAGCAGGACAGAAAAAAGAAGCCAAAAAGGAGATGATGACAAGATGAAGACCTGAAAAGTTCTGACAACTCATTTTCTAAAACATGAGAAGCCAATATTTTAGAAATGTTAGCTGTCTAGATCTGCTGCTCTTAGTGCACAAGGCGGCCAGAACACAACAGGAATTTGTTAGAAGGTTTCAAAAAGGAATCAACTGATCTGTTTAAAAAAAAAAAAGAAAAAAAAAAGTTTTTCTTTCATTTTTTTCAACCCTGTTCTGGTTTGTTCCACAGATTTATTTAGAACAAAATCATGTTTTTATTTTCCACTCAGTGAATCTGCTTCATGGATATGCTAAAAATATATGAAAACTATGCTAATTTATGCATCCCTTTCAGTTTTTTTACTGAATCACTAACAGTTGAAACCAGAAGTTAACAAACACTATAAAAAAAGACACATGAGCAAGAAAATCTCACAATCAGACATGAAATCAGAAAAAACCTTACCCGTTATAGGTCAATTAGGAACCAAAATTATTTAGACTTCCCAAAAGCCAGAATAATGAGAGAGAGATTTTTTTAAGGTATATTTATTATTTTCTGGAAAGTCAAAAGTTTCCATACATTTCATTAGTATTTGGTAGCATTGCCCTTAAACTGTATGACTTGTATAAAATGTTTTGTATATCCTTCCACAAGCTTCTCTCAATAGTTTGTAGGATTTTTGGCCCATTACTCCTGTCAGAACTGGTGTAACTGAGTTGTATTGCTCGCACCTGTCTTTTCAGCTGTTCCCATTAATTTTCAATAGGATTGAGATCAGGGCTTTGTGATGGCCACTCTAAAACACTGACTTGGTTATCCTTAAGCCACTTTGTAACCAGTTTGGCAGTATGCTTTGGGTCATTGTCCATTTGTGTATTCAGACTTCTGATAATTAGTAAAGATTAGATAAACAATCTCCTGCTACCAGGTCCAGAGAAGCTTCAGAGCTAAAGTAAATAGTAGTAATTAGTGTATTTTGTCTGAAAGATCAGATAACATCTTAACTCAGTCCTGTTTTCTTGGTTTCACTTTGAAATCAGGGGCGTTTACTGGCTTCCATTAGGCTGCAGTAGAAGTTAGGTCTGTAGCTATAGCAACCAGTGCTGACAGCCTATCAGGAGAGATGGAAGAGGTCTATAGCTCTAGTGACCTGAGGAGGTGATGCAGCCCATACAAGAGGCAATATCTCAGAATAGGTAGGAAACTGTTAATGGACATATATTGCAAAGTGACTTGTTTTTGCAAGATCTTTAACATAAAAAGCAATTCTTGTAGTGAGACAACCTCTTTAAGCTCTCAGGCTGCTGGCAGTTGTGTGAGATGACTTCACTCCCTGCTATCAAATAAGACAAATGGCAGGGAAGAACAACAAACAGTTCGGTAACTAGATAAACCTGAAAGCCCTCAGAAGTTGATAAAATCATTTGCAGCTCCTCAACAAAACAAAAAAATGAACAAAGCAACATTTTTGGAAAACATCCTCATTTTGTTATCCCTACATGTTGAAAACTAATCTTTGAACTGAGACAACCCCCTTAAACTTCTTGGCTGATGTCTTGAGACGTTGTTTCATTATTGCCACATTATCTTCTTTCCTCATGATGCCATCTATTTTGTGAAGTGCACCAGTCCCTCCTGCAACAAAACAACCCCACAACATGATATTGCCACTCATGTTTCACAATTGGGATGGTGTTCTTAGGCTTCCAAGCTTCTCTCTTTTTCCCCCAAATATAATGATGGGCATTATGGCCAAACAGATCAATTTTAGTTTCGTCAGACCACAGGACATGTAGGTCTTTGTTCCTGTGTGCATTTGCAAACACGAATCTGGCTTTTCTATGTTTCTTTTGGAGTAATTGCTTCTTCCTGGCGGAGTGACCTTTCAGCCCATGTTGATACAGTACTCGTTTCACTGTGGATAATGACACAATCTTACCAGTTTCCGCCAGCATCTTCAGAAGGTCTTTTGATTTTGTTCTTGGGTTGATACGCACATGTCAAACAAAAACTTGTTCATCTCTGAGACATAGAACCCGTCTCATTCCTGAGCGGTATGATGGCTGGACATTCCCATATTGTTTGTACTTGAGTATAATTGTTTGTACAGATGACCAAGGCACCTTTAGGTATCTGCAAAGTGCACCCAAAGATGATCCAGACTTGTGTAAGTCCACAATCGTTTTCCTGATATCTTGGCTGATTTCTTTAGACTTTCCCATGATGCTACATAGAGAAGCAGTGTGCTTCTGGTGTGCAATTAAAATATATCCATAGCTGTGTCTTTAATTAACTCAGATGTTGCCAATAAACCAGAAGCTTCCAAAGACATGACATCATATGGGCTGTCCCAAATTATTTAAAGGCATAGTAATCCGAGTGTATGTAAACTTTTGGCTTTGCAGAAAGCAATAAAAATGCCTTAAAAATTATCTCTCTCATTCTGGCATTCGGCAAATATAAAAAATTTTGGTAATCCTAATTGATCTAAAATGAGTAAGACATGGTATCAACATATGAGCTGTACTGCGAAATGTAGGTTTATTTGGTTTGAAGTAGAATTTCTGAGTAAAAATACTCACTTGATTCTGTAAGAGACAATAGGAGACTTGCTGACCTCGCCCACATACAGTGATAGCTTTCCCTGTATCAGTGTGTACAGAGAAAACTGTCAATCACTGTATGTGGGCAGGGTAAACAGTACTTTTAGTTTTACAGATTTTCTCTGCTTTTTACTTAAGAACCCTACTCCAAATCATATAATCCTATATATCACAGAGCTCAGCTTCTCTTCTCTATCATATAACCCTTTATATCACAGAGCTCAGCTTCTCTCCCTCTATCATATACCACTATATATCACAGAGCTCAGCTTCTCTCCCTCTATCATATAACCCTATATATCACAGAGCTCAGCTTCTCTCCCTCTATCATATAACCCTATATATCTGAGCTCAGCTTCTCTTCTCTATCATATAACCCTATATATCACAGAGCTCAGCTTCTCTCCCTCTATCATATAACCTTATATATCACAGAGCTCAGCTTCTCTCCGCTATCATATAACCCTATATATCACAGAGCTCAGCTTCTCTCCGCTATCATATAATCCTATATATCACAGAGCTCAGCTTCTCTCCTCTATCATATAACCCTATATATCACAGAGCTCAGCTTCTCTTCTCTATCATATAACCCTTTATATCACAGAGCTCAGCTTCTCTCCTCTATCATATAACCCTATATATCACAGAGCTCAGCTTCTCTTCTCTATCATATAACCCTATATATCACAGAGCTCAGCTTCTCTTCTCTATCATATAACCCTCTATCTCACAGAGCTCAGCACCTCTTCTCTAACATATAACTCTATAGATCACAAAACTCAGCTTCTCTCCTCTATCATATAATCTTAAATATCACAGACCACAGTTTCTCTCCCTCTATCATAAAACAGAGCTCAGCTTCATTCCCTCTATCATATAACCAGTGTACAAGTTCCCTTTTAACCCCTTACCGATACAGACCGTACAGGTACATCCTGGTGCTGGTAAGGTTCTATGTAGTGGGATTCCTCCATAATCCCGCTACATAGAAAGCTGGTGTCAGCTGCTCATTGCAGATGACATCTGCTGGTAACAGCAGGGAACAGATCCGGCTCCGTTCCCTGCTGTTTTACCCCTTAGGGTCCGTCCACATGCCGTGGTTTGTTTTTTTTTCCAGACGGTTTGTGGATTTTGAAACCGTCTGAAAACCGACAAGCAACTATCCCCATAGACTTTAATAGAAAATCCGTTCAGCAGTCCACACTTGATGGATTTTCTGCCAGACAGTTTTGTACACTACCGGCGGTCAGAAAAATTTACAACATGCGAAATTTTCCACCCGGTTCTCGGACAGAAGATGTGCAATTCAATGGTTATGGGGGACAGGCGAAACCGTGGACAGAACAGTCCCCCAAAACCATGCAAAAGACGACAAAATACTGGCTGGATTCTTAAACAGAATCCGACCGGCATTTTACATATGCCATGTGGATTTACCTTTAGTCAAAGCGGCTTCCGTCAAGTCTACTATTTTACCACTTCTTGCCCAAAGTCATTGTTTATACAAAGTGTACTAATGATCATGCTCCCTAGTGGTCAAGTGCCTTAAGAGGACTCAATGTTAAAGTAAATAATAATAATAATAATGTTTTAAAGTGTAAAAAAAATATAAAAAGTTCAAATTACCATCCTTTTGTCATTTTACAAATAAAAAAATAAAATAAAAAAGTAAGACAATTGTTATCACCGCGTCTGTAAAAGTCAGATTGATTAAAATATAACATTATGTATCCTGTACGCTGAACACTGTAGAAGAAAAATAAACGACAAAAGCCAAAAATGCGGGATTTTGTTGGTCAGTTCACATGCCCTAAAAATTGGAATAAAAGTGATCAAAAAAGTTTCATCTATCCCAAAATGGTGGCAATAAAACGTACACTCTATCCCGCAAAAAAATCCACCCTCACTAAAGTCCATGGTTGGAAATACAAAAAATGTAATGGTTGCAGAAAATGGCGCTACACATTACACATTAAAAAAGTAGGAAATGTTTGGTTTTTATATGGTACTAAAACATGAAGAGAACCCTACATATTTGCTGGAATAATATCATCCTGCAGAATACATGAAACACATCATTTATATCGAAAAGTGAATGGTGTAAAAACAAAACCCCCGCAAACATGGTTCAAGTAGGTTTTTTTGTCACTTTTTGCTTCATTTACATTTCATTTTTGCGGTTTTCAAGTATTTTCTAAGGTACTGTGAATGACATTATTAGAAAGTCCATCTTATCTTGTAAAATAAAAGCCCTCATAGGTCTAAATAGATGAAAAAATAAGGTTATTGCTCTTGGAAGACGAGGAGGAAAAAAACTTATTATGATGACCGGCTGTCAGGAAGGGGTTAAATACCTTTTCTTTATGATTCAAAAAACTTTATTGAATCTTACAAATGGTACAAAACATTGCGCCATCATCAAACAGATAAACAAAAAGAACAAATTTCAAAGACGTCTGGTCAATACAGCAAAAGTATATTGCAGAGGAAGCAGTCAGATCAATAGACCGTAAGTAATTATACAGATAGCTGGGTAGTTGGCTACAGAAATACATAACTGCAACATAAACCTGGGGAACAAATATGCTCTACAGAGAGAATATGAAAAAAAGATGGTAGTTTATTGCACTACTACTAAAAAGAAGATATGCAATATGGTCATACAATCCAAAAGGACTTTGAGGGTCCAAATACAAAATAAATTAGCCAGTTATGACCTATAATGCAAAAAAGAAGGAAGAGGAAAAAAGGAAAAAAAAAGGGAGGGGGAGGGAACGAGGCCCGGGGTAGGCACGGGTTTAATGGCGAATATTCCACCTTGACATTGCGGGTATCAGACGACAAGACAAGGGAGACCATAAATTGCAAACACCTTTTTCTTTTTTACATTACACTTCATAGATCTGCCCTTTTTTTAGCCGTTTTGTCTATGAAAATGTATCTGGTTGGGGGGAAAAGGGAAACGTGACGTGACTGTGAAGACGTCCTAAAAAATAAGCGTGACATTCAATTTCATGAGGGCCATGTACCCATGGTTTTGATCAAAAAAATTTCATTCAGTGATCGCAAAAAAAGGTTAAAAGGGAATAGCAGAAGTGTTCACAGGTAGGTATCAAGTCACAAGTTATATGTCCATCACATGTATAGCCAGAAGGAATAATAACCTACCATTCATAATCTAGGCCAGGTCCTCGATTAGGCCTGGAGAATAAAGTTTTTGTGTTGTCTACGGCATGAAGACTGTGTGTGGAACCATCATAACACCTAGTCAGCAGGCCCGCTGTCTTGGGGTTATTCTAGACTCTGATCTGTCCTTCACCCCATATATCCAATCCCTGGCCCGCTCCTGTCACCTGCACCCCAAAAACATCTCCAGAATCCATCCGTTTCTCACTATCGAAACTACTCAAACTCTCATTGTCGCTCTTATTCTTTCTCATCTTGACTACTGTAACTCCCTGCTTATCGGTCTCCCTCTCTGTAAACTCTCCCCTCTCCAATCTGTCCTGAATGCAGCAGCCAGGTTCATCTTTCTTTCCAGCTGCTATAAAGATGCCTCTTCCCTATGTCACTCGCTGCACTGGTTGCCCATAAAGTACAGAATACAGCATAAACTAATCACTTTCACCCATTAAGCTCTCCACAGCGCTGCTCCCCCTACATCTCCTCCCTCATCTCTGTCTACCACCCTGCCCACTATCTCTGCTCAGCTACGGACATCAAACTACAGACCACAATTATCCGAACCTCCCATGCCGTCTTCAAGATTTTGCACGTGCTGCACCCATTCTCTGGAACATCCTACCACGTACCATCAGGCACAATCTCAGCCTTCGCAGTTTTAAGAGTGTCCTGAAAATACATCTTCTTAGGCAGACCTACCAAAACCCCTAAATGCTAACCCACACCTTCTATCACACACATTTCTGTCTCTCCCCACACTAGGGCACTCTCAGGCACTTATCTGTATATAGATGTACTGTCATGGTGGCAGGTTCACCCAATTTTTATGTAAACCACCCCATATTTATGAAATAAGGCACTTCTCCCCTGTTGTCTCCCCCAGGCACCCTCATAGATTGTAAGCTCTTGCGAGCAGGGCCCTCACACCTTGTGTCTCATCTGTAAGTAGCTTTCACTGTGTAATGTCTGTCTTTTGTCTGTAATTATACCCTCTACATTGTAAAGTGCTGCTTAATTTGTTTGCGCTATATAAATAAAGATTATTATTATTATTATTATATAACTCAATGTGACCAACAAAAATGACCAACGTGTTCACTAATAACCTTTCACAAAGTTACATGTCAATTATTTAGTAAGACTTCTAGCGTGACAACAAGTCATGAGTTAAAGTATGCAGAAAAGCACAGGCAAACTGGTCCAGAGACTTAGGTGGATGTTTTAACACAATCTGCATTGTTCAAGCCTATACCCATCATCATTCTAAATATCACATAGCCATTTGTCCCACTTCTCCCATCCTTTCATTACTACCGCTCAGGATAATAATACAATCTCTTCTGCCTGGATCAACAATTAACAAGAAAATGCAGTTTGGATTAGCGCTGTCAGAAACAGTCACCCGGTAATTAGCTTCTGCAACCACATAACAGGCGACTGCTGATATCAGAAAGACAAGCGCCGTTTAGGATTTTCGCAGCATACGAGACCAGACACAAAACATTTATAAACAGACGACACATGTCAACGTAAAAAAGAAACTTAGAATCTGAAGCAGAATGCAAACTAATTGTAAGGCAGACAGGGATTCGAGTGCAATCACCAGTGATAGAAGAGAGACAGGGCAGAAATGAAGGATGGACTGAGAAAGAGGAGGCGCTGCTTAAACAATGATGTTCCAGGAGAAATTCTAACAAAGAATAACAAATAGGAACAGCCATTTATAGTCGAAAGATAACACATAAAAATCTCCCATTTACTTTGCCTACTAGCAAAGAATGTAACGTAGCGTGTATTGTACACCGGGGAAAACGTCAGTTAATCATAGCTGTCAACGAGAGCTAGAAATGATAGTATTTGCGGGGCGTAATTAGGCGTATTGCAGCGCAATTACGTGACAAATTACGCCCTGCAAATACGTCATGTGAACATACTCTTAGGGTAAATCAAATGGACATTTGTTTAAAAAGGGGATTATATCCAAGCCAGAACCCAAAAGAAGGGGGAAGATGACATACATACTTCTCTGCATCAGTGCGTGTCAGTACAAGGAAGAAGAGATCCCTCATGCTACAGAAGAGAAAATGAAGGAGCAAATAGTTTACCAGAGCTAACAAAGGCAGCAACATGGACACACAGACCTCACACCCAACATCTATTAGTCGCTGTCCACATGGCAAGGTTTTTGGTCGGGTTTTCGGATTTGAAAACCGGCATGCCGAATGTCTCTTTACACCGCCGGCTTTCAGAAAAACATAGAACATGTTCATTCTTCAGCCCGGTTTTCGGGTGGACGTTGTGCATTTCAATGGTTGAGGGAGATGGGCGAATCTGCAAACTGTGGACCGAACCGTCCCCCAAAACCATGCAAAAGACAAGAAAATACTGGCCAGATTCTTAAAACAGAATCCGACCGTTGCTTTTTACTGCAGTGTGGACATACGCTTACTCGGAAGGACATAGCCACTCGAGAAAAGTCCATAGTAGAAGCATGTTGCAAACTACATAACAGGAGGGTCTGAAAATGAATGAAGACTGCAACTTATTTAACTTAAGGTAACCTTACGTAACCAAAGTGTAAAAAAAACAAAAAAAAAATATTTAAATTTCAAAGGTGTCCACAGCCTTTAAAATTTAAGGATAAAATTGAACAATTACATTTATAATTAGCAGTAGCATACATATACTGTATAAGAGAGGTGGCTCCAACAGTCAAATTGTAAATTGGACTCCATCAAGGTACATGGTTTTGACAACCAAGACAGGAGAGTCTTTAGTTTGGTTTCTACCATCACATCATTCCCATGACTGGTGGGCCACCTGCCTGACCTAAGGTTTGCTAAAAAGCAGTTCTTCTGGAGAGGGGGTCTTGCACGGCTTCTCACCATTCAGCAGAGTTGGGTACCTCTTTTCGAGGGTACCTTGGCAGTTGTATATTTGCCTCTGTCATTCTTATCTTTGGTATATAACTAAATAAAAAACCTTGTCCATGTTCCCTAAGTCAGGATAAAAGTTTTTTGTACATTCAGCTCAGCATTAGAATAATTTAGTGCAGATACTGTAATGTAAGAGCCAGATCAGTAGACAGCCTAGTATCTTAAAGGGAATCTATCGACAATTATTATTTTTACTAATTAAAACAAGATAAAAATACATATTTTCTTCTTTGGCATTTTAATTTTCTGACTGTAATTTTTTTTAAATTCTGTTGTCTGTATACAATTATGGTGGTACCATCATGTCTGAGCTGCTCTTAACAGCATTTTGAGAGATGCTTTACAGCAGCTTCATTGACATAGGAGCCTATGAACAGGAGCAGACCCATTGACTTCTATATGAGAGTTTTCCAGACATCGGGTCCGGACTGGCCACCTGTCCTACCAGGCAGATTCCCGGTGGGCTGCTCGTCCTGTTTTTGTGTTATTTTCAAATGTTGAGACTCCTATACTGGCGGCTGCAGACATCTAGGCTGCAAAGTCACATAAGAGGAACAATTAAGGTGTGCTGACACATAGTTACATGTTCACACTTTGTACTCAGTACCGGGACTGCACTTACAGCGGCCACACCACACACAAGCTCCTAAGCTTAGCTGCAGGCTGTGTTGCTTTCTCCCTGTGCGGAGTTCTTTGTGATGGCTCTGCCTCCTGACAGTGCACAGTGTCCTGAGCGGTGCCGGCACTAGCTAGAGACCATGTGACACAGTCTCCTGTGATAGCTAGTACAGCTCCAACAGGCTCACCCCAAATCCAGTGTTCGGTAAGTTTATTAGCTCCGCTGCCATTATTTACCAGACTGAGTTACAATAAGGGCTGAAATCCAGCAAAGATAGTTTTTATCTACAGTATATGCATGCCCTGAATTTCAACCCATAGTACATATATAGACCATTACTAACCTTGATGTGTTGTTCTAGCCTCCATTGTTACATCAGTAATATGACCTATGTGGAAGCCGTTATAACTTCTGTAGGGGGTGATAATTAACCCCATTCAGAAGCCATATCAGCCCCTACAGAGGTCATATTACTTGGGTAATGGTAGAGGCTAAAATGACACATCAAGGACAGTAATGATCTAGATGGATAGTATGGCGTGACAAATATAATTAAAGAGGTTTTTTCACACACATTTCTGGCAAATCCACAGAATATGCTATAAATGACTGATAGATACAGGATCAGGATGAGGGGTAGGCAAAAGTAAACATTTGGCTTGAGAGCACCATTCAACCTCTGCTGTGAGGAGAGACAATATATAAGACAATATATATAGAAAAAAAATCTCAATTCATGGGTCCAATGCCATGATGTGAGGCTGTGCTTCAGCAAAACTTCACCATCTCTGCTCAGAGAAGTTCTGGATCCCGATACTGCTGCTTACAATAGCTGTGGTAGTATAGCAGTGAATGGGATTCCCTGGTATATGATGCACTGGTGGACCTAAAACATGGAATAATGAACTTGTTTTGAGGTGGCTGCTGTGTGCAATACTCTGCAACTGGCCTGACCCTGCAGGCTCCAACATCAGTGGAACCTTGCACTTGCAGGGTGAGCACCTGTGAGGGATAGCTGGAGTGACAAATACTGCTCCTTACTAGCTATATGTAGATTTTGTGCTGATGAGGCTACAGAGCGCCAAGTGATGTGATGACGATTAACTAGGAAGTTTCGTTGTCCATTACTCAGGGATGTAGCTATAGGGGGTACAGAGGTAGCAGTCGCTACCGGGCCCTGCAGCTTGAAGGGGTCAAAAAGCTCTCCTGCCACAGGAGATACCAGCATTTTAAGTGGCACATGGCAACTGGGGGGCCCATTTCACTTTTTGCCGTAGGGCCCAGAGGCTTCAAATTACGCCTGTGCCATTACCTGATATTTTGGGGTCCCCTCTCAAGCATATCTTCCGCTGCTGCTGAGCATAAGACTAAGTCTGTCACACACAGGCTCGGTTCACATCCCGTTAATTCACTAGAATGACCTACTTATTTTGTTTTTTTAAAAAAAAAAAATAAACAAAATATATGCGTCAACATATACATTAACTTCTATGGCTGGACACATCGCTACAGTATATGCCTCTAGTATCCGTTTTATGACCTCACGTCATGGGTCTATTTTTGACAGATAGGAGAGGTGCTTCACTTTTTGAAGTTGTAGGGAAACATATGTTACGGTATACTTTTTTTTAAAGTGTATGTCAATGGAAAATTTAATACTGGTGTACACTTGTATCTCTGATAAAAATATAATCAAACCTACCCAATCAAATTGCAGGGAAAAACAAGCTAGTTAGAAAAAAAGACAAAGAAAACGAATGACAAACAGTGTATGTCTGGGATATGTTTAGTGTATCTGTTAGAACGTACACGTTTGGCAGTATGGTCAAACGTGATGTAAACCTAGGTTTACATGCCACATCAAACTGATGGAGTGACACGACGATAGTCTTATTTATCCTGCACGGTGAACAGTGTAAAAGAAAAGAAAATACAAAATGCCATAAATGTGTCCATAAGATTAGTAATCCTTCACAGTAAACACCGCAAGCAACAAAAAAACCCCCAGTTTTTTATGTTACTTCACCACCCAAAAATTTTAATACCAACTGATGAAAAAGTTGTGTGTATAGTTGAAACCAGAAGTTTACATATACTATATAAAAAGACACATCTGCATGTTTTTCTCACTATCTTACATGAAATAAGAATAAACCTTACCCGTTTTAGGCCAATTAGGAACCAAAATTATTTATATTTGCAAATGCCAGACTAGGGAGAGACATAATTTTTTTTTTTTTTATAAGGCTTTATTTATAAACATTTTGAAATTGTTTTGTTTCA
This sequence comes from Phyllomedusa bahiana, assembly GCA_025379985.1. Classification (NCBI taxonomy): domain Eukaryota; kingdom Metazoa; phylum Chordata; class Amphibia; order Anura; family Hylidae; genus Phyllomedusa; species Phyllomedusa bahiana. The sequence continues at coordinate 13,130 of JAODAL010000452.1, read as the reverse complement.
AGAAAATTCAACACATCGCATCACATTACATCAATACATTCTTTCACAGAGGCATTAAAAGTATTACAGAGAACACAAAGATCAATCCGCTCATATTATAAATAGATCTTCAGTTAAGCTGTTCTGGTGTCTGTCCATATCAATTCACCTGCAGTAGTTTTATTAGGTGGTACCGTAAGCACCAGGACACGATGGATTCTCACAACAAAAAGCAGGGAAGAACACTCCAGTGTTCCCTCTGCACAAAAACGAATGAGGATTATCCAGGATGCACTCTGCATCTCTGAGCGTATTTGTCTAGAGACATAATTTTTAAGGCATTTTATTACTTTCTGCAAAGTCAAAAGTTTCCATACATTTCATTAGAATTTGGAAGCATTGCCCATAAACTGTATGACTTGGGTCAAACATTTTGGATATCCTTCCACTAGCTTCTCACAATAGTTGGTAGGAATTTTGGCCCATTCCTCCTGACAGAACTGGTGTAACTAAGCCATGTTTGCGGGTCGCCTTGCTTGCACCTGCCTCTACAGCTTTGCCAATATATTTTCAATAGGATTGAGATCAGGGCTTTGTAATGGCCACTCCAAAACATTGACTTGGTTATCCTTAAGCCACTTTGTAACCAGTCTGACATTATGCTTTGGGTCACTGTCCATTTGGAAGACCCATTTCTGCCAAAGCTTAATTTCCTGGCTGATGTCCTGAGATGTTGCTTCAGTATTGCCACATAATCTTCTTTCCTCATGCTGCCATCTATTTTGTGAAGTGCACCAGTCCCTCCTGCAGCAAAACAACCCAACAACATTTCAAATTTGAGATGATGTTCTTAGACTTCCAAGCTTCTCCTTTTTTCCTCCAAATGTAACAGTGATCATTATGGCCAAACAATTAAATTTTAGTTTCGTCAGACCACAGGACATGTCTCCAAAAATGTAGCTCTTTGTTCTTGTGTGCATTTTCAAACATTAATCTGGCTTCTAGATGTTTCTTTTGGAGTAATGGCTTCTCCCTGGCAGAGTGGCCTTTCAGCCCATGTTGATACAGTACTTGTTTCACTGTGGATAATGACACAATGTTACCAGCTTCTGCCACCATAGTGAGAAGGACCTGCATGTGTGTCTTTTTATATAGTGTATGTAAACTTCTGGTTTTAACTGTAACCCAAAATGGTACTAATAAAACCTCACATCAGCCTGCAAAAAGGAGCCCTCACAGGTTCATCAAAAATGTAAGATACAAAGACAATTGAAAAGTAAGTGTTTTGCTTTTTCTAAAGGAGTAAAACAGAATGAAAAACATATACATTTGCTATCACTGGACTTGTTCCGACCCCCAGAATAAACATGTAATTTATACCATACAGTGAACTCCATTGTTCTCTCTATTATCAGCTATTACAGACTAGAAAGAAGCTGACTGTAGGATTAGTTAATGCTCTATGTTATCAACCATTACATTGTCTGTTCTGAATATGTTTCTTTACTATGGTCTGGGTTCAGATTTTTTACGTTTTGCTATTTCAGAGGCGCTATCAGCTCTCCAGACATACAGGATGTAATAGTAAATCCTTGTATTACACAAGACACAACAGTTCTGGAGCACACTGTGTTATGATCCTCTATTATTCCTCCTGAAAATTTACCTGATTAAAGCCTGGTCTACACAAAGTTTTTTTTGTGGTGCAAGTAATTAATATTAACCATTGAGCTACACCTGCAATAAACATTGAATCATGTTCACCTAATAATTCAGAGCCCCAAGGTCTAGCAGAGGATAACTTTATTTGGAGCTGACATTAGAAGCCAATACAAGTTATTGACCTAATTTAGTGGCGGGTGTCTATAACCAAGGAATATACCAAAAGCACTATTACGCACTCTAAACCTGTTTCCACTAACTATAGAAATTAAAACTTCACTTTTATTAATTCTATCTTAAATAGTAATTGTCCACAAAACTGACTTTAAAATTCTCCCTCTACGCACACTAAGGTGTTAATTTACTCTTCCTCTTCTTCATAATGCTTGACTACAGCTAAATGTGTACATACAAATACTCCTATAGGCTCTAAAGTATTTCTCATACCCTAGTATATTGGTATTCCTTTCCCTTTTCCATTGAACCAGTTCTACTTTGTTGGGTATTCCTATAGAACCTCCGGATCTACCAGTAAATATATTAAGGATATTTCCTTCTGTCTAGTTGTATTCTAATGATTGTTTATACTTGTTTTTATTGTTAAAATGGCGCTACAGGGTGTGTTTTGTACTTGATTTTAGGCAGAAAATACACTGTAATAGCTATGTACATGTACTGCTAACCCAGAGAAGTAGTGCAATTTTGGTAATTCAAAATAAGTAAAACAAATCATCGGAGCCATTTTTATGACTTGGAACAAGTGTGATAATATGAAGCAACATGATTACTACTACCTAAGTTAATAAACAATATATTAAACAAAAAAATCTAAATGCATAGTGCATGTAAATTAGATACACATGCATATATAAGTAACTGGTATAAATCTAATATACTCACCTGTCTAATAAGAAAGGTAAAACAAATGAGAATCACAAAAAGACTGGCTGTCAAGATCCCCAGTACTCTACTTGGAAGCATGCAATTATATTCCCTGCAGTAGCACCACTACAGTAGAAAGTAAGCATTACACTGAGCCTAAAGTCAATGGGTGTCCATGTAATGCAGGACAGTACAGGAGACAGTAACTGCTCTCCATTTTGGACAAGTGTTGAGGATCCTAAAGGACACCTTGCCTATCAACTCAGAAGTCCTTTAAACGGTGTATGAAAATAGGTTTTCTACACTAGTCAACATCCTTCGGTTACCAAGAAAAGGCAGATGCTTTTATTTGAGATGACCATCCGAGAAATGTTACGTAAGATTTGAAAGCAAATAGGAAATAAAAAAAATTAAAAATAAAATGTATTTCCTTCATTGAGTGATTTATTTGTGGTATCCAATGCTTTACTTTCCTGATTGGATAAAACAGTAAAAAAAACTGAAATTAAACCATCAGAAATGTAATTTAAGGAAAGTAATGAGAAATGGATGGTGCTTTGGTTAGTCCTCTGGTCCATAAGTAGGTCTGAGACATCACTCAACAAATCAGAATAGTGAGCAGACTTTCTAACTCTGTTTTAAATGATTTTTAGGAGTCTGGGTAATAGCAGAGCATATGTGCTGTGCATACAGAACCCTATAGGAAAAACCAGACTCTAAGGAACAACATAAACAGAAGTCATTAATTCACACCTCCTAACAAAAGATGTGTCCAACACCGTGACACATCTATACTCAGATAAGACAACCATTGTTTGTTTGGCACCTGCGCTAAGTGTGACAAAAGGTTGAACTGTCTTTGGAGACCGCTAAGCACAGTGTTTACGGCTGCTGTTGCTTTTAAGGCTGTAAAGATCTGTCACTTCCATCTGTCAACTAGAAATGCAAAATAATTTTGGCAATTTGAAATTTTACAAAAAAAATGCAAGATAAGTAGGCTTAATAATTCAAAAGAGACACTAATATTTCAATACTCCAAACAATAGTCAAAACGGTAACTCGTTCCTGTCATTTTATCATATTTATATAAAAAAAATTACACAGTAAGGCCTTATCTAAACTATGGATTTTTTTCATTGTAAAAACCAAGCAAGGATTTGCCAGACAACCCACAGCAGAAGTCCAAAGTAGTCTCTTGGTATCAAGATGTGAAGTGGATTTTGGCATGGAACACGCATCAGAATCCATGTGAAAAATACTTACAGATTTCGATCGTATAAATAACTACAACATTTTGCAGTATATACAGTGCTTTGCAAAAGTATTCGGCCCCTTTGAACTTTTCAACCTTTTGCCACATTTCAGGCTTCAAACATAGATATAAAATTTTTATTTTTTTTGTGAAGACTCAACAACAAGTGGGACACAGTTGTGAAGTGGAACGAAATGTATTGGATATTTTAAACTTTTGTAAAAAAAAACAAAAAACGGAAAAGTGGGGCGTTTAAAAATTAAGTTAATACTTTGTAGCGCCACCTTTTGCTGCTATTACAGCTGCAAGTCACTTGGGGTATGTCTCTATCAGTTTTGCAAATCGAGAGACTGAAATTCTTGCCCATTCTTCCTTGGAAAACAGCAGGAGCTCAGTGAGGTTGGATGGAGAGCGTTTGTGAACAGCTGGAGCTCAGTGAGGTTGGATGGAGAGCGTTTGTGAGCAGCAGTTTTCAGCTCTTTCCACAGATTCTCGATTGGATTCCGGTCTGGACTGTGACTTGGCCATTCTAACACCTGGATACGTTTATTTGTGAACCTTCCATTGTAGATTTTGCTTTATGTTTGGGATCATTGTCTTGTTGGAAGATAAATCTCCGTCCCAGTCTCAGGTCTGTTGCAGACTCCAACAGGTTTTCTTCCAGAATGGTCCTGTATTTGGCTCCATCCATCTTCCCATCAATTTTAACCATCTTCCCTGTCCCTGCTGAAGAAAAGCCCAAACCATGATGCTGCCACCACCATGTGTGACAGTGGGGATGGTGTGTTCAGGGGGATGAGCTGTGTTGCTTTATGCTAAACATATCGTTTTGCATTGTGGCCAAAAAGTTAGATTTTGGTTTCATCTGACCAGAGCCCCTTCTTCCACATGTTTGGTGTCTCCCAGGTGGCTTGTGGTAAAACTTTAAACAAGACTTTTTATGGATATCTTTGAGAAATGGCTTTCTTCTTGCCTCTTCCATAAAGGCCAGATTTGTGCAGTGTACGACTGATTGTTGTCCTATGGACAGACTCTCCCACCTCAGCTGTAGATCTCTGCAGTTCATCCAGAGTGATCATGGGTCTCTTAGCTGCATCTCTGATCAGTCTTCTCCTTGTTTGAGATGAAAGTTTAGAGGGACGGCCAGGTCGGTAGATTTGCAGTGGTCTGATACTCCCTCCATTTCAATATGATGGCTTGCACAGTGCTCCCTGGGAGGTTTAAAGTTTGGGAAATCTTTTTGTATCCAAATCCGGCTTTAAACTTCTCCACAATAGTATCACGGACCTGCCTGGTGTGTTCCTTGGTCTTCATGATGCTCTCTGCGCTTTAAACAGAACCCTGAGACTATCACAGAGCAGGTGCATTTATACGGAGACTTGATTATACACAGGTGGATTATATATTTATCATCATCAGTCATTTAGGACAATATTGGATCATTCAGAGATCCTCTCTGAACTTCTGGAGTGAGTTTGCTGCACTGAAAGTAAAGGGGCCGAATAATATTGCACGCCCCACTTTTCAGTTTTTTATTTGTTTACAAAAGTTTAAAATATCCAATAAATTTCGTCCCACTTCACAATTGTACCCCACTTGTTGTTGATTCTTCACAAAAAAAATAAAATTTTATATCTTTATGTTTGAAGTCTGAAATGTGGCAAAAGGTAAGTTCAAAGGGGCTGAATACCTTTGCAGGGCACTGTAACCTACTAGAAGCCATGCATCATTAACTTAGAGGATACATTACCAAGTCACCAGGACTACCCTGTTTCCCCGAAAATAAGACACCCCCTAAAATAAGACCTTTTTTTGCATTTTTAGTTATGAAATTCTGAGTTTGGCTGCTTATGCTGATGTTATACTACAGTATATTAATACATGTTGATGTTTTGTTCAACAATAAATGTGAATTATTGTTCATAGCAAAAAAAAAAACATCCCCTAAAAATAAGTCTTTGCTCGTTTTTAGGAGCAAAAATTAATATAAGACACTGTCTTATTTTCGGGGAAACAGGGTAGAAGTACCGTTGAGCTTCAGATTTTGGTCGGGTCGGTCTGACTTAAATGTTGTTGATGATCGTGGGAAAATCTCAAGACCAATCAGCAGCTTTTTGTTCCTAGACAGGAAAAAGGAAGTACATTATTTTCCCCTCTGGAAAAAGGCTGCTGATTGGTCACAGGTTTTTCACTCTCATACCTGCAAACAATTTGGGTCAGGCCGAACCAGTGTTACCTAAATCTAAAGCGGAACCTTAACTAAAAGTCAGTAAGATTTTTGTGTTATGGCGGAAACACAAAGTATCTTTTCTTTTCCTTAAAGCAAATAGATCATGACGGGTCCGTCACAAGTGTAGCCTCTTGTAAGCTATACTCAGCTTTGTCTCTTTAACGTGTTAACCCATTCGTCAAGACAAAAATCTGTAAAGCTGTCCAGCACAAGATCGTCCTGTGGCAGCTAATGGGTTTATTCCTGCAGTGTGGTTGACATTGTTATCCTGTATCATAAATGGCAACATCAGCAGAAAGGGTGTGCTAAATTTAGAGGACAAAGAGATACCGGCTGAATGTCACAGTAGCTAAAGAAAGCACAACCAAATGGCTGGGTCACACGCACAATATTACATGTGAAGTATAGCAGTGTATGCACCACTCAACTCTAGTATTAGAAAATACTAAGAAAATAAAGGTGCAAATGGTTCATATACAACCTACATGTGCAAATGTAATCTGATTAAACTTACACTGGCTAAATGGGCTATTGATGAAAAAAAAACACTTTATGTCTGGCAGAAAATCTATCTCAAAGTATCTGCAGTAATGGAAGACTTGTGCATTGTCAAAGATGAAAACAGAAAACATTTCAGTTTGTACATCGCTGGAGTGAGCCTAAAGCATACAATGCTCTTTGACATGGCTGTTTTTGTATTTTACTTCTCATACAGACATCAAAAGCCGCTTTATTTTACTGTTGCATTTCACAGACTGGATCTGGACAGAAGGACGAATTTGCTTTTGTCTTGGTTTTGATGAATCAGTTTATTGCTAAAGGGAATCCAGCTTTCAAACCTTTATGTGCACAGTATGTGGCGGAAGGGCAATATCACACATTACATATTACAATGTATACATTTACTAAAAACCTGACATTTCCGAAGGGGAAAAGTACATATGACCTCCATCAATGAGTCTATTAAAAAAATAACATTAAAGGAACACTCCAGTAAAAAAACACAATATGTTAAGCTAGGAAAAAAACCAAAGGGAATGGCAAAAGAACAGAAAAAGTCTTTAAAGTCCCTTTGGCCCTGTTTAGGCATAAAATAGATCCGCAAGGGGGAGCACGTCTCAAAAATGTGTGAAACGGCTTGTTTGCAAACTAACATAGTAAACAACAATTAGGTTGTCAATTCCTCACCCCCCAAAAAACTCTTCATTATGCTTTTTTTTTTATCAGGGGAAAAGAAAAAAAAGAAAAAAAAAAGAAAAGGAAATAAAGGTTATGAATAAAAAACAATTTTTTTAAAAAGGTTTTCCCAAAAGAAGAGTTACATAAAATAACATTTGACGGTCCCTAAAAAGTACAGTTTTGTTCTACATGGGACTGCGCAGTACAGTTGTGTTTTACATGAGACCGTGCAGAATAGTTCGGTTTTACATGGGACTGCACAGCTGTCTCAAAAAAAGGGTTGTCATTTTATTTGGGATGTGAGGTCCAATTGTGTTTTGCATATCTCTCTCGAACAAGCACACTATCTCCATACAGTGCACGCTCCCAACGCCGACCTATGTGTGGCTATTCCTCTTATGATGCGACTGACAGCCACTAACATATTAGCTGTGTATAACCCGACCTGGGCTCCAACACGGTTGCTATGAACACACAGTTGACCGGTTCTCATAAACCATAGCACTTAGCTAATGGTAACCAAAAGGAGTACTTTGCTGTGGGGATTAGCGCAAATGGAAGCAGCCCTTTTGGTGTTAAAAAACGCAAGGTTTATTGGTGCACTCCACAAAAAACATGCAAATAAACGGCAGGCTTGCTTAGCCAAAAAAAAAAAGACCCGGGAAACAAACACAGTCACAGGTGTAGTGAAAGTACCGTCTCAGGTTCCCTGGAAAAGGGAAACCCGACGAGGTCTCAGTCTCTTCTCTCGGGGGGAAGGGCCCTCAGTCTGGCTTCCTTCCAAAACATTACCCCCACTAAAACCGTTTGTCCGGTTTAAGGAACCAACCCCCTCCCCTGAGTGTGGTTATATAGGGCTGGTAACCCCGGATGGATGTGGGGGGGTGCCTCTGTGAACGGCCCCTTTTTGTTGGCTTTTGTCTGCATGGGGGTTTTGAGAAGGGACAGGGTCTCTGCAATCTTCCTACCTCTTATGGCTCTTGTTGGGACAAAAAAACAAGTGCTCGGGGGGTTCCCTATCCTTCCTGGTTGAGCAAGTTAATGGGGGTAGTTTGTGGGCTTCCTTCTACCCGGTGAGGACCCGATAGTTGCCTCCCCATTTCTCAACTACCTATATAAACCTTGCCTTTCGCCAGGAACTTGCTCCCCACTGTTGGTACTAAGCCCAGGACCCGGTCCCCTGGTTAAACTGTCTCACTCGGGCGGACCTGTTTTTGACTCTCGTTGCGCTTTTGGGGCCCGTAAGAGATGCTTTTTAAAAATGGAAGTCCCTGGCAATCCTTTCCCTGAAAAACTGGGCCACTGCTCGACGCTTTTATGGGACGTGATTCGTTTTCCCCGGTTTTTTGGCGTTTTAATAGACCCCTGGGATGCCTCCATAAAGCAATTCAAAAGGGGAGAACCCTGTGGGGTTGTGGAACCTCTCTAATAAAAAAATTGGAGATACGGCAAAAAGGTAGCCAATCTCGGCCATCCTTTAAAACTACTTTCTTCAACATGGCCTTCAAGGTCTTGTTGAAGCACTTACCAAGCCATTGTCGGGGGGGTGTTTACACCGGGGTGGTAGGGGGACACCTCAGAACCTTTAAAAAGACCCTTCATTACTTTGACTAAATGGGGTCCCTTGACCCGTCGGACTCTTTCGGAACCCTGTTCGGGAAATATGTGCCAAAGCCCTAGCAATGACTTTTGGGGAAAGGGGCATTTCTCAGGGGCACAGCTTCTGGGTACTGGTGGGTAGCCATGAACCAGAAGTATGGTGTCCTCTACCCGACTTTACAGGGGCCCATAAATCCATCGCTCTCTCTCAAAGGGTATCTCAATAATAGGAAAATGGATTACGGGTGCGGAAATTTTGGCGACTGGGGGGGTTACCTGGCTTTGGGGGGACATGACTGGCGTGTTCCGGTTTTCCCTGGTAGCCCCGGGCCCCAGTAGAATCGGGGTAGACCCTCTTCGGTTTTATCGGGCCCCCAGGGTCCCCAAGCATGACTGTGAGCCAGGTCCATGCCAACCGCCTATGGGGTTTGGGAACTAGCAGTTGTTCCACCACCTTCTTCCGGATTTTGGTCACCTTTAAACAGGTTCCCTTTGGCAAAAAAGGGGAAATTTTTTCCTCGGCCCCTGACTCTTGGGGTACTCCATCCAGGGCCACCACGCTATTGAAAGCCACTTTCGGGTTTTTATCCTGCAGCTGGGCCGTCCCAAAATTTTCCCCCCAGTCCCCTAGGTGGGGGATATCTCGTCAAGGGGTATCGTTTCCCTTCCTACCCATGCAGAGAACGGGATTCGGGAACCCCCCTCCTGGACAGGGCTTCAGGGTGTTCCCGGCTTCGGGGGAATTTCGCTGTACTGTATTTTTCCATGAACCAAAGAGAGGGCGTTCCGGCAAATTATGCCTCGTGCAGTAAAACCTTACGATTCTACTTGGTGGGGGCACTGTACCCCTCAGATTTTTTTCGTGATTTGCCCCCTGGGTACACTTTTTTATCCCCCTGTATGCAGTGACTCCCCAAATTTTCCCCGGGATTAAACCTGGGGGGGTACGGGCCCTTTGGAGAGTACCCAAAAATCCCCGAGTCCAGGAGTCCCCTGATGGGGTGCCATTCACCTTTTTGGACAGAGTGGAAGTCCCTTCCCGGTCCATCACTGTGTGCGGGGCCGGGGTTTCGCAAAAAATGACGTACGCCGCCCTATGGAACAGTCCATGGGTTCCCAGCCCAAGGGGGCATTGGGCCCGCGTGGCACTTCCAGCAGATGATGTCCCCGAAGAGGGTTGGATGTTGGGTTGGAGGCCTTTGGCCTTGGCCGGGTTTTCTGGGGGGTTTTGGGGCCCCCCCTTTTGGGCCCTCAGAGTCACTTGAAGCCATATGGAGGGGCAAAGGGTTGGATCGACCATGGAGCGCTCCACGGCCTGATACCTTTTTACCAAGGCCACCAAGTATCCCCGTTGGGGATTTCCCTGCGGAAACCCGCACTGCACTGGCTTGGGAAGAGGTGACAAACCCGGTAAACATGACCCTTTCCAAATTGGGTGGGGAAAAAGACCTTGGGTGAGCCCCTTTTGGTGAGGTGCAGGAGATCAAACATTTTGGGACCCTTGGGGGGGGTCCCTACTGTATCCCCCTGGTGCACCCTCTGAGCCCGGAGGTGACCCCGCCAAAGGGGTGCCCGGGTTCTGATCTCGCTTAGGGTATTCCCTGGCATCCTGCAGAGACAAGACAGCGCCTGCTGTCCGTCCTCCTGACGGGGTGTATCTGGGGCCTCCTTCCCCCGAATAGTTTCCTCCATGAGGCCCATCTGCCTGATTAGGAGCTGGTTAGTTTCCTTGTGACCGACGGCTCTGCATGGGCTTGTTGTGTTGGGGGGCTCACCTGCACCAGGTGCTTCAGAGGTCCTCATCCACCCGTCTGCCTTTGAAGAATAGCAGCCCCCTTAACCCGGGGGAATGCCCGTTCCTTCCAGGATTTTTGCCCGCTCCCGGGCACCCAAATTTTAGGGATTTGGCAAAGGAAGCAGTCCTTTGGTGTTAAACACGCAAGGTTTATTGTGCACTCCCAAAAAAACATGCAAATAAACGGGGGCTTGCTTCAGCCCAAAAAAAAGATCCGGAAAAAAACACGTCACAGGGGTTTAAATGCGTACCGTACTCAGGTTCCCCCGGCAAGGGAACCCACCGAGGTTCAGTCCTTTCTCTGGAGTGCAAGGCTCAGCTTGGCTTTCCCTTTCCCAAAAAAAAGTCCCCTGAACCGTTTGTACCCGGTAAGGAACCCCACCCCCTTCACCTGAGTGTGGCCTTTATAGGGCTGGGAAACCCGGACTGGATGTGGGGCAGCCCGTCCCACCCCAAATCTACGACTGCTCAATTTAAAACCCCAACCGGATCAAAAGGCATTTACTGCCATACAAAAAACAAAAACCCGTGTGTGGCCCGCTGCCCCTGACACCAAAACAAAATGGGCTTTATTTCACCGATCTTAAGCGATCGGTGACACATAAAGCCGTAATAAGGCACCTTGTGCCTTCCACGTGCTTACATTTTTTCGCCCCTATTGTAAAAATGTAAAAAAACCCCTTTAATGCTTAGCAGTGTACAAGACATTGGAAACCAAAATGGTCATTGTTTTTTAAAAGGGGTTGTTCACTTCAAAATTAATGTATTGTTAAGACATGCCATCATTGTCTGATAGGTTCGGGTCCCAGAGGTGGGATTGGGACCTATCTCCTAAACGAACCTCGAAAACCCCTCGTTTTGAACCCAAAAGGGGGTTCAGGACTTCCTCAGACCTAGATGTTCCAAATTTAGTCAAGCTTGCCCCTTTAACTAAACTCTGAAATTCGCTCATATCTATCAGGACTCCCGTACAGAGAGGTTTCAGGGCCAATTTTTGGGGATAGGGCGGTTCCAGAGGTGAGACCCAGACCCACCCAATGAAAGATTTCCTAGAAAAATGGATTATTGTTAGGGGGGACAGTCCCCTTTTAAATCTAAAATGTCAGCCAACTTATTGCAAAAATGAAGATTAAAAAAAGTAACTAACATAAATAAAACAAGTCCTTACTATAACAGTAAGAAAACTGCGGGAAGTGTCATTTGCTTTATATTTTGAGGATGGAGCTTCTATGGATCATGCTTTATCCAATGCATCTAAAAAAGAAGAAAAAATGGCCTTATAATCTGGTGCGCTTATTTTTGCAATGTAAAAAATAGTAAGGGAACATGTGCTTGCATGTACCAGAGAGGCGTAAAGGATCCCAATCACTGGGCACTTTTTTAATACAGGGGTTTTGGGTAAAAAATTTACTGCACAGATTGTCAGTGTTGTGACAAGTTGGGGAATCTAGTTTTTAAGATACATTTCCTAGGAAAAACCATTTGTGTTAAAAATATTGTTTGAGGAATTGTACGGGGGGAAAACCACTGTAAATGTTATTAAATTCCCCTGTCTTATAAATGTAGATTTTTCACATATCAAAGGAAATACAAAGGGGAAAAGAAAGGGGGGGGGAAATTGGGCCTAATGATAATATGGAAAAATGGGGCTATGTGAAGTACATTTTTCTTTGTTTTACCTGGGGCAAAAAGAGTTGATTTATTTTTAAAGCTGAATAAAACAATTTCTTTTTTGCCCCTTTTTTTAAGTAGGTGTCATTAAAAATATTGTAAAATATTGATTTTTTTATGAAAAAAATGGGGGGTAAATTTTTCAAAAATAATTAGGAGAAATCTACCACAGCAGTTGCAATTTTGTCCAAATTTCGTCCAAAAAAAAAATTGTTTGTAAAGTTTTGACTTCCCAAAGTAAAATATAATTTTTAAAAGGGTTGTCCGTACTTACTGCAAAATGCTTTAAGAACTGCTTACAGTGGTGTAAAAATAATATTACTTTTTCCGATCCCCCCCTGTCATTCCATTCCAACACTTCCCGGTTTGGAAGCTTGGGACTTTGGTCCCTTCTGCAGAGTGTCGGGTGCAGTATGTTTTAGGGGGAAAAACCTTTAAACATGCTAGATTATTTTTCGTTTTTCCCTTTTACTTGGTGCTAGTGTAAAATAATTTTCTGTAATTTCCATTACCCGGGGGAAACAACACTTTCGCAAACAGCTTTAGGTTTCCCTTTTAGGGTTAGGCCCGTTCAAGGCGGCGTAGCGCATTAGCCGCGCACCCCCGCGGGGACACCGTGGAGCACCCTTGGGGCCAAAGGCGAAGCACTCCTGTCAAAAAATGCGGGGGAGGGTTTTTTCACACGCCGGGGTCTGCCGGGCCAAAAACCCCGGGGGTTTAATATTTCGCGGTTTCCCATAGGAAAACATGTTTAAAAAATCTAGGGTGATTTCGCCGCGGTTTATGGCCCCGGAAAACGGTGGAACCGCGGCCCTAACCGCGGCCAAAATCCGGTTTTTGAAAAAGGGCTTAGATTATAGGAAAATTTTAAGTCACCCCAA